>OZ018403.1:28553748-29023183 GCA_963969585.1 Drosophila helvetica | reverse complement strand
GTGTCCTTTTTGTGACTTTATTTACTGTGTCTCTTACCACTGGTGGGGGAGATCAGTATCCTTTTTGTGACTTTATTTACTGTGTCTCTTACTACTGCTGGTGGAGATCAGTGGCCTTTTTTCTGTTTTGTTTTATTTACTGTGTCTCTTACCACTGATGGGTTACATCAGTATCCTTTTTGCGACTTTATTTACTGTGTCTCTTACCACTGGTGGTGGAGATCAGTATCCTTTTTTTTGGTTTTATCTACTGTGTCTCTTATAACTGGTGGGGGAGATCAGTATGATTTATTGGATTTTATCTACAGTGTCTCTTACCACTGCTGGTGGAGATCAGTGTCCTTTTTGTGACTTTATTTACTGTGTCTCTTACCACTGGTGGGGGAGATCAGTATCCTTTTTGTGACTTTAATTACTGTGTCTCTTACTACTGCTGGTGGAGATCAGTATCCTTTTTTTGGATTTTTTCTACTGTGTCTCTTACCACTGGTGGGGGAGATCAGTATAATTTTTAGATTTTATCTACTGTGTCTCTTACCACTGCTGGTGGAGATCAGTGTCCTTTTTTTGCTTTGTTCTATTTACTGTGTCTCTAGCCACTGATGGGGGAGATCAGTATCCTTTTTGCGACTTTATTTACTGTGTCTCTTACCACTGGTGGTGGAGATCAGTGCCCTTTTTGTGAGTTTTTTTACTGTGTCTCTTACCACTGATGGGGGAGATCAGTATCCTTTTTGCGACTTTTTTTACCATGTCTCCTACCACTGCTGGTGGAGATCAGTATCCTTTTTGTGACTTTATTTACTGTGTCTCTTACCACTTGTGGGGGAGATCAGTATCCTTTTTTGGATTTTATCTACTGTGTCTCTTACCACTGCTGGTGGAGATCAGTGTCCTTTTTTCTGTTTTGTTTTATTTACTGTGTCTCTTACCACTGATGGGTTATATCAGTATGCTTTTTGCGACCTTTTTTACTGTGTCTCTTACCTCTGGTGGTGGAGATCAGAGCCCTTTTTGTGACTTTATTTACTGCGTCTTTTACCACTGGTGGGGGAGATCAGTATTCTTTTTGCGACTTTATTTACTGTGTCTCTTACCACTGGGGGTGGAGATCAGTGTCCTTTTTGTGACTTTATTTACTGTGTCTCTTACCACTGGTGGGGGAGATCAGTATCCTTTTTGTGACTTTATTTACTGTGTCTCTTACTACTGCTGGTGGAGATCAGTATCCTTTTTTTTGATTTTATCTACTGTGTCTCTTATAACTGGTGGGGGAGATCAGTATCCTATTTTGGATTTTATAAACTGTGTCCTTTACCACTGCTGGTGGAGATCAGTGTCCTTTTTTCTGTTTTGTTTTATTTATTGTGTCTCTTACCGCTGATGGGCTAGATCAGTATCCTTTTTGTGACTTTATTTACTGTGTCTCTTACCACTGATGGGGGAGATCAGTATCCTTTTTTGGATTTTATATACTGTAAGGCCGGAGCCCGGGGCTCCCGCCATACAAGACGGCGGCAGCGACCCACCCCGTACGAACCAGAAGCCCGCACGGAGCGGCAGGAACCTACGGGGTGCGAGACGTAAGCCCGCGAGGAGCACGTAGGACGACGGCAGCGACCCGCCCCCGTGCGAACCAGAGGCCCGCATGAAGCGGCAGGGACCCACGGGGGCGCGAGACATAAGCCCGCGAGGAGCGACGGCCTTATTGCATTATTGTTTCTTATTATTATCATTACGTTATTATTTCCTATTGTTAGTATCATATTAAGTAGAATTAAGGCATAGGATTAAGCATAATATAAGAGTCGCATGGAGCGAAAATTTGAGTTGCCCAGAGAGGTAGTAGGAGAATAGCGGCACACAGCGCACTGCGCATGCCAAGAGCGTAGCCGATCACCGCCCGAAGGCCAGGCCTCGGGACGATCGACGAGAAGAGAGACAGTGAATGAGAAGAGATAGCCGTGACTAGTGGCCTCGCGCAAAGTCGAAAAGTGAAAGTGTGAAGACAAGAAGAGGAAAGGAAAAGAAAAAGGAAGAATAAAACCCCTGAAAGGAATTGCCCGGCGTTTTTCTAATTATTTCGGGGCGAAGAAGTACCCAGTGGTGAGTCCCAGTTCCTTACCGGTATCCCGGTAGACCCTACCTCCCTTTCCCTTGCCACCGACCGACCGTCAGTGTAGGCTGCCCTCACCACAGCTAGTCTAGGGGGCAGAGCCACCGAGCAAAAGGGGAAGTGTGATCGCGAGGGGGAAGAGGCCCATAGACCTGACCCGTCTCGACGTCTCGGAATTATAAAATTTCTTGTGACGGACCCTGACTGCCTGAGTTCTATCTCCCCGGCCAGTGGCTTCTTTACAAGTGGCGCCCGAGCAGGGACGACGAGACGGCAAAGGGTGTCAAATTGTCGGCGTAAAGAACCGAAAATTTGTCACAATCGGTCATTCTTCCATTCCACCCGCGCGCATCGCGGCCCGGTAGGCGTGGAACAAGAAAGAGAGGCTGTGGAGAGACGAGGTAGAGGCTAAGCGCTAGCGCTCTAATTCCCCCCCGTTTATGTTACCCCTCTCCCGTTTCATTTATTGCAAATAAATTACTTTTCAGCATCGCGAGACCGAAACGATTTGTGTACGCGACCGTGGTAGCATTTCGTTTCCCCCCCCCGTTTAGGTTCCCCTCCCCCGGTGGGTCTCGTATATTTGGCGTCGGCTCAGCGTCGAGTGAGAGAGACGGTTGATGAGCATAACGGAGTTGCTCGACGGGGGTTGATTCGGTCTCTACACCGCGGCTGACGGGTGAGTGACCGACGGTGCACAGTTAGCTAAACGGAGCGAGGGAGTAAAGCGGACCCGAAAAACGTACGGTACCGGCGCACAGCTGCAGGCAGATCCGATCGACGGAAAAGCGTGTGGGTGTTAGTGGACTTTGCCGTGTGCGTGCAGGGCCCACACAGTGGGACGATTCGGTTGCGCGAGCGACAAAATTTATTGGGAAGGGAAATTTGGACAGTGTTCAGACAAAAATGGAAGGGGATGGGCGAGCCGTGGATCCACACCCGCTAACCGAGGAACGAACTCCGAATCCAGGCATTGGTGTGGGGTGGGTGTACCGGAGGCGGCGCGACGAGTTGATCGCCATGGCCCTGGAGTTGGACCTAGATTGTGCGGGGAAGGTGGACGAGCTGCGGAAACGGGTGGCCCGCTGCATATCCCAGGGGCGCCACACGGCCGAGAAATGGGACTTGATAGCCAAGTTGGGAGCCCAGTACATTAGAATAGAGGCCGATGAGAAGGAAGGGGGACCGTCCGGTCTGTGGAAGAGGACGCCGCTACACCAGTCGAAACTGGAGATAGGAGAACTCTTAAGCGTACCCACGCGTCGTACGGCGTCATGCTCCTCCCTGGTTCTACCCGCCTTCCCAGGGGACAAATCACAGGTACCGGTGATGACGTCAGACGAGGGGCCGAGCTCCTTTAGGAGCGAGGCAGGGCCCGCGACGGCGGAAAATATACCGGAAAGGAGGGACCGTCATGCCGGACCAGGCATGACCAGGTATATCCACATAGAGGCCCCTGAGGAGAAAAGGGAACCGTCCGGCCTGCAGAAGGGGACGCCCCTACACCAGTCGGGGCTGGAGATAGGGACATCGTTGAGAGTACCCGCGCGTCGTACGGCGTCGTACTCCTCTCTGGTTCTACCCGCCTTCCAAGCGAACAGATCACCAGTACCAGTGCCCAAGTTAGACGAGTGGCCGAGCTCCTTTAGGGGCGAGGCAAGGCCCGCGACGACGGGGAACGTGCCGGAAAGGGGAAACCGTCATGCTGGTCCCGACGAACCGAGGACTCGGGAGTGGGGGCCGCCCAGGAATCAGAGGTTGGTCCCCGAGATCGTGCGGAAATGGGGAGTACGGTTCGACGGGCTGACGGACCCCTTGTCTTTCATAGAAGAGGTAGAGGAGAGGATGATTTCGCACAGGATAGACGAGGACGAGATGCCCAGTGCGATGAACGAACTCTGCGTTGACGCCGCCGCGCTGTGGCTGCGGGCCAGTGGGCTGCGTCGAGGTTCGTGGGCGACTTTCAGGGCGGGTTTCCTGGACAGTTTTCTGCCCCCGCGGTACTACGAGAAGCTCGAGGACGAGATTCGCGTCCGCCTGCAAAGGAAAGGCGAGACCTTCTTACAGTATTCCATCGCGATACAATCCTTGATGCACCAGGCGGGGTACGATACCGAGAAGAGGCTCGCTCGGGTATACGACAACATGGCGGCCATGTATAAAATGTTTATCCGGCCGAGCGACTACGCGAATCTCAGCCAGCTCACTCAGAGGGCGGCCGAGGTGGAATACATACGGAAGAGAGACCCTGGCTTTGAGGCGGGGCCGATTGAACACCCTAATGTAACGAGTGACAGATGGGGGGTGCGGGGAAGGCAGAACCCGTTCCGCGAGGGACCGGGAATGACTCGGAACGCAGAGATGGCTCATCGCGCGACTACTCAAGCCGACGAGCAACCCTATGACCCACGAAGGGCGTGTCGTAGGTGCGCCGAGAACGACCATTACGCTCGAGAATGCCCGAATCCTAGGATCCTCTTCTGTGTAGGTTGTGGGAAACGGAACGTGCTGACCAGAGAGTGCTGCCCAAGGGGAGGGTTGGGAAACGGATCCCAGCCCCACTCCGGTCGGGACCGAGTGGAGGCGTAATAAAGGCAGGCCCGGGGAGCGTAGACCGATTGAGGGTCGAGGGGGGCCGGATCGTGGCAAGGGTGGAGATTGGGGGTCGCCTCATCTCCGCCACGCTCGACACCGGGGCGACGCGAAGTTTCGCGAATGAGGAATGTGCCCGAACGTTGGCAGCGGGGGTAGAGATGGAGACCGCGAGGACGCGCATAAGACTGGCAGACGGCTCTTGCCTAGACACCAACCGATCGCTCAGAGCGGAAATCGGGGCTTGGGGGCAAGTGGTGAGCCTGTCACTCCTGGTGATGCCGTCGATGGTCGAGCCATTGATTCTGGGGATGGACTTTTTGTGCGCAGTGGGGACACGGGTGGAATGCGGGTCGCAGAGGCTGCTCATAGGAACGACAGCGGCCCCTGGAGGGAAGGCGATCGGGCAAAAGGCGGGAATGGGTAAGGCGGAGTTCGGGGAAATGGAGGCCCAGCTCTCCACGATGTATCCCACGCCACCAGAGGAATCAGGAAAGGCGCCAACCGACACCAAAGGTACGGCGACGGAGAAAGAGGCGCGGCGGCAAGGAGACCAGGCGGAACGGCTGGTCCGTCAGAAGCCTCCGGGGTGGGACCATGGAAACGAAAGGGGGGACGAGGTATTGACACCCGAGTGGATGGAGGAAAGGGACGATGACCCGGGTAAAGATCGTCCGTGGCCCGAGGACTTGGAACCCGAACTGCAGGCGTTCCTGGAGGCGGAGCTCGAAGCATTTGAGGGACTTCAGGGCGTGTCCCACATCGCAGAGCACCGGATTATCATGAGGGACGACAAGCCGCTGAAGCAGCGCTACTATCCCAAGAACCCGGCCATGCAAAGGGTGATCGACAAACAGGTCGATGAGCTGTTGGAAACGGGGGCCGTGGAACCATCACGAAGTCCTCACAGTGCCCCGATAGTCTTGGTGCGGAAGAAGACGGGGGAGTGGCGTATGTGTGTGGATTTCAGGCAGCTCAACGCACACTCTGTCCCGGACGCATACCCCACACCCAGGATAAACCACATCCTGGAAAAACTACGGAAGGCAAAGTTTATATCCACGCTGGACCTGAAAAACGGGTACTGGCAAATCCCGATGGCCGCGGATAGTAGGGAATGCACGGCTTTTACAGTGCCGGGAAGAGGCCTGTTCCAGTGGCGGGTTATGCCCTTTGGGCTGCACTCAGCCAGTGCCACATTTCAGAGGGCGCTGGATACCGTAATCGGGCCGGAATTGGAGCCGTGCGCCTTTGCCTACCTAGACGACATCATAGTCGTCGGGGAAACCAAAGAGCAACACGTGGCCAATCTGAAGGAGGTCTTCCAGCGCCTGCGAGCCGCTAATTTGAGGGTCAATCGCAAGAAGTGCGATTTCTTCCGGCAGGAGATGCGATATCTGGGCCACATGGTTACCGGGGACGGTATCGGGACGGACCCAGCGAAAGTGGAGGCGATACGGAACCTGAATGCCCCGACTAACCTTAAGGAGCTGAGGCAGTGCATCGGCATGGCATCTTGGTACCGAAGGTTCGTGCCGAACTTCGCTGATCTGGTACTGCCGCTGTCCACTCTACTCAAAAAGGGCGTCAAGTGGCATTGGGGCCAGGAACAGCAGGCTGCGTTGGAACTACTCAAGGAAAAGCTCACCACGGCCCCGGTCCTGGCGTGCCCGGACTTTGAGGAAAGGTTCACCCTCCAGACCGACGCTAGTGATTTCGGCCTGGGAGCGGTGCTGACCCAGAACATCGCCGATCAGGAGAAGGTGATAGCGTACGCGAGCCGTAAACTGCTGCCGGCGGAGCAGAATTACTCCGCGACAGAAAAGGAGTGCTTAGCCATAGTATGGTCCATCAGGAAGCTGAGATGCTACCTGGAGGGGTACCACTTCGAGGTCGTGACAGACCACCTGGCCTTGAAATGGCTGAACTCCATTGAAAGTCCCTCCGGTAGAATCGCGCGATGGGCTCTCGAGCTCCAGCAATACCAGTTCGACGTACGCTATAGACGAGGGAAGATGAATGTAGTAGCCGACGCGTTGTCGAGGCAGCCGCTAGAGGAGTTACACCTGGCCACGGAAGAGGGAGACATTTGCCGGTGGACTGCGCGGATGAGGGAGTGTATCGCTAATGACCCTTCTAAGTTCCCAGATTACGTCATTGAGAATGACCAGCTGTACCGCCACCTGGGGCACAGGCCGGATGACGAAGACTACATCCCTTGGAAGCTCTGCGTGGAGTCGGGTAAACGGAGGAGGGTCATGCAGGAGTGTCACGATGCACCGACGGCTGGCCATCAAGGGGTACGGAAAACGATATCACGGCTGGCCCAACGATACTACTGGCCAGGGATGTTCCGGGATGCGGCCAGGTATGTGCGGGGATGCGACAAGTGCCAGAGGTTCAAAGGGGAGCAGAGGAAGCCCGCAGGACAGATGCTGACGAGGCAGGTTGGTGAGCCATTCGCGGTGTTGTGTGCAGATTTCGTGGGACCCCTCCCGAGATCCAAACATGGCAATAATGTCCTGCTAGTTTTCCACGACGCTTTTAGCAAATGGGTGGAACTCGTCCCCTTAAGACGAGCGACGGCGGCCAACTTGCAGCGGGCCTTTCGGGAGAGGATCCTGAGTCGATTCGGCGTTCCCCGTAAGTTCGTCTGCGACAACGGGGTACAGTTCGTCAGTCGGATGTTCAAGGCATATTTGGCGTCGCTGGGGGTGGAGGTACAACACACGGCGCCGTACTGCCCACAGGAGAACCCGACCGAGAGGACGAACCGCACCGTCAAGACGATGATAGCGCAATTTATCGGAGACCAGCAGAGTACGTGGGACGAACTGTTACCGGAGATCTCGTTGGCCGTGAACTCGAGCATAGCCGACTCGACGGGGTTCTCACCGGCGTTCCTGGTTCAAGGTCGAGAGCCAAGACTACCGGCAGCGTTATACGAGGAGGCCACCCCGGGGTCGGCGACCAGCCCACAAACCCCAAAGGAGAAGGCCACCCGGCTCAAGGAGGTGTTCGAGATCGTGAGAGGAAATCTGCAGAAGGCCGCCACCACACAGGCTCGACACTACAACCTGCGTAGGCGAGAGTGGCGACCAACCATCGGGGCGAGCGTATGGGTGCGACAACACCAGTTGTCCAACGCAGCTGCGGGATTCGCGGCCAAACTGGCGCCCAAGTTTGACGGCCCGTACAAGGTGATCAGGTTCGACTCCCCCAACATCGTGAGGCTGAGTAAGTTTGGGGAGCGGAAGACCAAGACGGCCAACATAGCGCAATTAAAGCCGTTCTATGCGGCTGAAACGGAAGGGGCAGTCCGAGAAGATGTAGGGGAAACTAGCCCCCCGTTTATGTTACCCCTCTCCCGTTTCATTTATTGCAAATAAATTACTTTTCAGCATCGCGAGACCGAAACGATTTGTGTACGCGACCGTGGTAGCATTTCGTTTCCCCCCCCCGTTTAGGTTCCCCTCCCCCGGTGGGTCTCGTATATTTGGCGTCGGCTCAGCGTCGAGTGAGAGAGACGGTTGATGAGCATAACGGAGTTGCTCGACGGGGGTTGATTCGGTCTCTACACCGCGGCTGACGGGTGAGTGACCGACGGTGCACAGTTAGCTAAACGGAGCGAGGGAGTAAAGCGGACCCGAAAAACGTACGGTACCGGCGCACAGCTGCAGGCAGATCCGATCGACGGAAAAGCGTGTGGGTGTTAGTGGACTTTGCCGTGTGCGTGCAGGGCCCACACAGTGGGACGATTCGGTTGCGCGAGCGACAAAATTTATTGGGAAGGGAAATTTGGACAGTGTTCAGACAAAAATGGAAGGGGATGGGCGAGCCGTGGATCCACACCCGCTAACCGAGGAACGAACTCCGAATCCAGGCATTGGTGTGGGGTGGGTGTACCGGAGGCGGCGCGACGAGTTGATCGCCATGGCCCTGGAGTTGGACCTAGATTGTGCGGGGAAGGTGGACGAGCTGCGGAAACGGGTGGCCCGCTGCATATCCCAGGGGCGCCACACGGCCGAGAAATGGGACTTGATAGCCAAGTTGGGAGCCCAGTACATTAGAATAGAGGCCGATGAGAAGGAAGGGGGACCGTCCGGTCTGTGGAAGAGGACGCCGCTACACCAGTCGAAACTGGAGATAGGAGAACTCTTAAGCGTACCCACGCGTCGTACGGCGTCATGCTCCTCCCTGGTTCTACCCGCCTTCCCAGGGGACAAATCACAGGTACCGGTGATGACGTCAGACGAGGGGCCGAGCTCCTTTAGGAGCGAGGCAGGGCCCGCGACGGCGGAAAATATACCGGAAAGGAGGGACCGTCATGCCGGACCAGGCATGACCAGGTATATCCACATAGAGGCCCCTGAGGAGAAAAGGGAACCGTCCGGCCTGCAGAAGGGGACGCCCCTACACCAGTCGGGGCTGGAGATAGGGACATCGTTGAGAGTACCCGCGCGTCGTACGGCGTCGTACTCCTCTCTGGTTCTACCCGCCTTCCAAGCGAACAGATCACCAGTACCAGTGCCCAAGTTAGACGAGTGGCCGAGCTCCTTTAGGGGCGAGGCAAGGCCCGCGACGACGGGGAACGTGCCGGAAAGGGGAAACCGTCATGCTGGTCCCGACGAACCGAGGACTCGGGAGTGGGGGCCGCCCAGGAATCAGAGGTTGGTCCCCGAGATCGTGCGGAAATGGGGAGTACGGTTCGACGGGCTGACGGACCCCTTGTCTTTCATAGAAGAGGTAGAGGAGAGGATGATTTCGCACAGGATAGACGAGGACGAGATGCCCAGTGCGATGAACGAACTCTGCGTTGACGCCGCCGCGCTGTGGCTGCGGGCCAGTGGGCTGCGTCGAGGTTCGTGGGCGACTTTCAGGGCGGGTTTCCTGGACAGTTTTCTGCCCCCGCGGTACTACGAGAAGCTCGAGGACGAGATTCGCGTCCGCCTGCAAAGGAAAGGCGAGACCTTCTTACAGTATTCCATCGCGATACAATCCTTGATGCACCAGGCGGGGTACGATACCGAGAAGAGGCTCGCTCGGGTATACGACAACATGGCGGCCATGTATAAAATGTTTATCCGGCCGAGCGACTACGCGAATCTCAGCCAGCTCACTCAGAGGGCGGCCGAGGTGGAATACATACGGAAGAGAGACCCTGGCTTTGAGGCGGGGCCGATTGAACACCCTAATGTAACGAGTGACAGATGGGGGGTGCGGGGAAGGCAGAACCCGTTCCGCGAGGGACCGGGAATGACTCGGAACGCAGAGATGGCTCATCGCGCGACTACTCAAGCCGACGAGCAACCCTATGACCCACGAAGGGCGTGTCGTAGGTGCGCCGAGAACGACCATTACGCTCGAGAATGCCCGAATCCTAGGATCCTCTTCTGTGTAGGTTGTGGGAAACGGAACGTGCTGACCAGAGAGTGCTGCCCAAGGGGAGGGTTGGGAAACGGATCCCAGCCCCACTCCGGTCGGGACCGAGTGGAGGCGTAATAAAGGCAGGCCCGGGGAGCGTAGACCGATTGAGGGTCGAGGGGGGCCGGATCGTGGCAAGGGTGGAGATTGGGGGTCGCCTCATCTCCGCCACGCTCGACACCGGGGCGACGCGAAGTTTCGCGAATGAGGAATGTGCCCGAACGTTGGCAGCGGGGGTAGAGATGGAGACCGCGAGGACGCGCATAAGACTGGCAGACGGCTCTTGCCTAGACACCAACCGATCGCTCAGAGCGGAAATCGGGGCTTGGGGGCAAGTGGTGAGCCTGTCACTCCTGGTGATGCCGTCGATGGTCGAGCCATTGATTCTGGGGATGGACTTTTTGTGCGCAGTGGGGACACGGGTGGAATGCGGGTCGCAGAGGCTGCTCATAGGAACGACAGCGGCCCCTGGAGGGAAGGCGATCGGGCAAAAGGCGGGAATGGGTAAGGCGGAGTTCGGGGAAATGGAGGCCCAGCTCTCCACGATGTATCCCACGCCACCAGAGGAATCAGGAAAGGCGCCAACCGACACCAAAGGTACGGCGACGGAGAAAGAGGCGCGGCGGCAAGGAGACCAGGCGGAACGGCTGGTCCGTCAGAAGCCTCCGGGGTGGGACCATGGAAACGAAAGGGGGGACGAGGTATTGACACCCGAGTGGATGGAGGAAAGGGACGATGACCCGGGTAAAGATCGTCCGTGGCCCGAGGACTTGGAACCCGAACTGCAGGCGTTCCTGGAGGCGGAGCTCGAAGCATTTGAGGGACTTCAGGGCGTGTCCCACATCGCAGAGCACCGGATTATCATGAGGGACGACAAGCCGCTGAAGCAGCGCTACTATCCCAAGAACCCGGCCATGCAAAGGGTGATCGACAAACAGGTCGATGAGCTGTTGGAAACGGGGGCCGTGGAACCATCACGAAGTCCTCACAGTGCCCCGATAGTCTTGGTGCGGAAGAAGACGGGGGAGTGGCGTATGTGTGTGGATTTCAGGCAGCTCAACGCACACTCTGTCCCGGACGCATACCCCACACCCAGGATAAACCACATCCTGGAAAAACTACGGAAGGCAAAGTTTATATCCACGCTGGACCTGAAAAACGGGTACTGGCAAATCCCGATGGCCGCGGATAGTAGGGAATGCACGGCTTTTACAGTGCCGGGAAGAGGCCTGTTCCAGTGGCGGGTTATGCCCTTTGGGCTGCACTCAGCCAGTGCCACATTTCAGAGGGCGCTGGATACCGTAATCGGGCCGGAATTGGAGCCGTGCGCCTTTGCCTACCTAGACGACATCATAGTCGTCGGGGAAACCAAAGAGCAACACGTGGCCAATCTGAAGGAGGTCTTCCAGCGCCTGCGAGCCGCTAATTTGAGGGTCAATCGCAAGAAGTGCGATTTCTTCCGGCAGGAGATGCGATATCTGGGCCACATGGTTACCGGGGACGGTATCGGGACGGACCCAGCGAAAGTGGAGGCGATACGGAACCTGAATGCCCCGACTAACCTTAAGGAGCTGAGGCAGTGCATCGGCATGGCATCTTGGTACCGAAGGTTCGTGCCGAACTTCGCTGATCTGGTACTGCCGCTGTCCACTCTACTCAAAAAGGGCGTCAAGTGGCATTGGGGCCAGGAACAGCAGGCTGCGTTGGAACTACTCAAGGAAAAGCTCACCACGGCCCCGGTCCTGGCGTGCCCGGACTTTGAGGAAAGGTTCACCCTCCAGACCGACGCTAGTGATTTCGGCCTGGGAGCGGTGCTGACCCAGAACATCGCCGATCAGGAGAAGGTGATAGCGTACGCGAGCCGTAAACTGCTGCCGGCGGAGCAGAATTACTCCGCGACAGAAAAGGAGTGCTTAGCCATAGTATGGTCCATCAGGAAGCTGAGATGCTACCTGGAGGGGTACCACTTCGAGGTCGTGACAGACCACCTGGCCTTGAAATGGCTGAACTCCATTGAAAGTCCCTCCGGTAGAATCGCGCGATGGGCTCTCGAGCTCCAGCAATACCAGTTCGACGTACGCTATAGACGAGGGAAGATGAATGTAGTAGCCGACGCGTTGTCGAGGCAGCCGCTAGAGGAGTTACACCTGGCCACGGAAGAGGGAGACATTTGCCGGTGGACTGCGCGGATGAGGGAGTGTATCGCTAATGACCCTTCTAAGTTCCCAGATTACGTCATTGAGAATGACCAGCTGTACCGCCACCTGGGGCACAGGCCGGATGACGAAGACTACATCCCTTGGAAGCTCTGCGTGGAGTCGGGTAAACGGAGGAGGGTCATGCAGGAGTGTCACGATGCACCGACGGCTGGCCATCAAGGGGTACGGAAAACGATATCACGGCTGGCCCAACGATACTACTGGCCAGGGATGTTCCGGGATGCGGCCAGGTATGTGCGGGGATGCGACAAGTGCCAGAGGTTCAAAGGGGAGCAGAGGAAGCCCGCAGGACAGATGCTGACGAGGCAGGTTGGTAAGCCATTCGCGGTGTTGTGTGCAGATTTCGTGGGACCCCTCCCGAGATCCAAACATGGCAATAATGTCCTGCTAGTTTTCCACGACGCTTTTAGCAAATGGGTGGAACTCGTCCCCTTAAGACGAGCGACGGCGGCCAACTTGCAGCGGGCCTTTCGGGAGAGGATCCTGAGTCGATTCGGCGTTCCCCGTAAGTTCGTCTGCGACAACGGGGTACAGTTCGTCAGTCGGATGTTCAAGGCATATTTGGCGTCGCTGGGGGTGGAGGTACAACACACGGCGCCGTACTGCCCACAGGAGAACCCGACCGAGAGGACGAACCGCACCGTCAAGACGATGATAGCGCAATTTATCGGAGACCAGCAGAGTACGTGGGACGAACTGTTACCGGAGATCTCGTTGGCCGTGAACTCGAGCATAGCCGACTCGACGGGGTTCTCACCGGCGTTCCTGGTTCAAGGTCGAGAGCCAAGACTACCGGCAGCGTTATACGAGGAGGCCACCCCGGGGTCGGCGACCAGCCCACAAACCCCAAAGGAGAAGGCCACCCGGCTCAAGGAGGTGTTCGAGATCGTGAGAGGAAATCTGCAGAAGGCCGCCACCACACAGGCTCGACACTACAACCTGCGTAGGCGAGAGTGGCGACCAACCATCGGGGCGAGCGTATGGGTGCGACAACACCAGTTGTCCAACGCAGCTGCGGGATTCGCGGCCAAACTGGCGCCCAAGTTTGACGGCCCGTACAAGGTGATCAGGTTCGACTCCCCCAACATCGTGAGGCTGAGTAAGTTTGGGGAGCGGAAGACCAAGACGGCCAACATAGCGCAATTAAAGCCGTTCTATGCGGCTGAAACGGAAGGGGCAGTCCGAGAAGATGTAGGGGAAACTAGCCGGGGACGAGGCGATCAGACCCTTTAGCATGACCCGCCCTAGACCCGCCCTGACCAAACGAGGCATAGTGGCAACCATCGCCCACTCCGGGGCGATTCAGAGAAACCATACTAATGCCTTTGTGTTTACAGAATACCATGAATCGAGGAACAGCAACGGTGCGTACGTTCGAGGCGGCGTCAAGCGGAGAAGAGGACGGGCCCCTATTCCGGCGGCGATTCACCGAGGAACGGGCGGACGGTGACGGCAAGGTGGAGCGGCAGCCGTCAGCAGACACTCCAAGGAAGACCGGGCAGACGAGTCCCGCCGCAGTGGCCAACCCAAGGGCGACCTCGAGGGCCCGCTCGCCGTCCCCCAGCTGGGTCCCTCCACCCGGCTGGGTCCAGCGCCCGTCGTTGAGGGGCTCCTACCGCGGGTGCCGACGATTGGCGGCTGCGCCGACAGGAACCGGAAGGGGTGCCCAACTCCTGAACCCGAACGCGTGGGCCGACTGCAGGGGCAGGCGCCGCCTGATGCGGTCGCGCGGGGACCAGCCGGGTACCGCCGCGCCGCCAGAGGAGACGGGAGTGGCTATGACCAAGTTCCAGGCAAAGGTCCCTGCACCGGAGGGGTACACCATCCGGGGCGGCCCCGCCGAGCTGCCAGGCCGCATCCTGTGCCAGGTCGAAGCGGAGAGGACCCGTCGACGCCATGAGGGGATACAGGTCAGGAGCCGCGCGACCCTGCTGGAGGACGGGGTGGCGTACCACGTCACGTGGAAGCGAGGCGGCGCTGTCACGGTCGTGCTAGGAGATTGAAAGGGGGGGGTGTAAGGCCGGAGCCCGGGGCTCCCGCCATACAAGACGGCGGCAGCGACCCACCCCGTACGAACCAGAAGCCCGCACGGAGCGGCAGGAACCTACGGGGTGCGAGACGTAAGCCCGCGAGGAGCACGTAGGACGACGGCAGCGACCCGCCCCCGTGCGAACCAGAGACCCGCATGAAGCGGCAGGGACCCACGGGGGCGCGAGACATAAGCCCGCGAGGAGCGACGGCCTTATTGCATTATTGTTTCTTATTATTATCATTACGTTATTATTTCCTATTGTTAGTATCATATTAAGTAGAATTAAGGCATAGGATTAAGCATAATATAAGAGTCGCATGGAGCGAAAATTTGAGTTGCCCAGAGAGGTAGTAGGAGAATAGCGGCACACAGCGCACTGCGCATGCCAAGAGCGTAGCCGATCACCGCCCGAAGGCCAGGCCTCGGGACGATCGACGAGAAGAGAGACAGTGAATGAGAAGAGATAGCCGTGACTAGTGGCCTCGCGCAAAGTCGAAAAGTGAAAGTGTGAAGACAAGAAGAGGAAAGGAAAAGAAAAAGGAAGAATAAAACCCCTGAAAGGAATTGCCCGGCGTTTTTCTAATTATTTCGGGGCGAAGAAGTACCCAGTGGTGAGTCCCAGTTCCTTACCGGTATCCCGGTAGACCCTACCTCCCTTTCCCTTGCCACCGACCGACCGTCAGTGTAGGCTGCCCTCACCACAGCTAGTCTAGGGGGCAGAGCCACCGAGCAAAAGGGGAAGTGTGATCGCGAGGGGGAAGAGGCCCATAGACCTGACCCGTCTCGACGTCTCGGAATTATAAAATTTCTTGTGACGGACCCTGGCTGCCTGAGTTCTATCTCCCCGGCCAGTGGCTTCTTTACAATACTGTGACTCTTACCACTGGTGGGGGAGATCAGTGTCCTTTCTGGGACATTACTTACTGCGTCTCTTACCACTGCTGGTATAGATCAGTATCCTTTATTTGGATTTTATCTACTCTGTCTCTTACCACTGGTGGGGGAGATCAGTATGCTTTATTGGATTTTATCTACTGTGTCTCTTACCACTGCTGGTGGAGATCAGTGTCCTTTTTTCTGTTTTGTTTTATTTACTGTGTCTCTTACCACTGATGGGGGAGATCAGTATCCCTTTTGCGATTTTATTTACTGTGTATCCTACCTATGGTGGTGGAGATCAGTGTCCTTTTTGGTGACTTTTTTTACTGTGTCTCTTACCACTGGTGGGGGCGATCAGTATCCTTTATTGGATTTTATCTTCTGTGTCTCTTACCACTGATGGGTTAGATCAGTATCCTTTTTGTGACTTTACTTACTGTGTCTCTTACCACTGATGGGGGAGATCAGTATCCTTTTTTGGATTTTATATACTGTGCCTTTTACCACTGGTGGGGGAGATCAGTATCCTTTTTTTGGATTTTATCTCATGTGTCTCTTACCACTGGTGGGGGAGATCAGCATCCTTTTTTGGATTTTATCTACTGTGTCTCTTACAACTGCTGGTGGAGATCAGTGTACTTTTTTCTGTTTTGTTTTATTTACTGTGTCTCTTACCACTGATGGGTTATATCAGTATCCTTTTTGCGTCCTTTTTTACTGTGTCTCTTACCACTGGTGGTGGTGATCAGAGCCCTTTTTGTGACTTTATTTACTGCGTCTTTTACCACTGGTGGGGGAGATCAGTATTCTTTTTGCGATTTTTATTACTGTGTCTCTTACCACTGGTGGTGGAGATCAGTGTCCTTTTTGTGACTTTACTTACTGTGTCTCTTACCACTGGTGGGGGAGATCCGTATCATTTTTGCGACTTTATTTACTGTGTCTTTTACCAATGGTGGTGGAGATCAGTGTCCTTTTTGTGACTTTATTTACTGCGTCTCTTACCACTGGTGGGGGAGATCAGTATCCTTTTTTGGATTTTATCTACTGTGTCTCTTACAACTGCTGGTGGAGATCAGTGTCCTTTTTTCTGTTTTGTTTTATTTACTGTGTCTCTTAATACTGATGGGTTATATCAGTATCCTTTTTGCGACCTTTTTTACTGTGTCTCTTACCACTGGTGGTGGAGATCAGAGCCCTTTTTGTGACTTTATTTACTGCGTCTTTTACCACTGGTGGGGGATATCAGTATTCTTTTTGCGACTTTATTTACTGTGTCTCTTACCACTGGTGGTGGAGATCAGTGTCCATTTTGTGACTTTATTTACTGTGTCTCTTACCACTGGTGGGGGAGATCAGTATCCTTTTTGTGACTTTATTTACTGTGTCTCTTACTACTGCTCGTGGAGATCAGTATCCTTTTTTTGGATTTTATCTACTGTGTCTCTTATAACTGGTGGTGGAGATCAGTATCCTATTTTGGATTTTATCTACTGTGTCTCTTATAACTGGTGGGGGAGATCAGTATCCTATTTTGGGTTAAATCAACTGTGTCCTTTACCACTGCTGGTGGAGATCAGTGTCCTTTTTTCTGTTTTGTTTTATTTACTGTGTCTCTAACCACTGATGGGGTAGATCCGTATCCTTTTTGCGACTTTATTTACTGTGTCGTTTACCACTGGTGGTGGAGATCAGTGTCCTTTTTGTGACTTTATTTACTGCGTCTCTTACCACTGGGATGGGAGATCAGTATAGTTTTTTGGATTTTATCTACTGTGTCTCTTACCACTGCTGGTGGAGATCAGTGTCCTTTTTTCTGTTTTGTTTTATTTACTGTGTCTCTAACCACTGATGGGTTAGATCAGTATCCTTTTTGCGACTTTATTTACTGTGTCTCTTACGACTGGTGGTGGAGATCAGTGTCCTTTTTGTGACTTTATTTACTGTGTCTCTTACCACTGGTGGGGGAGATCAGTATCCTTTTTGTGACTTTATTTACTGTGTCTCTTACTACTACTGGTGGAGATCAGTATCCTTTTTTTGGATTTTTCCTACTGTGTCTCTTACCACTGGTGGCGGAGATCATTATCCTTTTTTGGATTTTATCTACTGTGTCTCTTACCACTGCTGGTGGAGATCAGTGTACTTTTTTTTGTTTTGTTTTATTTACTGTGTCTCTTACCACTGGTGGTGGAGATCAGTGTCCTTTTTGTGACTTTATTTACTGTGTCTCTTACCACTGGTGGGGGAAATCAGTATCCTTTTTGTGACTTTAATTACTGTGTCTCTTACTACTGCTGGTGGCGATCAGTATCCATTTTTTGGATTTTTTCTACTGTGTCTCTTACCACTGGTGGGGGAGATCAGTATCCTTTTTAGATTTTATCTACTGTGTCTCTTACCACTGCTGGTGGAGATCAGTGTCCTTTTTTTGCTTTGTTTTATTTACTGTGTCTCTTACCACTGGTGGGGGAAATCAGTATCCTTTTTGTGACTTTAATTACTGTGTCTCTTACTACTGCTGGTGGCGATCAGTATCCATTTTTTGGATTTTTTCTACTGTGTCTCTTACCACTGGTGGGGGAGATCAGTATCCTTTTTGCGACTTTATTTACTGTGTCTCTTACCACTGGTGGTGGAGATCAGTGCCCTTTTTGTGAGTTTTTTTACTGTGTCTCTTACCACTGATGGGGGAGATCAGTATCCTTTTTGCGACTTTTTTTACCATGTCTCTTACCACTGCTGGTGAAGATCAGTATCCTTTTTGTGACTTTATTTACTGTGTCTCTTACCACTTGTGGGGGAGATCAGTATCCTTTTTTGGATTTTATCTACTGTGTCTCTTACCACTGCTGGTAGAGATCAGTGGCCTCTTTTCTGTTTTGTTTTATTTACTGTGTCTCTTACCACTGATGGGTTAGATCAGTATCCTTTTTGCGACTTTATTTACTGTGTCTCTTACCATTGGTGTTGGAGATCAGTATCCTTTTTTTTGGTTTTATCTACTGTGTCTCTTATAACTGGTGGGGGAGATCAGTATGATTTATTGGATTTTATCTACTGTGTCTCTTACCACTGCTGGTGGAGATCAGTGTCCTTTTTTCTGTTTTGTTTTATTTACTGTGTCTCTTACGACTGATGGGGGAGATCAGTATCCTATTTGCGATTTTATTTACTGTGTATCTAACCAATGGTGGTGGAGATCAGTGTCCTTTTTGTGACTTTTTTTACTGTGTCTCTTACCACTGGTGGGGGAGATCAGTATCCTTTATTGGATTTTATCTACTGTGTCTCTTACCACTGATGGGTTAGATCAGTATCCTTTTTGTGACTTTATTTACTGTGTCTCTTACCACTGATGGGGGAGATCAGTATCCTTTTTTGGATTTTATATACTGTGTCTTTTACCACTGGTGGGAAGATCAGTACCCTTTTTTTGGATTTTGTCTCATGTGTCTCTTACCACTGGTGGGGGAGATCAGTATCCTTTTTTGGATTTTATCTACTATGTCTCTTACAACTGCTGGTGGAGATCAGTGTACTTTTTTCTGTTTTGTTTTATTTACTGCGTCTCTTACCACTGATGGGTTATATCAGTATCCTTTTTGCGACCTTTTTTACTGTGTCTCTTACCACTGGTGGCGGTGATCAGAACCCTTTTTGTGACTTTATTTACTGCGTCTTTTACCACTGGTGGGGGAGATCAGTATTCTTTTTGCGACTTTATTTACTGTGTCTCTTACCACTGGTGGTGGATATCAGTTTCCTTTTTGTGACTTTACTTACTGTGTCTCTTACCACTGGTGGGGGAGATCAGTACCTTTTTTTTGGATTTTATCTCATGTGTCTCTTACCACTGGTGGGGGAGATCAGTAACCTTTTTTGGATTTTATCTACTATGTCTCTTACAACTGCTGGTGGAGATCAGTGTACTTTTTTCTGTTTTGTTTTATTTACTGTGTCTCTTACCACTGATGGGTTATATCAGTATCCTTTTTGCGACCTTTTTTACTGTGTCTCTTACCACTGGTGGCGGTGATCAGAACCCTTTTTGTGACTTTATTTACTGCGTCTTTTACCACTGGTGGGGGAGATCAGTATCCTTTTTGCGACTTTATTTACTGTGTCTCTTACCACTGGTGGTGGAGATCAGTGCCCTTTTTGTTAGTTTTTTTACTGTGTCTCTTACCACTGATTGGGGAGATCAGTATCCTTTTTGCGACTTTTTTTACCATGTCTCTTACCACTGCTGGTGGAGATCAGTATCCTTTTTGTGACTTTATTTACTGTGTCTCTTACCACTTGTGGGGGAGATCAGTATCCTTTTTTGGATTTTATCTACTGTGTCTCTTAACACTGCTGGTGGAGATCAGTGGCCTTTTTTCTGTTTTGTTTTATTTGCTGTATCTCTTACCACTGATGGGTTAGATCAGTATCCTTTTTGCGACTTTATTAACTGTGTCTCTTACCACTGGTAGTGGAGATCAGTATCCTTTTTTTTAGTTTTATCTACTGTGTCTCTTATAACTGGTGGGGGAGATCAGTATGATTTATTGGATTTTATCTACTGTGCCCTTTTTGTGAGTTTTTTTACTGTGTCTCTTACCACTGATTGGGGAGATCAGTATCCTTTTTGCGACTTTTTTTACCATGTCTCTTACCACTGCTGGTGGAGATCAGTATCCTTTTTGTGACTTTATTTACTGTGTCTCTTACCACTTGTGGGGGAGATCAGTATCCTTTTTTGGATTTTATCTACTGTGTCTCTTACCACTGCTGGTGGAGATCAGTGTCCTTTTTTCTGTTTTGTTTTATTTACTGTGTCTCTTACCACTGGTGGTGGAGATCAGAGCCCTTTTTGTGACTTTATTTACTGCGTCTTTTACCACTGGTGGGGGAGATCAGTATTCTTTTTGCGACTTTATTTACTGTGTCTCTTACCACTGGTGGTGGAGATCAGTGTCCTTTTTGTGACTTTATTAACTGTGTCTCTTACTACTGGTGGGGGAGATCAGTATCCTTTTTGTGACTTTATTTACTGTGTCTCTTACTACTGCTGGTGGAGATCAGTATCCTTTTTTTGGATTTTATCTACTGTGTCTCTTATAACTGGTGGGGGAGATCAGTATCCTATTTTGGATTTTATCTACTGTGTCCTTTACCACTGCTGGTGGAGATCAGTGTCCTTTTTTCTGTTTTGTTTTATTTACTGTGTCTCTAACCACTGATGGGGTAGATCCGTATCATTTTTGCGACTTTATTAACTGTGTCCTTTACCACTGGTGGTGGAGATTAGTGTTCTTTTTGTGACTTTATTTACTGCGTCTCTTACCACTGGGATGGGAGATCAGTATAGTTTTTTGGATTTTATCTACTGTGTCTCTTACCACTGCTGGTGGAGATCAGTGTCCTTTTTTCTGTTTTGTTTTATTTACTGTGTCTCTTACCACTGGTGGTGGAGATCAGTGTCCTTTTTGTGACTTTATTTACTGTGTCTCTTACCACTGGTGGGGGAGATCAGTATCCTTTTTGTGACTTTAATTACTGTGTCTCTTACTACTGCTGGTGGAGATCAGTATCCATTTTTTGGATTTTTTCTCTTGTGTCTCTTATAACTGGTGGGGGAGATCAGTATCCTATTTTGGATTTTATCTACTGTGTCCTTTACCACAGCTGGTGGAGATCAGTGTCCTTTTTTCTGTTTTGTTTTATTTACTGTGTCTCTAACCACTGATGGGGTAGATCCGTATCATTTTTGCGACTTTATTAACTGTGTCCTTTACCACTGGTGGTGGAGATTAGTGTTCTTTTTGTGACTTTATTTACTGCGTCTCTTACCACTGGGATGGGAGATCAGTATAGTTTTTTGGATTTTATCTACTGTGTCTCTTACCACTGCTGGTGGAGATCAGTGTCCTTTTTTCTGTTTTGTTTTATTTACTGTGTCTCTTACCACTGGTGGTGGAGATCAGTGTCCTTTTTGTGACTTTATTTACTGTGTCTCTTACCACTGGTGGGGGAGATCAGTATCCTTTTTGTGACTTTAATTACTGTGTCTCTTACTACTGCTGGTGGAGATCAGTATCCATTTTTTGGATTTTTTCTCTTGTGTCTCTTATAACTGGTGGGGGAGATCAGTATCCTATTTTGGATTTTATCTACTGTGTCCTTTACCACTGCTGGTGGAGATCAGTGTCCTTTTTTCTGTTTTGTTTTATTTACTGTGTCTCTTACCACTGGTGGTGGAGATCAGTATCCTTTTTTGGATTTTATCTACTATGTCTCTTACAACTGCTGGTGGAGATCAGTGTACTTTTTTCTGTTTTGTTTTATTTACTGCGTCTCTTACCACTGATGGGTTATATCAGTATCCTTTTTGCGACCTTTTTTACTGTGTCTCTTACCACTGGTGGCGGTGATCAGAACCCTTTTTGTGACTTTATTTACTGCGTCTTTTACCACTGGTGGGGGAGATCAGTATTCTTTTTGCGACTTTATTTACTGTGTCTCTTACCACTGGTGGTGGAGATCAGTTTCCTTTTTGTGACTTTACTTACTGTGTCTCTTACCACTGGTGGGGGAGATCAGTACCTTTTTTTTGGATTTTATCTCATGTGTCTCTTACCACTGGTGGGGGAGATCAGTAACCTTTTTTTGGATTTTATCTACTATGTCTCTTACAACTGCTGGTGGAGATCAGTGTACTTTTTTCTGTTTTGTTTTATTTACTGTGTCTCTTACCACTGATGGGTTATATCAGTATCCTTTTTGCGACCTTTTTTACTGTGTCTCTTACCACTGGTGGCGGTGATCAGAACCCTTTTTGTGACTTTATTTACTGCGTCTTTTACCACTGGTGGGGGAGATCAGTATTCTTTTTGCGACTTTATTTACTGTGTCTCTTACCACTGGTGGTGGAGATCAGTTTCCTTTTTGTGACTTTACTTACTGTGTCTCTTACCACTGGTGGGGGAGATCAGTACCTTTTTTTTGGATTTTATCTCATGTGTCTCTTACCACTGGTGGGGGAGATCAGTAACCTTTTTTTGGATTTTATCTACTATGTCTCTTACAACTGCTGGTGGAGATCAGTGTACTTTTTTCTGTTTTGTTTTATTTACTGTGTCTCTTACCACTGATGGGTTATATCAGTATCCTTTTTGCGACCTTTTTTACTGTGTCTCTTACCACTGGTGGCGGTGATCAGAACCCTTTTTGTGACTTTATTTACTGCGTCTTTTACCACTGGTGGGGGAGATCAGTATCCTTTTTGCGACTTTATTTACTGTGTCTCTTACCACTGGTGGTGGAGATCAGTGCCCTTTTTGTTAGTTTTTTTACTGTGTCTCTTACCACTGATTGGGGAGATCAGTATCCTTTTTGCGACTTTTTTTACCATGTCTCTTACCACTGCTGGTGGAGATCAGTATCCTTTTTGTGACTTTATTTACTGTGTCTCTTACCACTTGTGGGGGAGATCAGTATCCTTTTTTGGATTTTATCTACTGTGTCTCTTAACACTGCTGGTGGAGATCAGTGGCCTTTTTTCTGTTTTGTTTTATTTGCTGTGTCTCTTACCACTGATGGGTTAGATCAGTATCCTTTTTGCGACTTTATTAACTGTGTCTCTTACCACTGGTAGTGGAGATCAGTATCCTTTTTTTTAGTTTTATCTACTGTGTCTCTTATAACTGGTGGGGGAGATCAGTATGATTTATTGGATTTTATCTACTGTGCCCTTTTTGTGAGTTTTTTTACTGTGTCTCTTACCACTGATTGGGGAGATCAGTATCCTTTTTGCGACTTTTTTTACCATGTCTCTTACCACTGCTGGTGGAGATCAGTATCCTTTTTGTGACTTTATTTACTGTGTCTCTTACCACTTGTGGGGGAGATCAGTATCCTTTTTTGGATTTTATCTACTGTGTCTCTTACCACTGCTGGTGGAGATCAGTGTCCTTTTTTCTGTTTTGTTTTATTTACTGTGTCTCTTACCACTGGTGGTGGAGATCAGAGCCCTTTTTGTGACTTTATTTACTGCGTCTTTTACCACTGGTGGGGGAGATCAGTATTCTTTTTGCGACTTTATTTACTGTGTCTCTTACCACTGGTGGTGGAGATCAGTTTCCTTTTTGTGACTTTATTAACTGTGTCTCTTACTACTGGTGGGGGAGATCAGTATCCTTTTTGTGACTTTATTTACTGTGTCTCTTACTACTGCTGGTGGAGATCAGTATCCTTTTTTTGGATTTTATCTACTGTGTCTCTTATAACTGGTGGGGGAGATCAGTATCCTATTTTGGATTTTATCTACTGTGTCCTTTACCACTGCTGGTGGAGATCAGTGTCCTTTTTTCTGTTTTGTTTTATTTACTGTGTCTCTAACCACTGATGGGGTAGATCCGTATCATTTTTGCGACTTTATTAACTGTGTCCTTTACCACTGGTGGTGGAGATTAGTGTTCTTTTTGTGACTTTATTTACTGCGTCTCTTACCACTGGGATGGGAGATCAGTATAGTTTTTTGGATTTTATCTACTGTGTCTCTTACCACTGCTGGTGGAGATCAGTGTCCTTTTTTCTGTTTTGTTTTATTTACTGTGTCTCTTACCACTGGTGGTGGAGATCAGTGTCCTTTTTGTGACTTTATTTACTGTGTCTCTTACCACTGGTGGGGGAGATCAGTATCCTTTTTGTGACTTTAATTACTGTGTCTCTTACTACTGCTGGTGGAGATCAGTATCCATTTTTTGGATTTTTTCTCTTGTGTCTCTTATAACTGGTGGGGGAGATCAGTATCCTATTTTGGATTTTATCTACTGTGTCCTTTACCACTGCTGGTGGAGATCAGTGTCCTTTTTTCTGTTTTGTTTTATTTACTGTGTCTCTAACCACTGATGGGGTAGATCCGTATCATTTTTGCGACTTTATTAACTGTGTCCTTTACCACTGGTGGTGGAGATTAGTGTTCTTTTTGTGACTTTATTTACTGCGTCTCTTACCACTGGGATGGGAGATCAGTATAGTTTTTTGGATTTTATCTACTGTGTCTCTTACCACTGCTGGTGGAGATCAGTGTCCTTTTTTCTGTTTTGTTTTATTTACTGTGTCTCTTACCACTGGTGGTGGAGATCAGTGTCCTTTTTGTGACTTTATTTACTGTGTCTCTTACCACTGGTGGGGGAGATCAGTATCCTTTTTGTGACTTTAATTACTGTGTCTCTTACTACTGCTGGTGGAGATCAGTATCCATTTTTTGGATTTTTTCTCTTGTGTCTCTTATAACTGGTGGGGGAGATCAGTATCCTATTTTGGATTTTATCTACTGTGTCCTTTACCACTGCTGGTGGAGATCAGTGTCCTTTTTTCTGTTTTGTTTTATTTACTGTGTCTCTTACCACTGGTGGTGGAGATCAGTGTCCTTTTTGTGACTTTATTAACTGTGTCTCTTACTACTGGTGGGGGAGATCAGTATCCTTTTTGTGACTTTATTTACTGTGTCTCTTACTACTGCTGGTGGAGATCAGTATCCTTTTTTTGGATTTTATCTACTGTGTCTCTTATAACTGGTGGGGGAGATCAGTATCCTATTTTGGATTTTATCTACTGTGTCCTTTACCACTGCTGGTGGAGATCAGTGTCCTTTTTTCTGTTTTGTTTTATTTACTGTGTCTCTAACCACTGATGGGGTAGATCCGTATCATTTTTGCGACTTTATTAACTGTGTCCTTTACCACTGGTGGTGGAGATTAGTGTTCTTTTTGTGACTTTATTTACTGCGTCTCTTACCACTGGGATGGGAGATCAGTATAGTTTTTTGGATTTTATCTACTGTGTCTCTTACCACTGCTGGTGGAGATCAGTGTCCTTTTTTCTGTTTTGTTTTATTTACTGTGTCTCTTACCACTGGTGGTGGAGATCAGTGTCCTTTTTGTGACTTTATTTACTGTGTCTCTTACCACTGGTGGGGGAGATCAGTATCCTTTTTGTGACTTTAATTACTGTGTCTCTTACTACTGCTGGTGGAGATCAGTATCCATTTTTTGGATTTTTTCTCTTGTGTCTCTTATAACTGGTGGGGGAGATCAGTATCCTATTTTGGATTTTATCTACTGTGTCCTTTACCACTGCTGGTGGAGATCAGTGTCCTTTTTTCTGTTTTGTTTTATTTACTGTGTCTCTAACCACTGATGGGGTAGATCCGTATCATTTTTGCGACTTTATTAACTGTGTCCTTTACCACTGGTGGTGGAGATTAGTGTTCTTTTTGTGACTTTATTTACTGCGTCTCTTACCACTGGGATGGGAGATCAGTATAGTTTTTTGGATTTTATCTACTGTGTCTCTTACCACTGCTGGTGGAGATCAGTGTCCTTTTTTCTGTTTTGTTTTATTTACTGTGTCTCTTACCACTGGTGGTGGAGATCAGTGTCCTTTTTGTGACTTTATTTACTGTGTCTCTTACCACTGGTGGGGGAGATCAGTATCCTTTTTGTGACTTTAATTACTGTGTCTCTTACTACTGCTGGTGGAGATCAGTATCCATTTTTTGGATTTTTTCTCTTGTGTCTCTTATAACTGGTGGGGGAGATCAGTATCCTATTTTGGATTTTATCTACTGTGTCCTTTACCACTGCTGGTGGAGATCAGTGTCCTTTTTTCTGTTTTGTTTTATTTACTGTGTCTCTTACCACTGGTGGTGGAGATCAGTGTCCTTTTTGTGACTTTATTAACTGTGTCTCTTACTACTGGTGGGGGAGATCAGTATCCTTTTTGTGACTTTATTTACTGTGTCTCTTACTACTGCTGGTGGAGATCAGTATCCTTTTTTTGGATTTTATCTACTGTGTCTCTTATAACTGGTGGGGGAGATCAGTATCCTATTTTGGATTTTATCTACTGTGTCCTTTACCACTGCTGGTGGAGATCAGTGTCCTTTTTTCTGTTTTGTTTTATTTACTGTGTCTCTAACCACTGATGGGGTAGATCCGTATCATTTTTGCGACTTTATTAACTGTGTCCTTTACCACTGGTGGTGGAGATTAGTGTTCTTTTTGTGACTTTATTTACTGCGTCTCTTACCACTGGGATGGGAGATCAGTATAGTTTTTTGGATTTTATCTACTGTGTCTCTTACCACTGCTGGTGGAGATCAGTGTCCTTTTTTCTGTTTTGTTTTATTTACTGTGTCTCTTACCACTGGTGGTGGAGATCAGTGTCCTTTTTGTGACTTTATTTACTGTGTCTCTTACCACTGGTGGGGGAGATCAGTATCCTTTTTTGGATTTTATCTACTGTGTCTCTTACCACTGCTGGTGGAGATCAGTGTCCTTTTTTTTGTTTTGTTTTATTTACTGTGTCTCTTACCACTGGTGGTGGAGATCAGTGTCCTTTTTGTGACTTTATTTACTGTGTCTCTTACCACTGGTGGGGGAGATCAGTATCCTTTTTGTGACTTTAATTACTGTGTCTCTTACTACTGCTGGTGGAGATCAGTATCCATTTTTTGGATTTTTTCTCTTGTGTCTCTTACCACTGGTGGGGGAGATCAGTATCCTTTTTAGATTTTATCTACTGTGTCTCTTACCACTGGTGGTGGAGATCAGTGTCCTTTTTGTGACTTTACTTACTGTGTCTCTTACCACTGGTGGGGGAGATCCGTATCCTTTTTGCGACTTTATTTACTGTGTCTTTTACCACTGGTGGTGGAGATCAGTGTCCTTTTTGTGACTTTATTTACTGCGTCTCTTACCACTGGTGGGGGAGATCAGTATCCTTTTTTGGATTTTATCTACTGTGTGTCTTACAACTGCTGGTGGAGATCAGTGGCCTTTTTTCTGTTTTGTTTTATTTGCTGTGTCTCTTACCACTGATAGGTTAGATCAGTATCCTTTTTGCGACTTTATTTACTGTGTCTTTTACCACTGGTGGTGGAGATCAGTGTCCTTTTTGTGACTTTATTTACTGTGTCTCTTACCACTGCTGGGGGAGATCAGTATCCTTTTTGTGACTTTAATTACTGTGTCTCTTACTTTTGCTGGTGGAGATCAGTATCCATTTTTTGGATTTTTTCTCTTGTGTCTCTTACCACTGGTGGGGGAGATCAGTATCCTTTTTAGATTTTATCTACTGTGTCTCTTACCACTGGTGGTGGAGATCAGTGTCCTTTTTGTGACTTTACTTACTGTGTCTCTAACCACTGATGGGGTAGATCCGTATCCTTTTTGCGACTTTATTTACTGTGTCCTTTACCACTGGTGGTGGAGATCAGTATCCTTTTTTTTGGTTTTATCTACTGTGTCTCTTATAACTGGTGGAGGAGATCAGTATGACTTATTAGATTTTATCTACTGTGTCTCTTACCACTGCTGGTGGAGATCAGTGTCCTTTTTTCTGTTTTGTTTTATTTACTGTGTCTCTTACCACTGAAGGGGGAGATCAGTATCCTTTTTTGCGATTTTTTTTACTGTGTATCTTACCAATGGTGGTGGAGATCAGTGTCCTTTTTGTGACTTTTTTTACTGTGTCTCTTACCACTGGTGGGGGAGATCAGTATCCTTTATTGGATTTTATCTACTGTGTCTCTTACCACTGATGGGTTAGATCAGTATCCTTTTTGTGACTTTATTTACTGTGTCTCTTACCTCTGATGGGGGAGATCAGTATCCTTTTTTGGATTTTATATACTGTGTCTTTTACCACTGGTGGGGGAGATCAGCAACCTTTTTTTGGATTTTATCTCATGAGTCTCTTACCACTGGTGGGGGAGATCAGTATCCTTTTTTGGAGTTTATCTACTATGTTTCTTACAACTGCTGGTGGAGATCAGTGTACTTTTTTCTGTTTTGTTTTATTTACTGTGTCTCTTACCACTGATGGGTTATATCAGTATCCTTTTTGCGACCTTTTTTACTGTATCTCTTACCACTGGTGGCGGTGATCAGAACCCTTTTTGTGACTTCATTTACTGCGTCTTTTACCACTGGTGGGGGAGATCAGTATTCTTTTTGCGACTTTATTTACTGTGTCTCTTACCACTGGTGGTGGAGATCAGTGTCCTTTTTGTGGCTTTACTTACTGTGTCTCCTACCACTGGTGGGGGAGATCCGTATCCTTTTTGCGACTTTATTAACTGTGTCTTTTACCACTGGTGGTGGAGATCAGTGTCTTTTTTGTGACTTTATTTACTGCGTCTCTTACGACTGGTGGGGGAGATCAGTATCCTTTTTTGGATTTTATCTACTGTGTCTCTTACAACTGCTGGTGGAGATCAGTGTCCTTTTTTCTGTTTTGTTTTATTTACTGTGTCTCTTACCACTGATGGGTTATATCAGTATCCTTTTTGCGACCCTTTTTACTGTGTCTCTTACCACTGGTGGTGGAGATCAGTGTTCTTTTTGTGACTTTATTTACTGCGTCTTTTACCACTGGTGGGGAAGATCAGTATCCTTTTTTGGATTTTATCTACAGTGTCTCTTACAACTGCTGGTGGAGATCAGTGTCCTTTTTTCTGTTTTGTTTTATTTACTGTGTCTCTTACCACTGATGGGTTATATCAGTATCCTTTTTGCGACCCTTTTTAGTGTGTCTCTTACTACTGCTGGTGGAGATCAGTATCCTTTTTTTGGATTTTATCTACTGTGTCTCTTATAACTGGTAGGGGAGATCAGTATCCTTTTTTGGATTTTATCTACAGTGTCCTTTACTACTGCTGGTGGAGATCAGTGTCCTTTTTTCTGTTTTGTTTTATTTACTGTGTCTCTAACCACTGATGGGGTAAATCCGTATCCTTTTTGCGACTTTATTTACTGTATCTCTTACCACTGGTGGCGGTGATCAGAACCCTTTTTGTGACTTTATTTACTGCGTCTTTTACCACTGGTGGGGGAGATCAGTATTCTTTTTGCGACTTTATTTACTGTGTCTCTTACCACTGGTGGTGGAGATCAGTGTCCTTTTTGTGACTTTACTTACTGTGTCTCTTACCAATGGTGGGGGAGATCCGTATCCTTTTTGCGACTTTATTAACTGTGTCTTTTACCACTGGTGGTGGAGATCAGTGTCCTTTTTGTGACTTTATTTACTGCGTCTCTTACCACTGGTGGGGGAGATCAGTATCCTTTTTTGGATTTTATCTACTGTGTCTCTTACAACTGCTGGTGGAGATCAGTGTCCTTTTTTCTGTTTTGTTTTATTTACTGTGTCTCTTACCACTGATGGGTTATATCAGTATCCTTTTTGCGACCCTTTTTACTGTGTCTCTTACAACTGGTGGTGGAGATCAGTGTTCTTTTTGTGACTTTATTTACTGCGTCTTTTACCACTGGTGGGGAAGATCAGTATCCTTTTTTGGATTTTATCTACAGTGTCTCTTACAACTGCTGGTGGAGATCAGTGTCCTTTTTTCTGTTTTGTTTTATATACTGTGTCTCTTACCACTGATGGGTTATATCAGTATCCTTTTTGCGACCCTTTTTACTGTGTCTCTTACCACTGGTGGTGGAGATCAGTGTCCTTTTTGTGACTTTATTTACTGCGTCTCTTACCACTGGTGGGGGAGATCAGTATCCTTTTTTGGATTTTATCTACTGTGTCTCTTCCAACTGCTGGTGGAGATCAGTGTCCTTTTTTCTGTTTTGTTTTATTTACTGTGTCTCTTACCACTGATGGGTTATATCAGTATCTTTTTTGCGACCCTTTTTACTGTGTCTCTTACCACTGGTGGTGGAGATCAGTGTCCTTTTTGTGACTTTATTTACTGTGTCTCTTACCACTGGTGGGGGAGATCAGTATCCTTTTTGTGACTTTATTTACTGTGTGTCTTACTACTGCTGGTGGAGATCAGTATCCTTGTTTTGGATTTTATCTACTGTGTCTCTTATAACTGGTAGGGGAGATCAGTATCCTTTTTTGGATTTTATCTACTGTGTCCTTTACCACTGCTGGTTGAGATCAGTGTCCTTTTTTCTGTTTTGTTTTATTTACTGTGTCTCTAACCACTGATGGGGTAAATCCGTATCCTTTTTGCGACTTTATTTACTGTGTCTTTTACCACTGGTGGTGGAGATCAGTGTCCTTTTTGTGACTTTATTTACTGCGTCTCTTACCACTGGGATGGGAGATCAGTATAGTTTTTTGGATTTTATCTACTGTGTCTCTTTCCACTGCTGGTGGAGATCAGTGTCCTTTTTTCTGTTCTGTTTTATTTACTGTGTCTCTAACCACTGATGGGTTAGATCAGTATCCTTTTTGCGACTTTATTTACTGTGTCTCTTACGACTGGTGGTGAAGATCAGTGTCCTTTTTGTGACTTTATTTACTGTGTCTCTTACCACTGGTGGGGGAGATCAGTATCCTTTTTGTGACTTTATTTACTGTGTCTCTTACTACTACTGGTGGAGATCAGTATCCTTTTTTTGGATTTTTTCTACTGTGTCTCTTACCACTGGTGGAGGAGATCAGTATCCTTTTTTGGTTTTTATCTACTGTGTCTCTTACCACTGCTGGTGGAGATCAGTGTCCTTTTTTTTGTTTTGTTTTATTTACTGTGTCTCTTACCACTGGTGGTGGAGATCAGTGTCCTTTTTGTGACTTTATTTACTGTGTCTCTTACCACTGGTGGGGGAGATCAGTATCCTTTTTGTGACTTTAATTACTGTGTCTCTTACTACTGCTGGTGGAGATCAGTATCCTTTTTTTGGATTTTATCTACTGTGTCTCTTATAACTGGTGGGGGAGATCAGTATTCTTTTTTGGATTTTATCTACTGTGTCTTTTACCACTGCTGGTGGAGATCAGTGTCCTTTTTTCTGTTTTGTTTTATTTACTGTGTCTCTAGCCACTGATGGGGGAGATCAGTATCCTTTTTGCGACTTTATTTACTGTGTCTCTTACCACTGGTGGTGGAGATCAGTGCCCTTTTTGTGAGTTTTTTTACTGTGTCTCTTACCACTGATGGGGGAGATCAGTATCCTTTTTGCGACTTTTTTTACTATGTCCTTTACCACTGGTGGGGGAGATCAGTATCCTTTTTGTGACTTTATTTACTGTGTCTCTTATTACTGCTGGTGGAGATCAGTTTCCTTTTTTTGGATTTTGTCTACTGTGTCTCTTATAACTGGTGGGGGAGATCAGTATTCTTTTTTGGATTTTATCTACTGTGTCCTTTACCACTGCTGGTGGAGATCAGTGTCCTTTTTTCTGTTTTGTTTTATTTACTGTGTCTCTAACCACTGATGGGGTAGATCCGTATAATTTTTGCGACTTTATTTACTTTGTCTTTTACCACTGTTGGTAGAGATCAGTGTCCTTTTTGTGACTTTATTTACTGCGTCTCTTACCACTGGTGGGGGAGATCAGTATCCTTTTTTGGATTTTAACTACTGTGTCTCTTACCACTGCTGGTGGAGATCAGTGTCCTTTTTTTTGTTTTGTTTTATTTACTGTGTCTCTAACAACTGATGGGGTAGATCCGTATCCTTTTTGCGACTTTATTTACTGTGTCTTTTACCACTGGTGAAGGAGATCAGTGTCCTTTTTGTGACTTTATTTACTACGTCTCTTACCACTGGTGGGGGAGATCAGTATCCTTTTTTGAATTTATTTACTGTGTCTCTTACCACTGCTGGTGGAGATCAGTGTGTTTTTTTCTGTTTTGTTTTGTTTATTGTGTCTCTAACCACTGATGGGGTAGATCCGTATCCTTTTTGCGACTTTATTTACAGTGTCTTTTACCACTGGTGGTGGAGATCAGTGTCCTTTTTGTGACTTTATTTACTGCGTTTCTTACCACTGGGATGGGAGATCAGTATAGTTTTTTGGATTTTATCTACTGTGTCTCTTACCACTGCTGGTGGAGATCAGTGTCCTTTTTTCTGTTTTGTTTTATTTACTGTGTCTCTAACCACTGATGGGTTAGATCAGTATCCTTTTTGCGACTTTATTTACTGTGTCTCTTACGACTGGTGGTGGAGATCAGTGTCCTTTTTGTGACTTTATTTACTGTGTCTCTTACCACTGGTGGAAGAGATCAGTATCCTTTTTGTGACTTTATTTACTGTGTCTCTTACTACTACTGGTGGAGATAAGTATCCTTTTTTTGGATTTTTTCTACTGTGTCTCTTACCACTGGTGGGGGAGATCAGTATCCTTTTTTGGATTTTATCTACTGTGTCTTTTACCACTGCTGGTGGAGATCAGTGTCCTTTTTTTTGTTTTGTTTTATTTACTGTGTCTCTAACCGCTGATGGGTTAGATCAGTATCCTTTTTGCGACTTTATTTACTGTGTCTCTTACGACTGGTGGTGGAGATCAGTGTCCTTTTTGTGACTTTATTTACTGTGTCTTTTACCACTGGTGGTGGAGATTAGTGTCCTTTTTGTGACTTTATTTACTGTGTCTCTTACCACTCGTGGTGGAGATCAGTGTCCTTTTTGTGACTTTTTTACTGTTTCTCTTACCACTGGTGGGGGAAATCCGTGTCCGTTTTGTGACTTTATGTACTGTGTCTCTTACCACTGATGGGGGAGATTAGTATCCTTTTTTGAATTTATTTACTGTGTCTCTAACAACTGATGGGGTAGATCCGTATCCTTTTTGCGACTTTATTTACTGTGTCTTTTACCACTGGTGAAGGAGACCAGTGTCCTTTTTGTGACTTTATTTACTGCGTCTCTTACCACTGGTGGGGGAGGTCAGTATACTTTTTTGAATTTTATTTACTGCGTCTCTTACCACTGGTGGGGGAGATCAGTATCCTTTTTTGGATTTTATCTACTGTGTCTCTTACCACTGCTGGTGGAGATCAGTGTCCTTTTTTTTCTTTGTTTTATTTACTGTGTCTCTTACCCCTGATGGGGAGATCAGTATCCTTTTTGCGACTTTATTTACTGTGTCTCTTACCACTCGTGGTGGAGATCAGTGTCCTTTTTGTGACTTTTTTACTGTTTCTCTTACCACTGGTGGGGGAAATCCGTGTCCGTTTTGTGACTTTATGTACTGTGTCTCTTACCACTGATGGGGGAGATTAGTATCCTTTTTTGAATTTATTTACTGTGTCTCTTACCACTGCTGGTGGAGATCAGTGTCCTTTTTTCTGTTTTGTTTTGTTTATTGTGTCTCTAACCACTGATGGGGGAGATCAGTATCCTTCTTTGGATTTTATCTACTGTGTCTCTTACCACTGGTGGGGGAGATCAGTATCGTTTTTTAGATTTTATCTTCTGTGTCTCTTACCACTGCTGGTGAAGATCAGTGTCCTTTTTTTTCTTTGTTTTATTTACTGTGTCTCTTACCCCTGATGGGGAGATCAGTATCCTTTTTGCGACTTTATTTACTGTGTCTCTTACCACTCGCGGTGGAGATCAGTGTCCTTTTTGTGACTTTTTTTACTGTTTCTCTTACCACTGGGGGGGGAAATCAGTGTCCTTTTTGTGACTTTATTAACTGGTTCTCTTACCACTGATGGGGGAGATTAGTATCCTTTTTTGGATTTTGTCTACTGTGTCTCTTACCACTGCTGGTGGAGATCAGTATCCTTTTTCTGACTTTATTTACTGTGTCTCTTATCACTGGTGGGGGAGATCAGTATCCTTTTTTGGATTTTATCTACTGTGTCTCTTGCCACTGCTGGTGGAGATCAGTGTCCTTTTTTCTGTTTTGTTTTGTTTATTGTGTCTCTTACCACTGCTGGTGGAGATCAGTATCCTTTTTCTGACTTTATTTACTGTGTCTCTTATCACTGGTGGGGGAGATCAGTATCCTTTTTTGGATTTTATCTACTGTGTCTCTTGCCACTGCTGGTGGAGATCAGTGTCCTTTTTTCTGTTTTGTTTTGTTTATTGTGTCTCTTACCACTGCTGGTGGAGATCAGTATCCTTTTTCTGACTTTATTTACTGTGTCTCTTATCACTGGTGGGGGAGATCAGTATCCTTTTTTGGATTTTGAATACTATGTCTCTTGCCACTGCTGGTGGAGATCAGTATCCTTTTTGCGACTTTTTTTACTGTTTCTCTTACCACTGGTGGGGGAAATCAGTGTCCTTTTTGTGACTTTATTAACTGTGTCTCTTACCACTGATGGGGGAGATTAGTATCCTTTTTTGGATTTTGTCTACTGTGTCTCTTACAACTGCTGGTGGAGATCAGTATCCTTTTTCTGACTTTATTTACTGTGTCTCTTATCACTGGTGGGGGAGATCAGTATCCTTTTTTGGATTTTGAATACTGTGTCTCTTGCCACTGCTGGTGGAGATCAGTATCCTTTTTGCGACTTTTTTTACTGTTTCTCTTACCACTGGTGGGGGAAATCAGTGTCCTTTTTGTGACTTTATTAACTGTGTCTCTTACCACTGATGGGGGAGATTAGTATCCTTTTTTGGATTTTGTCTACTGTGTCTCTTACCACTGCTGGTGGAGATCAGTATCCTTTTTCTGACTTTATTTACTGTGTCTCTTATCACTGGTGGAGGAGATCAGTATCCTTTTTTGGATTTTATCTACTGTGTCTCTTGCCACTGCTGGTGGAGATCAGTGTCCTTTTTTCTGTTTTGTTTTGTTTATTGTGTCTCTTACCACTGCTGGTGGAGATCAGTATCCTTTTTCTGACTTTATTTACTGTGTCTCTTATCACTGGTGGGGGAGATCAGTATCCTTTTTTGGATTTTGAATACTGTGTCTCTTGCCACTGCTGGTGGAGATCAGTATCCTTTTTGCGACTTTATTTACTGTGTCTCTTACCACTGGTGGTGGAGATCAGTATCCTTTTTTGAATTTATTTACTGTGTCTCTTACCACTGCTGGTGGAGATCAGTGTCCTTTTTTCTGTTTTGTTTTGTTTATTGTGTCTCTAACCACTGATGGGGTAGATCCGTATCCTTTTTGCGACTTTATTTACTGTGTCTTTTACCACTGGTGGTGGAGATCAGTGTCCTTTTTGTGAATTTATTTACTGCGTCTCTTACCACTGGTGGGGGAGATCAGTATCCTTTTTTGGATTTTATCTACTGTGTCCCTTACCACTGTTGGGGGAGATCAGTATCCTTTTTGCGACTTTATTTACTGTGTCTCTTACCACTGGTGTTGGAGATCAGTGTCCTTTTTCCGACTTTTTTTACTGTGTCTCTTACCACTGGTGGGGGAGATCAGTATCCTTTTTGCGACTTTATTTACTGTGTCTCTTACCACTGGTGGTGGAGATCAGTGTCCTTTTTGTGACTTTATTGACTGTGTCTCTTACCACTGGTGGAAGAGATCAGTATCCTTTTTGTGACTTTATTTACTGTGTCTCTTACTACTACTGGTGGAGATCAGTATCCTTTTTTTGGATTTTTTCTACTGTGTCTCTTACCACTGGTGGGGGAGATCAGTATCCTTTTTTGGATTTTATCTACTGTGTCTTTTACCACTGCTGGTGGAGATCAGTGTCCTTTTTTTTGTTTTGTTTTATTTACTGTGTCTCTTACCACTGGTGGTGGAGATCAGTGTCCTTTTTGTGACTTTATTTACTGCGTCTCTAACCACTGGTGGGGGAGATCAGTATCCTTTTTTGATTTTATCTACTGTGTCTCTTACCACTGCTGGTGGAGATCAGTGTCCTTTTTTTTGTTTTGTTTTATTTACTGTGTCTCTAACCACTGATGGGGTAGATCCGTATCCTTTTTGCGACTTTATTTACTGTGTCTTTTACCACTGGTGGTGGAGATCAGTGTCCTTTTTGTGACTTTATTTACTGCGTCTCTTACCACTGGTGGGGGAGATCAGTATCCTTTTTTGGATTTTATCTACTGTGTCTCTTACCACTGCTGGTGGATCAGTATCCTTTTTTGGATTTTATCTACTGTGTCTCTTACCACTGCTGGTGGAGATCAGTGTCCTTTTTTTTGTTTTGTTTTATTTACTGTGTCTCTAACCACTGATGGGGTAGATCCGTATCCTTTTTGCGACTTTATTTATTGTGTCTTTTACCACTGGTGGTGGAGATCAGTGTCCTTTTTTGGATTTTATCTTCTGTGTCTCTTACCACTGCTGGTGGAGATCAGTGTCCTTTTTTTTGTTTTGTTTTATTTACTGTGTCTCTAACCACTGATGGGGTAGATCCGTATCCTTTTTGCGACTTTATTTACTGTGTCTTTTACCACTGGTGGTGGAGATCAGTGTCCTTTTTGTGACTTTATTTACTGCGTCTCTTACCACTGGTGGGGGAGATCAGTATCCTTTTTTGGATTTTATCTACTGTGTCTCTTACCACTGCTGGTGGATCAGTATCCTTTTTTGGATTTTATCTACTGTGTCTCTTACCACTGCTGGTGGAGATAAGTGTCCTTTTTTTTGTTTTGTTTTATTTACTGTGTCTCTAACCACTGATGGGGTAGATCCGTATCCTTTTTGCGACTTTATTTACTGTGTCTTTTACCACTGGTGGTGGAGATCAGTGTCCTTTTTGTGACTTTATTTACTGCGTCTCTTACCACTGGTGGGGGAGATCAGTATCCTTTTTTGGATTTTATCTTCTGTGTCTCTTACCACTGGTGGGGGAGATCAGTATCCTTTTTTGGATTTTATCTACTGTGTCTTTTACCACTGCTGGTGGAGATCAGTGTCCTTTTTTTTGTTTTGTTTTATTTACTGTGTCTCTTACCACTGGTGGTGGAGATCAGTGTCCTTTTTGTGACTTTATTTACTGCGTCTCTAACCACTGGTGGGGGAGATCAGTATCCTTTTTTGATTTTATCTACTGTGTCTCTTACCACTGCTGGTGGAGATCAGTGTCCTTTTTTTTGTTTTGTTTTATTTACTGTGTCTCTAACCACTGATGGGGTAGATCCGTATCCTTTTTGCGACTTTATTTACTGTGTCTTTTACCACTGGTGGTGGAGATCAGTGTCCTTTTTGTGACTTTATTTACTGCGTCTCTTACCACTGGTGGGGGAGATCAGTATCCTTTTTTGGATTTTATCTACTGTGTCTCTTACCACTGCTGGTGGATCAGTATCCTTTTTTGGATTTTATCTACTGTGTCTCTTACCACTGCTGGTGGAGATCAGTGTCCTTTTTTTTTGTTTTGTTTTATTTACTGTGTCTCTAACCACTGATGGGGTAGATCCGTATCCTTTTTGCGACTTTATTTATTGTGTCTTTTACCACTGGTGGTGGAGATCAGTGTCCTTTTTTGGATTTTATCTTCTGTGTCTCTTACCACTGCTGGTGGAGATCAGTGTCCTTTTTTTTGTTTTGTTTTATTTACTGTGTCTCTAACCACTGATGGGGTAGATCCGTATCCTTTTTGCGACTTTATTTACTGTGTCTTTTACCACTGGTGGTGGAGATCAGTGTCCTTTTTGTGACTTTATTTACTGCGTCTCTTACCACTGGTGGGGGAGATCAGTATCCTTTTTTGGATTTTATCTACTGTGTCTCTTACCACTGCTGGTGGATCAGTATCCTTTTTTGGATTTTATCTACTGTGTCTCTTACCACTGCTGGTGGAGATAAGTGTCCTTTTTTTTGTTTTGTTTTATTTACTGTGTCTCTAACCACTGATGGGGTAGATCCGTATCCTTTTTGCGACTTTATTTACTGTGTCTTTTACCACTGGTGGTGGAGATCAGTGTCCTTTTTGTGACTTTATTTACTGCGTCTCTTACCACTGGTGGGGGAGATCAGTATCCTTTTTTGGATTTTATCTTCTGTGTCTCTTACCACTGGTGGGGGAGATCAGTATCCTTTTTTGGATTTTATCTACTGTGTCTTTTACCACTGCTGGTGGAGATCAGTGTCCTTTTTTTTGTTTTGTTTTATTTACTGTGTCTCTTACCACTGGTGGTGGAGATCAGTGTCCTTTTTGTGACTTTATTTACTGCGTCTCTAACCACTGGTGGGGGAGATCAGTATCCTTTTTTGATTTTATCTACTGTGTCTCTTACCACTGCTGGTGGAGATCAGTGTCCTTTTTTTTGTTTTGTTTTATTTACTGTGTCTCTAACCACTGATGGGGTAGATCCGTATCCTTTTTGCGACTTTATTTACTGTGTCTTTTACCACTGGTGGTGGAGATCAGTGTCCTTTTTGTGACTTTATTTACTGCGTCTCTTACCACTGGTGGGGGAGATCAGTATCCTTTTTTGGATTTTATCTACTGTGTCTCTTACCACTGCTGGTGGATCAGTATCCTTTTTTGGATTTTATCTACTGTGTCTCTTACCACTGCTGGTGGAGATCAGTGTCCTTTTTTTTGTTTTGTTTTATTTACTGTGTCTCTAACCACTGATGGGGTAGATCCGTATCCTTTTTGCGACTTTATTTATTGTGTCTTTTACCACTGGTGGTGGAGATCAGTGTCCTTTTTTGGATTTTATCTTCTGTGTCTCTTACCACTGCTGGTGGAGATCAGTGTCCTTTTTTTTGTTTTGTTTTATTTACTGTGTCTCTAACCACTGATGGGGTAGATCCGTATCCTTTTTGCGACTTTATTTACTGTGTCTTTTACCACTGGTGGTGGAGATCAGTGTCCTTTTTGTGACTTTATTTACTGCGTCTCTTACCACTGGTGGGGGAGATCAGTATCCTTTTTTGGATTTTATCTACTGTGTCTCTTACCACTGCTGGTGGATCAGTATCCTTTTTTGGATTTTATCTACTGTGTCTCTTACCACTGCTGGTGGAGATAAGTGTCCTTTTTTTTGTTTTGTTTTATTTACTGTGTCTCTAACCACTGATGGGGTAGATCCGTATCCTTTTTGCGACTTTATTTACTGTGTCTTTTACCACTGGTGGTGGAGATCAGTGTCCTTTTTGTGACTTTATTTACTGCGTCTCTTACCACTGGTGGGGGAGATCAGTATCCTTTTTTGGATTTTATCTTCTGTGTCTCTTACCACTGCTGGTGGAGATCAGTGTCCTTTTTTTTGTTTTGTTTTATTTACTGTGTCTCTTACCCCTGATGGGGAGATCAGTATCCTTTTTGCGACTTTATTTACTGTGTCTCTTACCACGGGTGGGGGAGATCAGTGTCCTTTTTGTGATTTTTTTTACTGTTTCTCTTACCACTGGTGGGGGAGATCAGTGTCCTTTTTGTGACTTTATTTACTGTGTCTCTTACCACTGATGGTGGAGATTAGTATCCTTTTTTGGATTTTATCTACTGTGTCTCTTACCACTGCTGGTGGAGATCATTATCCTTTTTCTGACTTTATTTACTGTGTCTCTTACCACTCGTGGTGGAGATCAGTGTCCTTTTTGTGACTTTTTTTACTGTGTCTCTTACCACTGGTGGGGGAGATCAGTATCCTTTTTGCGACTTTATTTACTGTGTCTCTTACCACTGGTGGTGGAGATCAGTGTCCTTTTTGTGACTTTATTTACTGCGTCTCTTACCACTGGTGGGGGAGATCAGTATCCTTTTTTGAATTTATTTACTGTGTCTCTTACCACTGCTGGTGGAGATCAGTGTCTTTTTTTCTGTTTTGTTTTGTTTATTGTGTCTCTTACCACTGCTGGTGGAGATCAGTATCCTTTTTCGGACTTTATTTACTGTGTCTCTTATCACTGGTGGGGGAGATCAGTATCCTTTTTTGGATTTTGAATACTGTGTCTCTTGCCACTGCTGGTGGAGATCAATATCCTTTTTGCGACTTTATTTACTGTGTCTCTTTCCACTGGTGGTGGAGATCAGTGTCCTTTTTGTGACTTTATTTACTGCGTCTCTTACCACTGGTGGGGGAGATCAGTATCCTTTTTTGAATTTATTTACTGTGTCTCTTACCACTGCTGGTGGAGATCAGTGTCCTTTTTTCTGTTTTGTTTTGTTTATTGTGTCTCTAACCACTGATGGGGTAGATCCGTATCCTTTTTGCGACTTTATTTACTGTGTCTTTTACCACTGGTGGTGGAGATCAGTGTCCTTTTTGTGAATTTATTTACTGCGTCTCTATCCACTGGTGGGGGAGATCAGTATCCTTTTTGGATTTTATCTACTGTGTCTCTTACAACTGCTGGTGGAGATCAGTGTCCTTTTTTCTGTTTTGTTTTATTTACTGTGTCTCTTACCACTGATGGGTTATATCAGTATCCTTTTTGCGACCCTTTTTACTGTGTCTCTTACCACTGGTGGTGGAGATCAGTGTTCTTTTTGTGACTTTATTTACTGCGTCTTTTACCACTGGTGGGGAAGATCAGTATCCTTTTTTGGATTTTATCTACAGTGTCTCTTACAACTGCTGGTGGAGATCAGTGTCCTTTTTTCTGTTTTGTTTTATATACTGTGTCTCTTACCACTGATGGGTTATATCAGTATCCTTTTTGCGACCCTTTTTACTGTGTCTCTTACCACTGGTGGTGGAGATCAGTGTCCTTTTTGTGACTTTATTTACTGCGTCTCTTACCACTGGTGGGGGAGATCAGTATCCTTTTTTGGATTTTATCTACAGTGTCTCTTACAACTGCTGGTGGAGATCAGTGTCCTTTTTTCTGTTTTGTTTTATATACTGTGTCTCTTACCACTGATGGGTTATATCAGTATCCTTTTTGCGACCCTTTTTACTGTGTCTCTTACCACTGGTGGTGGAGATCAGTGTCCTTTTTGTGACTTTATTTACTGCGTCTCTTACCACTGGTGGGGGAGATCAGTATCCTTTTTTGAATTTATTTACTGTGTCTCTTACCACTGCTGGTGGAGATCAGTGTCTTTTTTTCTGTTTTGTTTTGTTTATTGTGTCTCTTACCACTGCTGGTGGAGATCAGTATCCTTTTTCGGACTTTATTTACTGTGTCTCTTATCACTGGTGGGGGAGATCAGTATCCTTTTTTTGGATTTTATCTACTGTGTCTCTTCCAACTGCTGGTGGAGATCAGTGTCCTTTTTTCTGTTTTGTTTTATTTACTGTGTCGCTTACCACTGATGGGTTATATCAGTATCCTTTTTGCGACCCTTTTTACTGTGTCTCTTACCACTGGTAGTGGAGATCAGTGTTCTTTTTGTGACTTTATTTACTGCGTCTTTTACCACTGGTGGGGAAGATCAGTATCCTTTTTTGGATTTTATCTACAGTGTCTCTTACAACTGCTGGTGGAGATCAGTGTCCTTTTTTCTGTTTTGTTTTATATACTGTGTCTCTTACCACTGATGGGTTATATCAGTATCCTTTTTGCGACCCTTTTTACTGTGTCTCTTACCACTGGTGGTGGAGATCAGTGTCCTTTTTGTGACTTTATTTACTGCGTCTCTTACCACTGGTGGGGGAGATCAGTATCCTTTTTTGAATTTATTTACTGTGTCTCTTACCACTGCTGGTGGAGATCAGTGTCTTTTTTTCTGTTTTGTTTTGTTTATTGTGTCTCTTACCACTGCTGGTGGAGATCAGTATCCTTTTTCGGACTTTATTTACTGTGTCTCTTATCACTGGTGGGGGAGATCAGTATCCTTTTTTGGATTTTGAATACTGTGTCTCTTGCCACTGCTGGTGGAGATCAATATCCTTTTTGCGACTTTATTTACTGTGTCTCTTTCCACTGGTGGTGGAGATCAGTGTCCTTTTTGTGACTTTATTTACTGCGTCTCTTACCACTGGTGGGGGAGATCAGTATCCTTTTTGTGACTTTATTTACTGTGTGTCTTACTACTGCTGGTGGAGATCAGTATCCTTTTTTTGGATTTTATCTACTGTGTCTCTTATAACTGGTAGGGGAGATCAGTATCCTTTTTTGGATTTTATCTACTGTGTCCTTTACCACTGCTGGTTGAGATCAGTGTCCTTTTTTCTGTTTTGTTTTATTTACTGTGTCTCTAACCACTGATGGGGTAAATCCGTATCCTTTTTGCGACTTTATTTACTGTGTCTTTTACCACTGGTGGTGGAGATCAGTGTCCTTTTTGTGACTTTATTTACTGCGTCTCTTACCACTGGGATGGGAGATCAGTATAGTTTTTTGGATTTTATCTACTGTGTCTCTTACCACTGCTGGTGGAGATCAGTGTCCTTTTTTCTGTTTTGTTTTATTTACTGTGTCTCTAACCACTGATGGGTTAGATCAGTATCCTTTTTGCGACTTTATTTACTGTGTCTCTTACGACTGGTGGTGAAGATCAGTGTCCTTTTTGTGACTTTATTTACTGTGTCTCTTACCACTGGTGGGGGAGATCAGTATCCTTTTTGTGACTTTATTTACTGTGTCTCTTACTACTACTGGTGGAGATCAGTATCCATTTTTTGGATTTTTTCTACTGTGTCTCTTACCACTGGTGGAGGAGATCAGTATCCTTTTTTGGTTTTTATCTACTGTGTCTCTTACCACTGCTAGTGGAGATCAGTGTCCTTTTTTTTGTTTTGTTTTATTTACTGTGTCTCATACCACTGGTGGTGGAGATCAGTGTCCTTTTTGTGACTTTATTTACTGTGTCTCTTACCACTGGTGGGGGAGATCAGTATCCTTTTTGTGACTTTAATTACTGTGTCTCTTACTACTGCTGGTGGAGATCAGTATCCTTTTTTTGGATTTTATCTACTGTGTCTCTTATAACTGGTGGGGGAGATCAGTATTCTTTTTTGGATTTTATCTACTGTGTCCTTTACCACTGCTGGTGGAGATCAGTGTCCTTTTTTCTGTTTTGTTTTATTTACTGTGTCTCTAGCCACTGATGGGGGAGATCAGTATCCTTTTTGCGACTTTATTTACTGTGTCTCTTACCACTGGTGGTGGAGATCAGTGCCCTTTTTGTGAGTTTTTTTACTGTGTCTCTTACCACTGATGGGGGAGATCAGTATCCTTTTTGCGACTTTTATTACTATGTCCTTTACCACTGGTGGGGGAGATCAGTATCCTTTTTGTGACTTTATTTACTGTGTCTCTTATTACTGCTGGTGGAGATCAGTTTCCTTTTTTTGGATTTTATCTACTGTGTCTCTTATAACTGGTGGGGGAGATCAGTATTCTTTTTTGGATTTTATCTACTGTGTCCTTTACCACTGCTGGTGGAGATCAGTGTCCTTTTTTCTGTTTTGTTTTAATTACTGTGTCTCTAACCACTGATGGGGTAGATCCGTATAATTTTTGCGACTTTATTTACTGTGTCTCTTACGACTGGTGGTGGAGATCAGTGTCCTTTTTGTGACTTTATTTACTGTGTCTCTTACCACTGGTGGAAGAGATCAGTATCCTTTTTGTGACTTTATTTACTGTGTCTCTTACTACTACTGGTGGAGATAAGTATCCTTTTTTTGGATTTTTTCTACTGTGTCTCTTACCACTGGTGGGGGAGATCAGTATCCTTTTTTGGATTTTATCTACTGTGTCTTTTACCACTGCTGGTGGAGATCAGTGTCCTTTTTTTTGTTTTGTTTTATTTACTGTGTCTCTAACCACTGATGGGTTAGATCAGTATCCTTTTTGCGACTTTATTTACTGTGTCTCTTATCACTGGTGGGGGAGATCAGTATCCTTTTTTGGATTTTGAATACTGTGTCTCTTGCCACTGCTGGTGGAGATCAATATCCTTTTTGCGACTTTATTTACTGTGTCTCTTCACTGGTGGTGGAGATCAGTGTCCTTTTTGTGAATTTATTTACTGCGTCTCTTACCACTGGTGGGGGAGATCAGTATCCTTTTTGTGACTTTATTTACTGTGTGTCTTACTACTGCTGGTGGAGATCAGTATCCTTTTTTTGGATTTTATCTACTGTGTCTCTTATAACTGGTAGGGGAGATCAGTATCCTTTTTTGGATTTTATCTACTGTGTCCTTTACCACTGCTGGTTGAGATCAGTGTCCTTTTTTCTGTTTTGTTTTATTTACTGTGTCTCTAACCACTGATGGGGTAAATCCGTATCCTTTTTGCGACTTTATTTACTGTGTCTTTTACCACTGGTGGTGGAGATCAGTGTCCTTTTTGTGACTTTATTTACTGCGTCTCTTACCACTGGGATGGGAGATCAGTATAGTTTTTTGGATTTTATCTACTGTGTCTCTTACCACTGCTGGTGGAGATCAGTGTCCTTTTTTCTGTTTTGTTTTATTTACTGTGTCTCTAACCACTGATGGGTTAGATCAGTATCCTTTTTGCGACTTTATTTACTGTGTCTCTTACGACTGGTGGTGAAGATCAGTGTCCTTTTTGTGACTTTATTTACTGTGTCTCTTACCACTGGTGGGGGAGATCAGTATCCTTTTTGTGACTTTATTTACTGTGTCTCTTACTACTACTGGTGGAGATCAGTATCCTTTTTTTGGATTTTTTCTACTGTGTCTCTTACCACTGGTGGAGGAGATCAGTATCCTTTTTTGGTTTTTATCTACTGTGTCTCTTACCACTGCTAGTGGAGATCAGTGTCCTTTTTTTTGTTTTGTTTTATTTACTGTGTCTCATACCACTGGTGGTGGAGATCAGTGTCCTTTTTGTGACTTTATTTACTGTGTCTCTTACCACTGGTGGGGGAGATCAGTATCCTTTTTGTGACTTTAATTACTGTGTCTCTTACTACTGCTGGTGGAGATCAGTATCCTTTTTTTGGATTTTATCTACTGTGTCTCTTATAACTGGTGGGGGAGATCAGTATTCTTTTTTGGATTTTATCTACTGTGTCCTTTACCACTGCTGGTGGAGATCAGTGTCCTTTTTTCTGTTTTGTTTTATTTACTGTGTCTCTAGCCACTGATGGGGGAGATCAGTATCCTTTTTGCGACTTTATTTACTGTGTCTCTTACCACTGGTGGTGGAGATCAGTGCCCTTTTTGTGAGTTTTTTTACTGTGTCTCTTACCACTGATGGGGGAGATCAGTATCCTTTTTGCGACTTTTTTTACTATGTCCTTTACCACTGGTGGGGGAGATCAGTATCCTTTTTGTGACTTTATTTACTGTGTCTCTTATTACTGCTGGTGGAGATCAGTTTCCTTTTTTTGGATTTTATCTACTGTGTCTCTTATAACTGGTGGGGGAGATCAGTATTCTTTTTTGGATTTTATCTACTGTGTCCTTTACCACTGCTGGTGGAGATCAGTGTCCTTTTTTCTGTTTTGTTTTAATTACTGTGTCTCTAACCACTGATGGGGTAGATCCGTATAATTTTTGCGACTTTATTTACTTTGTCTTTTACCACTGTTGGTAGAGATCAGTGTCCTTTTTGTGACTTTATTTACTGCGTCTCTTACCACTGGTGGGGGAGATCAGTATCCTTTTTTGGATTTTAACTACTGTGTCTCTTACCACTGCTGGTGGAGATCAGTGTCCTTTTTTTTGTTTTGTTTTATTTACTGTGTCTCTAACAACTGATGGGGTAGATCCGTCTCCTTTTTGCGACTTTATTTACTGTGTCTTTTACCACTGGTGAAGGAGATCAGTGTCCTTTTTGTGATTTTATTTACTGCGTCTCTTACCACTGGTGGGGGAGATCAGTATCCTTTTTTGAATTTATTTACTGTGTCTCTTACCACTGCTGGTGGAGATCAGTGTGTTTTTTTTTGTTTTGTTTTGTTTATTGTGTCTCTAACCACTGATGGGGTAGATCCGTATCCTTTTTGCGAGTTTATTTACAGTGTCTTTTACCACTGGTGGTGGAGATCAGTGTCCTTTTTGTGACTTTATTTACTGCGTTTCTTACCACTGGGATGGGAGATCAGTATAGTTTTTTGGATTTTATCTACTGTGTCTCTTACCACTGCTGGTGGAGATCAGTGTTCTTTTTTCTGTTTTGTTTTATTTACTGTGTCTCTAACCACTGATGGGTTAGATCAGTATCCTTTTTGCGACTTTATTTACTGTGTCTCTTACGACTGGTGGTGGAGATCAGTGTCCTTTTTGTGACTTTATTTACTGTGTCTCTTACCACTGGTGGAAGAGATCAGTATCCTTTTTGTGACTTTATTTACTGTGTCTCTTACTACTACTGGTGGAGATAAGTATCCTTTTTTTGGATTTTTTCTACTGTGTCTCTTACCACTGGTGGGGGAGATCAGTATCCTTTTTTGGATTTTATCTACTGTGTCTTTTACCACTGCTGGTGGAGATCAGTGTCCTTTTTTTTGTTTTGTTTTATTTACTGTGTCTCTAACCACTGATGGGTTAGATCAGTATCCTTTTTGCGACTTTATTTACTGTGTCTCTTATCACTGGTGGGGGAGATCAGTATCCTTTTTTGGATTTTGAATACTGTGTCTCTTGCCACTGCTGGTGGAGATCAGTGTGTTTTTTTTTGTTTTGTTTTGTTTATTGTGTCTCTAACCACTGATGGGGTAGATCCGTATCCTTTTTGCGACTTTATTTACAGTGTCTTTTACCACTGGTGGTGGAGATCAGTGTCCTTTTTGTGACTTTATTTACTGCGTTTCTTACCACTGGGATGGGAGATCAGTATAGTTTTTTGGATTTTATCTACTGTGTCTCTTACCACTGCTGGTGGAGATCAGTGTTCTTTTTTCTGTTTTGTTTTATTTACTGTGTCTCTAACCACTGATGGGTTAGATCAGTATCCTTTTTGCGACTTTATTTACTGTGTCTCTTACGACTGGTGGTGGAGATCAGTGTCCTTTTTGTGACTTTATTTACTGTGTCTCTTACCACTGGTGGAAGAGATCAGTATCCTTTTTGTGACTTTATTTACTGTGTCTCTTACTACTACTGGTGGAGATAAGTATCCTTTTTTTGGATTTTTTCTACTGTGTCTCTTACCACTGGTGGGGGAGATCAGTATCCTTTTTTGGATTTTATCTACTGTGTCTTTTACCACTGCTGGTGGAGATCAGTGTCCTTTTTTTTGTTTTGTTTTATTTACTGTGTCTCTAACCACTGATGGGTTAGATCAGTATCCTTTTTGCGACTTTATTTACTGTGTCTCTTACGACTGGTGGTGGAGATCAGTGTCCTTTTTGTGACTTTATTTACTGTGTCTTTTACCACTGGTGGTGGAGATTAGTGTCCTTTTTGTGACTTTATTTACTGTGTCTCTTACCACTCGTGGTGGAGATCAGTGTCCTTTTTGTGACTTTTTTACTGTTTCTCTTACCACTGGTGGGGGAAATCCGTGTCCGTTTTGTGACTTTATGTACTGTGTCTCTTACCACTGATGGGGGAGATTAGTATCCTTTTTTGAATTTATTTACTGTGTCTCTAACAACTGATGGGGTAGATCCGTATCCTTTTTGCGACTTTATTTACAGTGTCTTTTACCACTGGTGGTGGAGATCAGTGTCCTTTTTGTGACTTTATTTACTGCGTTTCTTACCACTGGGATGGGAGATCAGTATAGTTTTTTGGATTTTATCTACTGTGTCTCTTACCACTGCTGGTGGAGATCAGTGTTCTTTTTTCTGTTTTGTTTTATTTACTGTGTCTCTAACCACTGATGGGTTAGATCAGTATCCTTTTTGCGACTTTATTTACTGTGTCTCTTACGACTGGTGGTGGAGATCAGTGTCCTTTTTGTGACTTTATTTACTGTGTCTCTTACCACTGGTGGAAGAGATCAGTATCCTTTTTGTGACTTTATTTACTGTGTCTCTTACTACTACTGGTGGAGATAAGTATCCTTTTTTTGGATTTTTTCTACTGTGTCTCTTACCACTGGTGGGGGAGATCAGTATCCTTTTTTGGATTTTATCTACTGTGTCTTTTACCACTGCTGGTGGAGATCAGTGTCCTTTTTTTTGTTTTGTTTTATTTACTGTGTCTCTAACCACTGATGGGTTAGATCAGTATCCTTTTTGCGACTTTATTTACTGTGTCTCTTACGACTGGTGGTGGAGATCAGTGTCCTTTTTGTGACTTTATTTACTGTGTCTTTTACCACTGGTGGTGGAGATTAGTGTCCTTTTTGTGACTTTATTTACTGTGTCTCTTACCCCTCGTGGTGGAGATCAGTGTCCTTTTTGTGACTTTTTTACTGTTTCTCTTACCACTGGTGGGGGAAATCCGTGTCCGTTTTGTGACTTTATGTACTGTGTCTCTTACCACTGATGGGGGAGATTAGTATCCTTTTTTGAATTTATTTACTGTGTCTCTAACAACTGATGGGGTAGATCCGTATCCTTTTTGCGACTTTATTTACTGTGTCTCTTACCACTGGTGGAAGAGATCAGTATCCTTTTTGTGACTTTATTTACTGTGTCTCTTACTACTACTGGTGGAGATAAGTATCCTTTTTTTGGATTTTTTCTACTGTGTCTCTTACCACTGGTGGGGGAGATCAGTATCCTTTTTTGGATTTTATCTACTGTGTCTTTTACCACTGCTGGTGGAGATCAGTGTCCTTTTTTTTGTTTTGTTTTATTTACTGCGTCTCTTACCACTGCTGGGGGAGATCAGTATCCTTTTTTGAATTTTATTTACTGCGTCTCTTACCACTGGTGGGGGAGATCAGTATCCTTTTTTGGATTTTATCTACTGTGTCTCTTACCACTGCTGGTGGAGATCAGTGTCCTTTTTTTTCGTTGTTTTTTTTACTGTGTCTCTTACCCCTGATGGGGAGATCAGTATCCTTTTTGCGACTTTATTTACTGTGTCTCTTACCACTCGTGGTGGAGATCAGTGTCCTTTTTGTGACTTTTTTACTGTTTCTCTTACCACTGGTGGGGGAAATCCGTGTCCGTTTTGTGACTTTATGTACTGTGTCTCTTACCACTGATGGGGGAGATTAGTATCCTTTTTTGAATTTATTTACTGTGTCTCTTACCACTGCTGGTGGAGATCAGTGTCCTTTTTTCTGTTTTGTTTTGTTTATTGTGTCTCTAACCACTGATGGGGGAGATCAGTATCCTTTTTTGGATTTTATCTACTGTGTCTCTTACCACTGGTGGGGGAGATCAGTATCGTTTTTTAGATTTTATCTTCTGTGTCTCTTACCACTGCTGGTGAAGATCAGTGTCCTTTTTTTTCTTTGTTTTATTTACTGTGTCTCTTACCCCTGATGGGGAGATCAGTATCCTTTTTGCGACTTTATTTACTGTGTCTCTTACCACTCGCGGTGGAGATCAGTGTCCTTTTTGTGACTTTTTTTACTGTTTCTCTTACCACTGGTGGGGGAAATCAGTGTCCTTTTTGTGACTTTATTAACTGTGTCTCTTACCACTGATGGGGGAGATTAGTATCCTTTTTTGGATTTTGTCTACTGTGTCTCTTACCACTGCTGGTGGAGATCAGTATCCTTTTTCTGACTTTATTTACTGTGTCTCTTATCACTGGTGGGGGAGATCAGTATCCTTTTTTGGATTTTATCTACTGTGTCTCTTGCCACTGCTGGTGGAGATCAGTGTCCTTTTTTCTGTTTTGTTTTGTTTATTGTGTCTCTTACCACTGCTGGTGGAGATCAGTATCCTTTTTCTGACTTTATTTACTGTGTCTCTTATCACTGGTGGGGGAGATCAGTATCCTTTTTTGGATTTTATCTACTGTGTCTCTTGCCACTGCTGGTGGAGATCAGTGTCCTTTTTTCTGTTTTGTTTTGTTTATTGTGTCTCTTACCACTGCTGGTGGAGATCAGCATCCTTTTTCTGACTTTATTTACTGTGTCTCTTATCACTGGTGGGGGAGATCAGTATCCTTTTTTGGATTTTGAATACTGTGTCTCTTGCCACTGCTGGTGGAGATCAGTATCCTTTTTGCGACTTTTTTTACTGTTTCTCTTACCACTGGTGGGGGAAATCAGTGTCCTTTTTGTGACTTTATTAACTGTGTCTCTTACCACTGATGGGGGAGATTAGTATCCTTTTTTGGATTTTGTCTACTGTGTCTCTTACCACTGCTGGTGGAGATCAGTATCCTTTTTCTGACTTTATTTACTGTGTCTCTTATCACTGGTGGGGGAGATCAGTATCCTTTTTTGGATTTTATCTACTGTGTCTCTTGCCACTGCTGGTGGAGATCAGTGTCCTTTTTTCTGTTTTGTTTTGTTTATTGTGTCTCTTACCACTGCTGGTGGAGATCAGTATCCTTTTTCTGACTTTATTTACTGTGTCTCTTATCACTGGTGGGGGAGATCAGTATCCTTTTTTGGATTTTGAATACTGTGTCTCTTGCCACTGCTGGTGGATATCAGTATCCTTTTTGCGACTTTATTTACTGTGTCTCTTACCACTGGTGGTGGAGATCAGTATCCTTTTTTGAATTTATTTACTGTGTCTCTTACCACTGCTGGTGGAGATCAGTGTCCTTTTTTCTGTTTTGTTTTGTTTATTGTGTCTCTAACCACTGATGGGGTAGATCCGTATCCTTTTTGCGACTTTATTTACTGTGTCTTTTACCACTGGTGGTGGAGATCAGTGTCCTTTTTGTGAATTTATTTACTGCGTCTCTTACCACTGGTGGGGGAGATCAGTATCCTTTTTTGGATTTTATCTACTGTGTCCCTTACCACTGTTGGGGGAGATCAGTATCCTTTTTGCGACTTTATTTACTGTGTCTCTTACCACTGGTGTTGGAGATCAGTGTCCTTTTTGTGACTTTTTTTACTGTGTCTCTTACCACTGGTGGGGGAGATCAGTATCCTTTTTGCGACTTTATTTACTGTGTCTCTTACCACTGGTGGTGGAGATCAGTGTCCTTTTTGTGACTTTATTTACTGTGTCTCTTACCACTGGTGGAAGAGATCAGTATCCTTTTTGTGACTTTATTTACTGTGTCTCTTACTACTACTGGTGGAGATCAGTATCCTTTTTTTGGATTTTTTCTACTGTGTCTCTTACCACTGGTGGGGGAGATCAGTATCCTTTTTTGGATTTTATCTACTGTGTCTTTTACCACTGCTGGTGGAGATCAGTGTCCTTTTTTTTGTTTTGTTTTATTTACTGTGTCTCTAACCACTGATGGGGTAGATCCGTATCCTTTTTGCGACTTTATTTACTGTGTCTTTTACCACTGGTGGTGGAGATCAGTGTCCTTTTTGTGACTTTATTTACTGCGTCTCTTACCACTGGTGGGGGAGATCAGTATTTTTTTTTGGATTTTATCTACTGTGTCTCTTACCACTGCTGGTGGATCAGTATCCTTTTTTGGATTTTATCTACTGTGTCTCTTACCACTGCTGGTGGAGATAAGTGTCCTTTTTTTTGTTTTGTTTTATTTACTGTGTCTCTAACCACTGATGGGGTAGATCCGTATCCTTTTTGCGACTTTATTTACTGTGTCTTTTACCACTGGTGGTGGAGATCAGTGTCCTTTTTGTGACTTTATTTACTGCGTCTCTTACCACTGGTGTGGGAGATCAGTATCCTTTTTTGGATTTTATCTTCTGTGTCTCTTACCACTGCTGGTGGAGATCAGTGTCCTTTTTTTTGTTTTGTTTTATTTACTGCGTCTCTTACCCCTGATGGAGAGATCAGTATCCTTTTTGCGACTTTATTTACTGTGTCTCTTACCACGGGTGGGGGAGATTAGTGTCCTTTTTGTGATTTTTTTTACTGTTTCTCTTACCACTGGTGGGGGAGATAAGTGTCCTTTTTGTGACTTTATTTACTGTGTCTCTTACCACTGATGGTGGAGATTAGTATCCTTTTTTGGACTTTATCTACTGTGTCTCTTACCACTGCTGGTGGAGATCATTATCCTTTTTCTGACTTTATTTACTGTGTCTCTTACCACTCGTGGTGGAGATCAGTGTCCTTTTTGTGACTTTTTTTACTGTGTCTCTTACCACTGGTGGGGGAGATCAGTATCCTTTTTGCGACTTTATTTAGATTTTGGATTTTGAATACTGTGTCTCTTGCCACTGCTGGTGGATATCAGTATCCTTTTTGCGACTTTATTTACTGTGTCTCTTACCACTGGTGGTGGAGATCAGTAACCTTTTTTGAATTTATTTACTGTGTCTCTTACCACTGCTGGTGGAGATCAGTGTCCTTTTTTCTGTTTTGTTTTGTTTATTGTGTCTCTAACCACTGATGGGGTAGATCCGTATCCTTTTTGCGACTTTATTTACTGTGTCTTTTACCACTGGTGGTGGAGATCAGTGTCCTATTTGTGAATTTATTTACTGCGTCTCTTACCACTGGTGGGGGAGATCAGTATCCTTTTTTGGATTTTATCTACTGTGTCCCTTACCACTGTTGGGGGAGATCAGTATCCTTTTTGCGACTTTATTTACTGTGTCTCTTACCACTGGTGTTGGAGATCAGTGTCCTTTTTGTGACTTTTTTTACTGTGTCTCTTACCACTGGTGGGGGAGATCAGTATCCTTTTTGCGACTTTATTTACTGTGTCTCTTACCACTGGTGGTGGAGATCAGTGTCCTTTTTTGAATTTATTTACTGTGTCTCTTACCACTGCTGGTGGAGATCAGTGTCCTTTTTTCTGTTTTGTTTTGTTTATTGTGTCTCTAACCACTGATGGGGTAGATCCGTATCCTTTTTGCGACTTTATTTATTGTGTCTTTTACCACTGGTGGTGGAGATCAGTGTCCTTTTTTGGATTTTATCTTCTGTGTCTCTTACCACTGCTGGTGGAGATCAGTGTCCTTTTTTTGTTTTGTTTTATTTACTGTGTCTCTAACCACTGATGGGGTAGATCCGTATCCTTTTTGCGACTTTATTTACTGTGTCTTTTACCACTGGTGGTGGAGATCAGTTTCCTTTTTGTGACTTTATTTACTGCGTCTCTTACCACTGGTGGGGGAGATCAGTATTTTTTTTTGGATTTTATCTACTGTGTCTCTTACCACTGCTGGTGGATCAGTATCCTTTTTTGGATTTTATCTACTGTGTCTCTTACCACTGCTGGTGGAGATAAGTGTCCTTTTTTTTGTTTTGTTTTATTTACTGTGTCTCTAACCACTGATGGGGTAGATCCGTATCCTTTTTGCGACTTTATTTACTGTGTCTTTTACCACTGGTGGTGGAGATCAGTGTCCTTTTTGTGACTTTATTTACTGCGTCTCTTACCACTGGTGGGGGAGATCAGTATCCTTTTTTGGATTTTATCTTCTGTGTCTCTTACCACTGCTGGTGGAGATCAGTGTCCTTTTTTTTGTTTTGTTTTATTTACTGTGTCTCTTACCCCTGATGGGGAGATCAGTATCCTTTTTGCGACTTTATTTACTGTGTCTCTTACCACGGGTGGGGGAGATCAGTGTCCTTTTTGTGATTTTTTTTACTGTTTCTCTTACCACTGGTGGGGGAGATAAGTGTCCTTTTTGTGACTTTATTTACTGTGTCTCTTACCACTGATGGTGGAGATTAGTATCCTTTTTTGGATTTTATCTACTGTGTCTCTTACCACTGCTGGTGGAGATCATTATCCTTTTTCTGACTTTATTTACTGTGTCTCTTACCACTCGTGGTGGAGATCAGTGTCCTTTTTGTGACTTTTTTTACTGTGTCTCTTACCACTGGTGGGGGAGATCAGTATCCTTTTTGCGACTTTATTTACTGTGTCTCTTACCACTGGTGGTGGAGATCAGTGTCCTTTTTGTGACTTTATTTACTGCGTCTCTTACCACTGGTGGGGGAGATCAGTATTCTTTTTTGGAATTTATTTACTGTGTCTCTTACCACTGCTGGTGGAGATCAGTGTCTTTTTTTCTGTTTTGTTTTGTTTATTGTGTCTCTTACCACTGCTGGTGGAGATCAGTATCCTTTTTCGGACTTTATTTACTGTGTCTCTTATCACTGGTGGGGGAGATCAGTATCCTTTTTTGGATTTTGAATACTGTGTCTCTTGCCACTGCTGGTGGAGATCAATATCCTTTTTGCGACTTTATTTACTTTGTCTCTTTCCACTGGTGGTGGAGATCAGTGTCGTTTTTGTGACTTTATTTACTGCGTCTCTTACCACTGGTGGGGGAGATCAGTATCCTTTTTTGAATTTATTTACTGTGTCTCTTACCACTGCTGGTGGAGATCAGTGTCCTTTTTTCTGTTTTGTTTTGTTTATTGTGTCTCTAACCACTGATGAGGTAGATCCGTATCCCCTTTGCGACTTTATTTACTGTGTCTTTTACCACTGGTGGTGGAGATCAGTGTCCTTTTTGTGAATTTATTTACTGCGTCTCTTTCCACTGGTGGGGGAGATCAGTATCTTTTTTGGATTTTATCTACTGTGTCCCTTACCACTGTTGGGGGAGATCAGTATCCTTTTTTGGATTTTATCTTCTGTGTCTCTTACCACTGCTGGTGGAGATCAGTGTCCTTTTTTTTGTTTTGTTTTATTTACTGTGTCTCTTACCCCTGATGGGGAGATCAGTATCCTTTTTGCGACTTTATTTACTGTGTCTCAATACCACTGGTGTTGCAGATCAGTGTCCTTTTTGTGACTTTTTTTACTGTGTCTCTTACCACTGGTGGGGGAGATCAGTATCCTTTTTGTGACTTTATTTACTGTGTCTCTTACCACTGTTGGTGCAGATCAGTGTCCTTTTTGTGACTTTATTTACTGCGTCTCTAACCACTGGTGGGGGAGATCAGTATCCTTTTTTGATTTTATCTACTGTGTCTCTTACCACTGCTGGTGGAAATCAGTGTCCTTTTTTTTGTTTTGTTTTATTTACTGTGTCTCTACCACTGATGGGGTAGATCCGTATCCTTTTTGCGACTTTATTTACTGTGTCTTTTACCACTGGTGGTGGAGATCAGTGTCCTTTTTGTGACTTTCTTTACTGCGTCTCTTACCACTGCTGGTGGAGATCAGTATCCTTTTTGCGACTTTATTTACTGTGTCTCTTACCACTGGTGGGGGAGATCAGTATCCTTTTTGTGACTTTATTTACTGTGTCTCTTACCACTGGTGGTGCAGATCAGTGTCCTTTTTGTGACTTTATTTACTGCGTCTCTAACCACTGGTGGGGGAGATCAGTATCCTTTTTTGATTTTATCTACTGTGTCTCTTACCACTGCTGGTGGAAATCAGTGTCCTTTTTTTTGTTTTGTTTTATTTACTGTGTCTCTACCACTGATGGGGTAGATCCGTATCCTTTTTGCGACTTTATTTACTGTGTCTTTTACCACTGGTGGTGGAGATCAGTGTCCTTTTTGCGACTTTATTTACTGTGTCTCTTACCACTGGTGGGGGAGATCAGTATCCTTTTTGCGAGTTTTTTTACCATGTCTCTTACCACTGCTGGTGGATCAGTATCCTTTTTTGGATTTTATCTACTGTGTCTCTTACCACTGCTGGTGGAGATCAGTGTCCTTTTTTTTGTTTTGTTTTATTTACTGTGTCTCTAACCACTGATGGGGTAGATCCGTATCCTTTTTGCGACTTTATTTACTGTGTCTTTTACTACTGGTGGTGGAGATCAGTGTCCTTTTTGTGACTTTATTTACTGCGTCTCTTACCACTGCTGGTGGAGATCAGTATCCTTTTTGCGACTTTATTTACTGTGTCTCTTTCCACTGGTGGTGGAGATCAGTGTCCTTTTTGTGACTTTTTTTACTGTGTCTCTTACCACTGGTGGGGGAGATCAGTATCCTTTTTGCGACTTGATTTACTGTGTCTCTTACCACTGGTGGTGGAGATCAGTGTCCTTTTTGTGACTTTATTTACTGCGTCTCTTACCACTGGTGGGGGAGATCAGTATCCTTTTTTGGATTTTATCTACTGTGTATCTTACCACTGCTGGTGGAGATCAGTGTCCTTATTTTTGTTTTGTTTTATTTACTGTGTCTCTAACCACTGATGGGGTAGATCCGTATCCTTTTTGCGACTTTATTTATTGTGTCTTTTACCACTGGTGGTGGAGATCAGTGTCCTTTTTGTGAGTTTATTTACTGCGTCTCTTACCACTGGTGGTTGAGATCAGTATCCTTTTTTGGATTTTATCTTCTGTGTCTCTTACCACTGCTGGTGGAGATCAGTGTCCTTTTTTTTGTTTTGTTTTATTTACTGTGTCTCTTACCCCTGATGGGGAGATCAGTATCCTTTTTGCGACTTTATTTACTGTGTCTCTTACCACGGGTGGGGGAGATCAGTGTCCTTTTTGTGACTTTTTTTACTGTTTCTCCTACCACTGGTGGGGGAGATCAGTGTCCTTTTTGTGACTTTATTTACTGTGTCTCTTACCACTGATGGGGGAGATTAGTATCCTTTTTTGGATTTTATCTACTGTGTCTCTTACCACTGCTGGTGGAGATCAGTATCCTTTTTCTGACTTTATTTACTGTGTCTCTTATCACTGGTGGGGGAGATCAGTATCCTTTTTTGGATTTTATCTACTGTGTCTCTTGCCACTGCTGGTGGAGATCAGTATCCTTTTTGCGACTTTATTTACTGTGTCACTTTCCACTGGTGGTGGAGATCAGTGTCCTTTTTGTGACTTTTTTTACTGTGTCTCTAACCACTGGTGGGGGAGATCAGTATCCTTTTTGCGACTTTATTTACTGTGTCTCTTACCACTGGTGGTGGAGATCAGTGTCCTTTTTGTGACTTTATTTACTGCGTCTCTTACCACTGGTGGGGGAGATCAGTATCCTTTTTTGAATTTATTTACTGTGTCTCTTACCACTGCTGGTGGAGATCAGTGTCCTTTTTTCTGTTTTGTTTTGTTTATTGTGTCTCTAACCACTGATGGGGTAGATCCGTATCCTTTTTGGGACTTTATTTACTGTGTCTTTTACCACTGGTGGTGGAAATCAGTGTCCTTTTTGTGACTTTATTTACTGTGTCTCTTACCACTGGTGGGGGAGATTAGTATCCTTTTTTGAAATTTAATCTACTGTGTCTCTTGCCACTGCTGGTGGAGATCAGTATCCTTTTTGCGACTTTATTTACTGTGTCTCTTTCCACTGGTGGTGGAGATCAGTGTCCTTTTTGTGACTTTTTTTACTGTGTCTCTTACCACTGGTGGGGGAGATCAGTATCCTTTTTGCGACTTTATTTACTGTGTCTCTCACCACTGGTGGTGGAGATCAGTGTCCGTTTTATGACTTTATTTACTGCGTCTCTTACGACTGGTGGGGGAGATCAGTATCCTTTTTTGGATTTTATCTACTGTGTATCTTACCACTGCTGGTGGAGATCAGTATCCTTTTTCTGACTTTATTTACTGTGTCTCTTATCACTGGTGGGGGAGATCATTATCCTTTTTTGGATTTGATCTACTGTGTCCTTACCACTGGTGGGGGAGGTCAGTATTTTTTTTTGGATTTTATCTACTGTGTCTCTTATAACTGGTGGGGGAGATCAGTATCCTTTTTTCTGTTTTATTTTATTTACTGTGTCTCTTAGCACTGATGGGGTAGATCAGTATCCTTTTTGCGACTGTATTTACTGTCTCTTACCACTGGTGGGGAAGATCAGTATCCTTTTTTTGGATTTTTTCCACTGTGTCTCTTACCACTGGTGGGGGAGATCAGTATCCTTTTTTTGGATTTTATCTACTGTGTCTCTTACCACTGCTGGTGGAGATCAGTGTCCTTTTTTCTGTTTTGTTTTGTTTATTGTGTCTCTACCCACTGATGGGGTAGATCCGTATCCTTTTTGCGACTTTATTTACTGTGTCTTTTACCACTGATGGGGGAGATCAGTATCCTTTTTGTGACTTTATTTACTGTGTCTCTTACCACTGGTGGGGGAGATCAGTTTCCTTTTTGTGACTTTTTTTACTGTGTCTCTTACCACTGGTAGGGGAGATCAGTATCCTTTTTTTGGATTTTATTTACTGTGTCTCTTACCACTGCTGGTGGAGATCAGTGTCCTTTTTTCTGTTTTGTTTTGTTTATTGTGTCTCTAACCACTGATGGGGTAGATCCGTATCCTTTTTGCGACTTTATTTACTGTGTCTTTTACCACTGGTGGTGGAGATCAGTGTCCTTTTTGTGACTTTATTTACTGCGTCTCTTACGACTGGTGGGGGAAATCAGTATCCTTTTTTGGATTTTATCTACTGTGTCTCTTACCACTGGTGGGGGAGATCAGTATCCTTTTTTGGATTTTATCTTCTGTGTCTCTTACCACTGCTGGTGGAGATCAGTGTCCTTTTTTTTGTTTTGTTTTATTTACTGTGTCTCTTACCCCTGATGGGGAGATCAGTATCCTTTTTGCGACTTTATTTACTGTGTCTCTTACCACTGGTGGGGGAGATCAGTGTCCTTTTTGCGACTTTATTTACTGTGTCTCTTACCACTGGTGGTGGAGATCAGTGTCCTTTTTCTGACTTTTTTTACTACGTCTCTTACCACTGGTGGTGGAGATCAGTGCCCTTTTTGTCAGTTTATTTACTGTGTCTCTAGCCACTGATGGTGGAGATCAGTATCCTTTTTTTGGATTTTATCTACTGTGTCTCTTTCCACTGGTGGGGGAGATCAGTATCCTTTTTTGGATTTTATCTACTGTGTCTCTTACCACTGCTGGTGGAGATCAGTGTCCTTTTTTTGTTTTGTTTTATTTACTGTGTCTCTAACCACTGATGGGGTAGATCCGTATCCTTTTTGCGACTTTATTTACTGTCTCTCTTACCACTGGTGGTGGAGATCAGTGTCCTTTTTGTTACTTTTTTTACTGTGTCTCTAACCACTGGTGGGGGAGATCAGTATCCTTTTTGTGACTTTATTTACTGTGTCTCTTACTACTGCTGGTGGAGATCAGTGCCCTTTTTGTCAGTTTATTTACTGTGTCTCTAACTACTGATGGTGGAGATCAGTATCCTTTTTTCGGATTTTATCTACTGTGTCTCTTACCACTGGTGGGGGAGATCAGTATCCTTTTTTGGATTTTATCTACTGTGTCTCTTACCACTGCTGGTGGAGATCAGTGTCCTTGTTTTCTTTGTTTTATTTACTGTGTCTCTTACCCCTGATGGGGAGATAAGTATCCTTTTTGCGACTTTATTTACTGTGTCTCTTACCACTCGTTGTGGAGATCAGTGTCCTTTTTGTGACTTTTTTTACTGTTTCTCTTACAACTGGTGGGGGAGATCAGTGTCCTTTTTGGGAATTTACTTACTATGTCGCTTACCACTGCTGGTGGAGATCAGTGTCCTTTTTTTTGTATTGTTTTATTTACTGTGTCTCTTACTACTGATGGGGGAGATCAGTATCCTTTTTGCGACTTTATTTACTGTGTCTCTTACCACTGGTGGGGGAGATCAGTATCCTTTTTGTGACTTTATTTACTGTGTCTCTTACCACTGGTGGGGGAAATCAGTATCCATTTTTGGATTTTATCTACTGTGTCTCTTATCACTGCTGGTGGAGATCAGTATCCTTTTTGTGACTTTATTTACTGTGTCTCTTACCACTGGTGGGGGAGATCAGTATCCTTTTTTGGATTTTATCTACTGTGTCTCTTATCACTGCTGGTGGAGATCAGTATCCTTTTTGTGACTTTATTTACTGTGTCTCTTACCACTGGTGGGGGAGATCAGTATCCTTTTTTGGATTTTATCTACTGTGTCTCTTACCACTGCTGGTGGAGATCAGTATCCTTTTTGTGACTTTATTTACTGTGTCTCTTATCACTGGTGGGGGAGATCAGTATCCTTTTTGGATTTTATCTACTGTTTCTCTTACCACTTGTGGGGGAGATCAGTATCCTTTTTTGGATTTTATCTACTGTGTCTCTTACCACTACTGGTGGACATCAGTGTCCTTTTTTTTGTATTGTTTTATTTACTGTGTCTCTTACTACTGATGGGGGAGATCAGTATCTTTTTTGCGACTTTATTTACTGTGTCTCTTACCACTGGTGGGGGAGATCAGTATCCTTTTTGTGACTTTATTTACTGTGTCTCTTACCACTGGTGGGGGAAATCAGTATCCATTTTTGGATTTTATCTACTGTGTCTCTTATCACTGCTGGTGGAGATCAGTATCCTTTTTGTGACTTTATTTACTGTGTCTCTTACCACTGGTGGGGGAGATCAGTATCCTTTTTTGGATTTTATCTACTGTGTCTCTTACCACTGCTGGTGAAGATCAGTATCCTTTTTGTGACTTTATTTACTGTGTCTCTTATCACTGGTGGGGGAGATCAGTATCCTTTTTGGATTTTATCTACTGTTTCTCTTACCACTTGTGGGGGAGATCAGTATCCTTTTTTGGATTTTATCTACTGTGTCTCTTATCACTGCTGGTGGAGATCAGTATCCTTTTTGTGACTTTATTTACTGTGTCTCTTACCACTGGTGGGGGAGATCAGTATCCTTTTTTGGATTTTATCTACTGTGTCTCTTACCACTGCTGGTGGACATCAGTATCCTTTTTTTGACTTTATTTACTGTGTCTCTTATCACTGGTGGGGGAGATCAGTATCCTTTTTGGATTTTATCTACTGTGTCTCTTACCACTGGTGGGGGAGATCAGTATCCTCTTTTGGATTTTATCAACTGTGTCTCTTACCACTACTGGTGGACATCAGTGTCCTTTTTTCTTTTTTGTTTTATTTAATGTCTCTCTTAGCACTGATGGGGGAGATTAGTATCCTTTTTATACCCGGTACTCGAAGAGTAAATGGGTATATTAGATTTGTGCCAAAAATGTATGTGTGTAACACCCAGAAGGAAGCGTTTCCGACCCCATTAAGTATATATATTCTTGATCAGCATCAATAGCCGAGTCGACATAGCTATGTCTGTCTGTCCGTCCGTCCGTCCGTCTGTCCGTCTTCATTAGCGCCTATAGCTCAAAGACTATAAAAGCTAGAGGAACACAATTTTGTATCCAGACTCCTGTCCTATCGCACTGTTACAAGTGTATTTTAAAATTTCTCCCCGCCCTCTTCCGCCCACTCCAAGGACGAAAATCTGTGGCATGCACAATTTTAAAGATGCGAGAAAAATAAAAACGCAGATTACTAGCGAATGACAATATCTATCAGAGTGTTGAATCTGGATCAGATCAAATTATAAATATAGCCACAATGAAGAAAACCATTTCGAAATGCATCGTTCTCTCTCGCTCTCTCTCACACACAGGGTTGGGCGCTGTGCCCGTTCGTCCAGATGAGCGCCTAGATCTCAGAGACTATAAGAGCTAGAGCAACCAAACTCTCTATCCATGCTCCTGTGATATCACGTCAGTACAAGTGTATTTCAAAATTTGGCCACGCCCCCTTCCGCCCCCACAAAAGACGAAAATCTACAATTTTGAAGATACGGGAAAACCAAAAACGCGGAATCATAGAAAATGACCATATCTATCAGAGTATTGAATCTGGATCAGATCGGACCATAAATATAGTCAGAAGGAACAAATGAAATTTCAGTGGCCTTCCAAGCGCAGACTCATTCCCTCTCTCTCTCGCACACAGCCGTGTATGTATATGTAGGGAGTAGATTTAGACATGTAGAAAAGACAGATGTAAAAAACGTATGTAAACAAAAATGGAAATAATATATATATAAATCTCCGAAAAGGTTGACTTAATTTTTTTTTGTCTTTTTTGGCTAAAACTAAATTTATCTCTTTTGCGAACATGTAATAATGTAATTTATTACAAGCTCACATAGATATATACTGACTGAGTACCGGGTATAAAGTAGAGCCGCGGCGGATCTACTGTGTCTCTTACCACTGGTGGGGGAGGTCAGTATTTTTTTTTGGATTTTATCTACTGTGTCTCTTATAACTGGTGGGGGAGATCAGTATCCTTTTTTCTGTTTTATTTTATTTACTGTGTCTCTTACCACTGGTGGGGGAGATCAGTATCCTTTTTTGGATTTTATCTACTGTGTCTCTTATCACTGCTGGTGGAGATCAGTATCCTTTTTGTGACTTTATTTACTGTGTCTCTTACCACTGGTGGGGGAGATCAGTATCCTTTTTTGGATTTTATCTACTGTGTCTCTTATCACTGCTGGTGGAGATCAGTATCCTTTTTGTGACTTTATTTACTGTGTCTCTTATCACTGGTGGGGGAGATCAGTATCCTTTTTGGATTTTATCTACTGTGTCTCTTACCACTACTGGTGGACATCAGTGTCCTTTTTTTTTTTTTATTTTATTTAATGTGTCTCTTAGCACTGATGGGGGAGATTAGTATCCTTTTTTTGGTTTTATCTACTCTGTCTCTTATAACTGGTGGGGGAGATCAGTATCCTTTTTTGGATTTTATCTACTGTGTCTCTTACCACTACTGGTGGAGATCAGTGTCCTTTTTTCTGTTTTGTTTTATTTACTGTGTCTCTTACCACTGATGGGGAAGATTAGTATCCTTTTTTGGATTTTATCTACTGTGTCTCTTACCACTGCTGGTGGAGATAAGTATCCTTTTTCTGGCTTTATTTACTGTGTCTCTTATCACTAGTGGGGGAGATCAGTATCCTTTTTTGGATTTTATCTACTGTGTCTCTTGCCACTGCTGGTGGAGATCAGTATCCTTTTTGTGACTTTATTTACTGTGTCTCTTATCACTGGTGGTGGAGATCAGTGTTCTTTTTTTTGTTTTGTTTTATTTACTGTGTCTCTTTCCACTGATGGGGGAGATTAGTATCCTTTCTTGGACCCGGTACTCGAAAAGTAAAGGGGTATATTAGATTTGTGCAAAAAATTTATGTGTGTAACACCCAGAAGGAAGCGTTTCCGAACCCATAAAGTATATATATTCTTGATCAGCATCAATAGCCGAGTCGATATAGCTATGTCTGTATGTCCGTCCGTCCGTTCGTCTGTCCGTCTGTCCGTCTTCATTAGCGCCTATAGCTCAAAGACTATAAAAGCTAGAGGAACACAATTTTGTATCCAGACTCCTGTCCTATCGCACTGTTACAAGTGTATTTTAAAATTTCGCCCCGCCCTCTTCCGCCCACTCCAAGGACGAAAATCTGTGGCATGCACAATTTTAAAGATGCGAGAAAAATAAAAACGCAGAATCCTAGCGAATGACAATATCTATCAGAGTGTTGAATCTGGATCAGATCAAATCATAAATATAGCCACAATGAAGAAAACCATTTCGAAATGCATCGTTCTCTCTCGCTCTCTCTCACACACAGGGTTGGGCGCTGTGCCCGTTCGTCCAGATGAGCGCCTAGATCTCAGAGACTATAAGAGCTAGAGCAACCAAACTCTCTATCCATGCTCCTGTGATATCACGTCAGTACAAGTGTATTTCAAAATTTGGCCACGCCCCCTTCCGCCCCCACAAAAGATGAAAGATGAATGATACAATTTTGAAGATACGGGAATACCAAAAACGCGGAATCATAGAAAATGACCATATCTATCAGAGTATTGAATCTGGATCAGATCGGACCATAAATATAGTCAGAAGGAACAAATGAAATTTCAGTGGCCTTCCAAGCGCAGACTCATTCCCTCTCTCTCTCGCACACAGCCGTGTATGTATATGTAGGGAGTAGATTTAGACATGTAGAAAAGACAGATGTAAAAAACGTATGTAAACAAAAATGGAAATAATATATATAAATCTCCGAAAAGGTTGACTTTTTTTTTGTCTTTTTTGGCTAAAACTAAATTTACCCTTTTGCGAACATGTAATAATGTAATTTATTACAAGCTCACATACATATATACTGACTGAGTACCGGGTATAAAGTAGAGTCTCGGCGGTAGACGCGGCTCACAACATTCCCCCTCGTTGTATTTTATCTTCTGTGTCTCTTACCACTGCTGGTGGAGATCTTTATCCTTTTTGTGACTTTATTTACTGTGTCTCTTATCACTGGTGGGGCAGATCATTATCCTTTTTTGGATTTGATCTACTGTGTCTATTACCACTGGTGGGGGAGATCAATATTTTTTTTTGGATTTTATCTACTGTGTCTCTTATAACTGGTGGGGGAGATCAGTATCCTTTTTTGGATTTTATCTACTGTGTCTCTTACCACTACTGGTGGAGATCAGTGTCCTTTTTTCTGTTTCATTTTATTTACTGTGTCTCTTAGCAATGATGGGGTAGATCAGTATCCTTTTTGCGACTTTTTTTACTGTGTCTCTTACCACTGGTGGGGGAGATCAGTATCCTTTTTTGGATTTTATCCACTGTGTCTCTTACCACTGGTGGGGGAGATCAGTATCCTGTTTTCGATTTTATCCACTGTGTCTCTTACCACTGGTGGGGGAGATCAGTATCCTGTTTTGGATTTTATCTTTTGTGTCTCTTACCACTGCTGGTGGAGATCAGTGTCCTTTTTTCTGTTTTGTTTGTCTTTTACCACTGGTGGGGGAGATCAGTATCCTTTTTTGGATTTTATCTATTGTGTCGCTTACCACTGCTGGTGAAGATCAGTATCCTTTTTTTTGTATTGTTTTATTTACTGTGTCTCTTACCACTGATGGGGGAGATCAGCATCCTTTTTGCGATTTTATTTACTGTGTCTCTTACCACTGGTGGGGGAGATCAGTGTCCTTTTTTTTGTTTTGTTCTATTTACTGTGTCTCTTACCACTGATGGGGGAGATCAATATCCTTTTTTGGATTTTATCTATTGTGTCTCTTATCACTGCTGGTGGAGATCAGTGTCCTTTTTATACCCGGTACTCGAAGAGTAAAGGGGTATATTAAATTTGTGCAAAAAATGTATGTGTGTAACACCCAGAAGGAAGCGTTTCCGACCCCATAAAGTATATATATTCTTGATCAGCATCAATAGCCGAGTCGATATAGCTATGTCTGTCTGTCCGTCCGTCCGTCCGTCCGTCCATCCGTCCGTCCGTCTGTCCGTCTTTATTAGCGCCTATAGCTCAAAGACTATAAAAGCTAGAGGAACACAATTTTGTATCCAGACTCCTGTCTTATCGCACTGTTACAAGTGTATTTTAAAAATTCGCCCCGCTTTCTTCCGCCCACTCCAAGGACGAAAATCTGTGGCATGCACAATTTTAAAGATGCGAGAAAAATAAAAACGCAGAATCCTAGCGAATGACAATGTCTATCAGTGTGTTGAATCTGGATCAGATCAAATCATAAATATAGCCACAATGAAGAAAACCATTTCGAAATGCATGGTTCTCTCTCGCTCTCTCTCACACACAGGGTTGGGCGCTGTGCCCGTTCGTCCAGATGAGCGCCTAGATCTCAGAGACTATAAGAGCTAGAGCAACCAAACTCTCTATCCATGCTCCTGTGATATCACGTCAGTACAAGTGTATTTCAAAATTTGGCCACGCCCCCTTCCGCCCCCACAAAAGACGAAAATCTACAATTTTGAAGATACGGGAAAACCAAAAACGCAGAATCATATAAAATTACCATATCTATCAGAGTATTGAATCTGGATCAGATCGGACCATAAATATAGTCAGAAGGAACAAATGAAATTTCAGTGGCCTTCCAAGCGCAGACTCATTCCCTCTCTCTCTCGCACACAGCCGTGTATGTATATGTAGGAAGTAGATTTAGACATGTAGAAAAGACAGATGTAAAAAACGTATGTAAACAAAAATGGAAACATCTAATATATAGAAATCTCCGAAAAGGTTGAGTTAATTTTTTTTTGTCTTTTTTGGCTAAAACTAAATTTATCCCTTTTGCGAACATGTAATAATGTAATTTATTACAAGCTCAAATACATATATACTGACTGAGTACCGGGTATAAAGTAGAGTCTCGGCGGTAGACGCGGCTCACAACGTTCCCCATCGTTGGATTTTATCTTCTGTGTCTCCTACCACTGGTGGGGGAGATCAGTGTCCTTTTTTATACCCGGTACTCGAAGAGTAAAGGGGTATATTAGATTTGTGCAAAAAATTAATGTGTGTAACACCCTGAAGGAAGCGTTTCCGACCCCATAAAGTATATATATTCTTGATCAGCATCAATAGCCGAGTCGATATAGCTATGTCTGTCTGTCCGTCCGTCTGTCCGTCTGTCCGTCCGTCCGTCTGTCCGTCTTCATTAGCGCCTATAGCTCAAAGACCATAAAAGCTAGAGGAACACTATTTTGTATCCAGACTCCTGTCCTATCGCACTGTTACAAGTGTATTTCAAAATTTCGCCCCGCCCCTTTCCGCCCACTCCAAGGACGAAAATCTGTGGCATGCACAATTTTAAAGATACTATAAAACTAAAAACGCAGAATCATAGACACTGACCTTATCTATCAGATTGTAGAATTTGGATCAGATCGGATCATAAATATAGTCAGAAGGAACAAATGAAATTTCAGTGGCCTCCCTAGCGCAGACTGATTCCCTCTCTCTCTCGCACACAGTCGTGTATGTATATGTAGGAAGTAGATAAAAACATGTAGAAATGGCAGATGTAAAAAATTTATGTAAACTAATATGGAAACATCTAATAGATCAAAATCTCCGAAAAGGATCGACTTAAATTGTTTTTTTTTGGCTAAAATTAAATTTTTTCCTTTTGCGAACATGTAATAAATTACAACAAGCTCACATACATACATACTGACTGAGTACCGGGTATACAGTAGAGCCTCGGCGCAGACGCTGCTCATAACGTTCCCCCTCGTTTTGTTTTGTTTTATTTACTGTGTCGCTTACCACTGCTGGAGGAGATCAGTGTCCTTTTGTTTGTATTGTTTTATTTACTGTGTCTCTTACCACTGATGGGGGAGATCAGTATCCTTTTTGCGACTTTATTTACTGTGTCTCTTACCACTGGTGGGGGAGATCAGTATCCTTTTTGTGACTTTATTTACTGTGTCTCTTACCACTGATGGGGGAGATCAGTATCCTTTTTTGGATTTTATCTACTGTGTCTCTTACCACTGCTGGTGGAGTTCAGTGTCCTTTTTATACCCGGTACTCGAAGAGTAAAGGGGTATATTAGATTTGTGCAAAAAATTTATGTGTGTAATACCCAGAAGGAAGCGTTTCCGAACCCATAAAGTATATATATTCTTGATCAGCATCAATAGCTGAGTCGATATAGCTAGGTCTGTCTGTCCGTCCATCCGTCCGTCCGTCCGTCTGTCCGTCTTCATTAGCGCCTATAGCTCAAAGACTATAAAAGCTAGAGGAACACAATTTTGTATCCAGACTCCTGTCCTATCGCACTGTTACAAGTGTATTTTAAAATTTCGCCCCGCCCTCTTCCGCCCACTCCAAGGACGAAAATCTGTGGCATGCACAATTTTAAAGATGCGAGAAAAATAAAAACGCAGAATCCTAGCGAATGACAATATCTATCAGAGTGTTGAATCTGGATCAGATCAAATCATAAATATAGCGACAATGAAGAAAACCATTTCGAAATGCATCGTTCCCTCTCGCTCTCTCTCACACACGGGGTTGGGCGCTGTGCCCGTTCGTCCAGATGAGCGCCTAGATCTCAGAGACTATAAGAGCTAGAGCAACCAAACTCTCTATCCATGCTCCTGTGATATCACGTCAGTACAAGTGTATTTCAAAATTTGGCCACGCCCCCTTCCGCCCCCACAAAAGACGAAAATCTACAATTTTGAAGATACGGGAAAACCAAAAACGCAGAATCATAGAAAATGACCATATCTATCAGAGTATTGAATCTATATCAGATCGGACCATAAGTATAGTCAGAAGGAACAAATGAAATTTCAGTGGCCTTCCAAGCGCAGACTCATTCCCTCTCTCTCTCGCACACAGCCGTGTATGTATATGTGGGAAGTAGATTTAGACATGTAGAAAAGACAGATGTAAAAAACGTATGTAAACAAAAATGGAAATAATATATATAAATCTCCGAAAAGGTTGAGTTAATTTTTTTTTTTCTTTTTTGGCTAAAACTAAATTTATCCCTTTTGCGAACATGTAATAATGTAATTTATTACAAGCTCACATACATATATACTGACTGAGTACCGGGTATAATGTAGAGTCGCGGCGGTAGACGCGGCTCACAACGTTCCCCCTCGTTTCTGTTTTGTTTGTCTCCTACCACTGGTGGGGGAGATCAGTGTCCTTTTTTTTTTTTTGTTTTATTTACTGTGTCGCTTACCACTGCTGGTGGAGATCAGTGTCCTTTTTTTTGTATTGTTTTATTTACTGTGTCTCTTACCACTGATGGGGGAGATCAGTATCCTTTTTGCGACTTTATTTACTGTGTCTCTTACCACTGGTGGGGGAGATCAGTATCCTTTTTGTGACTTTATTTACTGTGTCTCTTAACACTGGTGGGGGAGATCAGTATCCTTTTTTGGATTTTATCTACTGTGTCTCTTATAACTGGTGGGGGAGATCAGTATCCTTTTTTGGATTTTATCTACTGTGTCTCTTACCACTGCTGGTAGAGATCAGTGTCCTTTTTTCTGTTTTGTTTTATTTACTGTGTCTCTTAGCACTGATGGGGTAGATCAGTATCCTTTTTGCGACTTTATTTACTGTGTCTCTTACCATTGGTGGGGGAGATCAGTATCCTTTTTTGGATTTTGTCTACTGTGTCTCTTAACACTGGTGGAGTAGATCAGTATCCTTTTTTGGATTTTATCTACTGTGTCTCTTACCACTGCTGGTGGAGATCAGTGTCCTTTTTTCTGTTTTGTTTTATTAACTGTGTCTCTTAGCACTGATGGGGTAGATCAGTATCCATTTTGCGACTTTATTAACTGTGTCTCTTACCACTGGTGGGGGAGATCAGTATCCTTTTTTGGATTTTATCTACTGTGTCTTTTACAACTGGTGGTGGAGATCAGTGTCCTTTTTGTGACTTTATTTAGTGTGTCTCTTACCACTGGTAGGGCAAATCAGTATCCTTTTTTGGATTTAATCTACTGTGTCTCTTGGCCGGCAAAAACCTTCTAGCTGAACCCTCCCCGAGGGGTGCCGGCTGGGCAATGGGCACTGCATTATCCCGGACAAGGGTAATACCTTGTCGCTTGCTCTGTCCGAGCCAATGCAGTGTCTAGCTAAGTCAATGATGCAGCGTCCTCTCGATCTTGAGTCGGGGGAGCTGGGTCAAAGCCATGGCTAGAGGTGCCTAGCGGTCAGGCATAAAACGCTAGGGGGTGGTTCCCCCGAAATATATCAACTATATGGAACTTCGGGCCAAATATGGAGGAGAAGAAGGAGCAAACACGGGCTGGGATGTCAGCCCAAACGTGGGTGGGAAGCGTGGCCGCTACCACCGGCGGGCACGGAGAGGAGCAATCCTCTCTGCGTGTCGCCAGCGGTCACACATCTGACGTGACGTGAGCAGGTCTCGTTAGTTGTAATACTACTGCCGGAAAAACTCGCTGGAGGATGAGCCGCGCAGGTGCCGTAGTCGGGACAGACTCGGACCTGGAGAGCGTGCTGTCCATCAGCAAAACTGAAGAAGAATGCCTTCTCCGCTCGCCTGAACCAGGTTCCAGCTCTCCGCGTACGGAAGGGCCGAAACGTTCGAGGAAGGGGATGAGGGCAAAAGCTCAGTACAAGGCGGCCCTGAAGATTTCTAGCAGGAGAATTCCAAGCTAGCTTGGGCCGAGCTAATGGTAGAGGAGGGCCGTAGATACTAAGCACGGTTGCCTCAAATGAAGGCTTCCAGTAGCGAACACGCCAAAAAGGTGAAAGAGTTGCTAGCTACCAAGAGGCAGCGCTCGACCGACAGCACCGCCATCCCGGCAGGCAAGCGGCAGCGCGGGCCCAAGAGAGCGGAACCACCACCACCAACACAGAAAACGAAGCAGAGGTCGGTCAATGCTTCAAGGATCAGCGATGTGTCCAGGATACACCTGATTGTAGCTCTCATCGACAGACGTGATGAGAACAGGAAGATGACGGCGGCGCAGTGGAAACCGGTCCACGCGCGGCTCGTTGAATCCCTGCTTGCACGGATGGAAGAAGGCCCTACAGTTCCCATGTCCATTTTTGATGGCGCTGGGTGGCTGAATGGGGTAAAAATCCTGAAATGTAAAGACGACCCGACGCTGAGGTGGCTGACGCAGACGGTCCGCCAACTGGAGGCGTTGTGGGAGGGGGCCAAGCTGGAGGTGGTGGACAGGGAGCTAATCCCGTCCATACCAAAGGCGAGGGTACTCTTCCCCGTCGTCATCCAAGGAGACCGCGCGCTGAAGCTCCTTCAGCGGCAGAACCCTGATATACCAACCGCAGACTGGAAGGTACTGCACGCTGGTAGCCCACTACCCATCGAGGGGGGCCAGCATGTGATCCTCCAGATCACCAAGGACGCAGAGGACATCCTCCACCCCAGATACGGGAAAATGACGTGGGGTATGGGCAGTGTGTACCAGTGCCCGGACTAAAGTTCGCAAATTACAACTCGTTCTACCCAACATCGGTAAGCAGGAATAGAACCGTCGTACTAGTACGAAAGGGAATCCATACTTACCTTATGTCTCATTACAGCACAGACGACCCGATAGTAGTAATGCTGGAGAGTGAGGAGAAGCGCCTTCTGGTAGCCTCCTGCTACATGGTACACGACAGGCCCGCACCACCTGAAGAACTAAGGAGTCTGGTGGAAGAAGCCGACTCCAAAGACCACCAACTCATCATTGGTACGGACGCCAATGCCCACCACAATGTGTGGGGAAGCCCCGACATCAATGACCAAGGTGAGTCACTCCTAGACTTTATATTATCACATAACATAGATGTAGCAAACGTGGGAGAGGAATACACCTCCGTAGGTCCCCCCCGTAACGGGAAATTATACCTTGGTATCTGGATGGAAAGTCCTCGAAAGACCATCCTTCTCGGACCATAGGTACATTCAGTTCAAGTGCGAATTCAAATACACGCCGAAGGTAACAGTCTTCAGAAACCCCCGGAACACAAACTGGGAGAAGTTTAGGAAGACCGTTACCTCGAAGCTCGGGAATCCGGGCATAGTGAAATCCGCGGAGGACATAGAGAAGTCCTTAGAGACCCTCTCCAAGGAACTTCTGGCTGCCTATCAAGGAGCATGCCCGCCATCTAGAACAAAAGAGAGGACGAAACCACTCTGGTAGAACCGTGACCTCTCTCTCAAGAGAAATAACCTCAGGGAACTCTTCAAGCTCGCCAGAGTAGCGAATGAGGAGATCATCAACTAGGAATACTCATACATACTACTCAAAGACTACAAGAAGGAAATACTCAAGGCACAGCGTAGCTCGTGGAGAAACTTCAGCTCGAACATCGAGAAAGTGCCTGAAACAGCAAGACTCAGGAAGCTGCTCTCGAAGCAGCCCACCATAGAGAGTCAGCTACAATTAAATAACGGACAGTGGTCAGAAGACAGCGAAGAGGCTCTGACAGCACTAATGGAGGCTAACTTCCCGGGATGCATCGAGGTCATTGATTCCGAAACGCAACAGGACCTAGCAACCGAGGAACAAGCCCCCCCGACAGATCTAATAACCCACAAGAAGATCCAATGGGCCATAGACTCCTTTCCGGGCATAAAAGCACCTGGACTGGACGGAATATTCCCAGCCATGTTGCAAGCGACCAGAGAGACGATCATCCGATGGCTTTTCGCAATATACTCGGCATGACTAAGCAGAGGCTATATCCCTATCCAATGGAGAACAGCTAGAGTTGTCTTCCTCCCAAGGGCAGGAAAGTGCAGCCATGCTTGTCCCAAGGACTACAGACCGATAAGCCTTACCTCTTTTATACTAAAAACTCTGGAAAAGCTGCTAGACGGACACATCAGGAAGGAGGTGGGTGGACTGATGTCAACCAACCAGCATGCTTACACCAAAGGGAAATCGGTGGAAACAGCTCTACACTCGCCAGTAGCTACCATCGAGAAGGCTCTCAACAATAAAAAGTATGAACTGGGAGTATTCGTAGATATATCCGGAGCATTTAACAACGTAGCCACGAACGCAATAATGGATCGCCTTGAAGCGACCAACACACACCCAGCAATCAACCTATGGATAAAGAACCTCCTGAGTTGTAGACGGGTGCAATCAGAGTGGGGCACCGCTTCCATGGTAAAGGGAGCACACAGCGTCACACCCCAAGGTGGAGTCCTGTCGCCCCTCCTGTGGAATCTGGTGGTCGACGACCTCATCAAGAGATTCGAGAGGAAGGCCACCAAAATAACAGCTTATGCATACGACATAAGCGTAATTATTACGGTTGTATGTCCATCGACCCTCAGCTCCGTAATGGAACGAACACTCAGGGAGATATGCGAGTGAGCGGACGAAGTAGGACTCGATATCAACACGGACAAGACGGACCTCATCCTCTTTACAAAGAGGTACAAGGTACCGGCATGGATCCCCCAAAAATCAACCAAACAAGGCTTACCCCGAAAACACAGGTCAAATACCTCGGCACAGTACTGGATAGCAAGCTGGCATGGAAACCCAATGTACTGGAAAGGGTGAATAAGGCCACCATTGCGCTTTATGCATCCACATGGGGCAGCACATGGGGCCTATCACCCACCCTAATGCATTGGATCTACATCTCGGTGGTGCGACCAACTCTGCTGTATAGAGTCCTAGTGTGGTGGCAAGCAACTGAAAAGAAGACGTACAACAAGCCTATGGAAAGGACCCAGCAACAGGCTCTGCTATGTATAACAGGGGCGCTGAGGTCAACCCCTACTACAGCACTCGAAACCATACTCGGAATCGATCCCCTCGACATCCACGCTCGGCTGACTGCGGGTAAAGCAGCACAGCGACTGATCGCATCGGGGAACATGTCACCCCAAGGATACGGGCACAGTTCAATTGGGAGGGACATGACCAGTTTTACAGACTACATGACCCCCCAAACTTGCCTCGAGGTCAAAACTAACACATTTATGGGACCCGAAGACTGCAAAAGGGACGGGACCAGACTCAACACCTCAACATATATACTGACGGCTCTAAGATGAACGGAGGAGTAGGAGCGGGTCAAAATTGCACAAACCCCGAAATAAGGATGTCATATAAGCTACCGGACCGATGCAGCATATTCCAGGCGGAAGTTTTCGCCATCAGGAAGGCAGCAGTGGTCGCTCAGCTAACAGAGCGACCACACAACGTGGAAAACATAATCGTCGATAGCCAAGCGGCGATAAAATCCATGCAGTCATTCGCAGTTAGTTCCAGAAGGCTCCTGGCAAGCAGGCAGGCATTAGACTCACTATGCACGACCAAGTCAGTGCGAATGTACTCGGTTCCCAGCCACCAGGGCATCGAAGGAAACGAGGCTGCGGACGTTCTGGCTAAGGAAGGCGTCGGGCTGACGAACGAAAGAACCGAAAACGTGCCTATCTGCCTTAGAACGTTACAAAGCGATCTAGAGAATCTGGCCGCTCTACAAACCAAAAACAGATGGAGAAACGCAACCACCTGAAGAACCTCGAGAACCATGTGCAAGGAGCGCAATGGAAAGCTAGCTCACTATCTACTGCATCTTCACGGAAAGACTGTAGACTGCTAGTGGGAATACTCACATGTCACTGTCTGGCTGTGGCGCACGCAGCCAAGCTAGGCATCACCAACAGAGACAACTGTAAGAAATGCGATGAACCCGGGGCTATCGAAACCCTGGAACATCTCATCTGCAACTGCCCGGCTCTCTCACGGGCAAGGATAAGATACCTATTCGCTCTGGAGATGGCATCACTGGAAGATGCCTACAAGAGGACGCCGAGGGAATTACTTGCCTTTGCTAAACACACCTCGATACTCGAGGACATCCAAATCTCGCCAACATCCTCGTAAAGGTCCATCTACATCCGGATCACTAAGAGCCATACTGGCCTATGATACTCCCCGCTGAGGGACGTCCGGGTTAACCTAACCTAACCTGTGTCTCTTACCACTGGTGGGGGAGATCAGTATCCTTTTTCGGATTTTATCTACTGTGTCACTTACCACTGCTGGTGGAGATAAGTGTCTTTTTTTTTGTTTTGTTTTACTTACTGTGTCTCTTACCACTGATGGGGGAGATCTGTATCCTTTTTGCGACTTTATTTACTGTGTCTCTTACCACTGGTGGTGGAGATCAGTATCCTTTTTGGGACTTTATTTACTGTGTCTCTTACCACTGGTGGGGGAGATCAGTATCCTTTTTTGGATTTTATCTACTGTGTCTCTTACCACTGGTGTATGAGATCAGTATCCTTTTTTGGATTTTATCTACTGTGTCTCTTAACACTGCTGGTGGAGATCAGTGTCCTTTTTTTGGTTTGTTTTATTTACTGTGTCTCTAACCACTGATAGAGAGATCAGTATCCTTCTTGCGACTTTATTTACTGTGTCTCTTACCACTGGTGGTGGAGATCAGTGCCCTTTTTGTGACTTTATTTACTGTGTCTCTTACCACTGATGGGGGAGATCAGTATCCTTTTTTGGATTTTATCTACTGTCTCTCCTACCACTGCTGGTGGAGATCAGTATCCTTTTTGTGACTATATTTACTGTGTCTCTTTCCACTGGTGGGGGAGATCAGAGTCCTTTTTATGACTTTATTTACTGTGTCTCTTACCACTGGTGGGGCAGATCAGTATCCTTTTTTTTATTTTATCTACTGTGTCTCTTACCACTGGTGGGGCAGATCAGTATCCTTTTTTTTATTTTATCTACTGTGTCTCTTACCACTGCTGGTGGAGATCAGTGTCCTTTTTTCTGTTTTGTTTTATTTCCTGTGTCTCTTACCACTGATGGGGTAGATCAGTATCCTTTTTGCGACTTTATTTACTGTGTCTCTTACCACTGGTGGTGGAGATCAGTGTCCTTTTTATGACTTTATTTACTGTGTCTCATACCACTGGTGGGGCAGATCAGTATCCTTTTTTTATTTTATCTACTGTGTCTCTTACCACTGGTTGGGGAGATCAGTATCCTTTTTTGGACTTTATCTACTGTGTCTCTTACCATTGCTGGTGGAGATCAGTGTCCTTTTTTCTGTTTTGTTTTATTAACTGTGTCTCTTACCACTGATGGGGGAGATCAGTATCCTTTTTGCGACTTTATTTACTGTGTCTCTTACCACTTGTGGTGGAGATCAGTGTCCTTTTTGTGACTTTATTTACTGTGTCTCTTACCACTGGTGGGGGAGATCAGTGTCCTTTTTGTGACTTTATTTACTGTGTCTCTTACCACTGGTGGGGGAGATCAGTATCCTTTTCGCGACTTTATTTACTGTGTCTCTTACCACTGGTGGGGGAGAACAGAGGCATGATGTTTTTTAGGTTGCGACCTTACTGTCGAAGACAAGGGTTGACACCGACCGACGTTGAGCAGTTGGGAGTTGCCTTAAACACCATGAATCGCTTCAACACCGAAACGAGAAATAGCCAGATCCCGTAGCGTTAATATGAAGTGCGATAATAGGAGCATTTTATTCTAGGGATAACAATACAAATCTCAGTTTAACCTAGAATTTCAATAGTAAATCTACGTACCGCAGTCTCGGCTCCCACTCTTTTTGCTCTCGTCAATCGGAATGCCGAAGCGGGAACCGTGTCTTGACTTTGGCACTTTTAAGTGTGACCGTACAAAACAATTAATACATACATCTTGTCAAATACTGAAACAGACTATCGATTACACGCGTGCTGCGCTACATTTAAATTCCCCGATCATCGAGCCGATCCGTTCCGCGACATCCCGGCCCCCGTGAGGCAGCTGCATTCACCACATCCAGAACAGCTCACTTGGAGACGGGACGCATCATTATCCTGGCTCGATCGTCGTTGGCCACGCGCACCGCCGCCCGTCGTGGTACTCCGTCCACGCCAGGGAACACTTCTTCCACGATGCCTCTTCTCCATTATATGCGTAGAATAGCCGGATCACAGATGAAGACCAGATCTCCGCGACGCAGAGGCTCGACATGCGCGCACCACTTCTCCCGGCGCATAGTACAGGCCGGTGTACTTGAATGGCCATCCGTTGACTACGAGCCGGTCCTATGGCAAAGGACCCATCACAGGCTGGATCGGTTGCGCTCTCCGTAGCTTGCATGTGTGGCAATTGGTTACCACCCTCCGTAGCAACCTTCGTAGGTTCGTTATCCAGACCTCGTCCGGATCTCGCTTATGGTCGCATCCAGGTTTTGATGCTTCATCTTAACGTGGTAGTGACGGACGATCATCTCAGTCAGAGCGTGCTTGTGTGACATTATGACCGGGCGCCGTGCGTCAAATACCATGCACGCGGCGGCATCGATCCTCCCACACGCCCGTAGAATTCCATCGTCGTCTACGTATGGCGACAGCCCTCGCAGTTCACTGCCTTTAGGGACGGTCTTCCGTTGCGTCTCCTCCGCAAACGCCTTTGGCGTCCGACGCCAAAGTAGTGGCGCGGACATCGGAACTCTCTCACGTAGCTCATCTCTAGCCGCCAGCCCTCGAACGCTGTGGCAAATTCCTCTGGCAACGGCTCATCCCATCCAACTCCTTCCCGCCAAATCTCTCGCATCAGCAGTTTGGCGGTCACCGTGTAGCAGCTCAAGAATCCTATCGGGTCAAACGTTGACATGACGAGGCTTAGGAACTCCCTCTTGGTGGGGACACGTTCTCCAGTCATCACGCTGCTGGGCACCCGATGTTACTTGACGCTGAATCTGAATTCGTCGTAGGCTGCCAGTACATGCCCAGTATCTTCTCCTCAGCTTCGGACCATTCAACGTCCTTGTTGGATTCTAGTGGGTTCAAAGCCTTGACCACACTTTCCGTACTGAAAGAAAATCGGCACAACTCGAAACCACCGTTAGCATGGATTTCTTTTATCCGTGTTGATACAGAAATAGCTTCATTCTCGTCTGCAAAGCTGTCCACGTAGTCATCCACATAGTGGTACTCGTTTATGGCCAGGACCGCGCCGGGATCTGTGTGGAGGTACTTTGCAGCGTTCAGGGTCTTGACGTAGTGCGCTGGGCACGGCGAGCACGCTGCTTCGAACGTCATCACCTCCATCTCGTACAGGTCTGGATTCCACCGGTCGTCTCCGTTCCTCCATAGGAATCTCTGGGCACATCTATCCTGTGGCTGTATCAACACCTGGTGGAACATCTCCTTAATGTCTGCGTAAACTCCCACTGCTCCTTCCCGAAAGTGGAAGAGCACGGCTGGCAGAGATTTGTACTGCAGGAATACGCCGCCAACCTTGGCTGCCGCATCGAATACCAGACGGATCTTCCCGGGCTTATTCGGGTTTTTGACCCCGAAGTGCGACAGGTACCATGTTCTGTCACTGTTGACCGAGGTGCTTTCCTGCTGCTCCAACCGTCTCGCGTATCCCTTCTTGACGTAGTCATCCATGATTCCTTGATATGCCTGCGCGAAGTTCCCATCGCGCTGCATCTTCCTCTCGATGTTGACTAGTCGCTTAAGTGCCATATTGTAGCTGTTTTGCAGACTCACTTCGTCCTCCTTCCATAGCAGACCCGTTTGATACCGTTGGCCAGCTCGCTTTGTCGTGGCCTCGAGAATTCGTAAAGCCCGTGCATCACCGCTAGCTGAGACTGGCGGCTTTACTCCGAAATTCTCTATTTCAAAGTAGTCGCTGACCATCTTCTCCAGAAGATTATCCTGTGGGAATGCTTTTAGGCACGATTTATAAGTTGGTGAACTTGCTTGTTGTTTCACCGGTCCAAACATCACCCACCCAAGCTTGGTGGCGGCTGCATAGAGCCCTCCTGGCCCAAAGTTCATATTTCGCATAGGTATGCCCAAGTGCGCATGATTCAATCCAATTAGGATCTTCGGCACTGCGTTGCAGTATGGCTTCATCGGTAAACGTGCGCTTGTCCTTGCCGTTTTGACATCTTCTCGACGCAGGCTTTGCATCGGAAGATTCAAGTTCGAGACTGCGTACACGTTTCTTAGCCCATAACGTTTCGGCTTCCCGGTCCCGCTGATCTGCAGACTCACCATCTTTGTGCTCTGTCTTGTGGATCTCCCGCCAAACCATTGGATGTTTAGCTGTCGATTCCTGCCTTCCAGGTCTAGGCTTCGCAAGAGCTCGTCCTCGATCATGGTGACCGACGAGCCTTCGTCGAATAGCGCATAGGTGTCCACCTGCTTGTTCTCCCCATACAGAGTCACGGGCAGAATGCGGAATAGCAGGGGACCTCCATCCGAGTCGACACAACTCAGGTTCCGATGCGGCATTTCGATGCTGCCTGCTGATGGCGTGAGGGACTCACTCGGGGTTGGATTCAGTGGCTGCGTTGCTCGCGAGTCATCCTTCCGTTGACCACTGCCTCCATGCAGCGAACGATCGCGATGACTCCTCTGATCCCTCCGCGGCCCACCGTTTGACTGTGGTGGCCGTTTTGGGATTGGCCAGTCCATCGTGCAACAGACGATGGTGCGTTCTCTGGCACCCGTGGACAGTGCACTTCTTGTCTCTCTTGCAGAACCTGCTCATGTGTCCAGCTTCCAGGCACGAGAAACAGCTGCGATGCTTCCTTGCCAACTCCATGCGGACCGTTGGCGGAGCATGGTTGAAGACCTTGCTGTCCTTGATCGGGTGTTTCTCCTCGCATATCGGGCAGCACTTGGTGCGCTCGTCTTGCAGCACCTTATCTATGGGACCTGTGCTGGCGTGCAGTACTCTTCGTTTTGGATCCTTGGTGCCGTTGTCGGTGATGGTGCAGACTAGTCTTGCGAGGTCGTTTAGCCACTCGCTCGAGTGCACCACCGTCGGGTATGATCCTATGGTGGCTGCATGCCTAGCCTAGTCCAGCCTTTTTCTCAAGGGCATCTTAGCTATCAGCTCCTCCATCAGGGTGGGATTCCCTAGGTGCTGATTTCCATTCGTGGTTGATCTTAGGAACGCTGTGAGATTGCTCACCCGTGTAGCAAATGGCATGATCTTGTAGATGTTGTCATCCTGAATGAGCTGAACTTCTCGCACGCTTTCCAGCTGGCTGCGTATCAGCTGTTCCGGTCGTCCATACCGGAACCGCAGCTGGTACGCCGCCGTTGTCTCCACGAACGCGCATTGGAATATAGGCCATTCCTCCGGCTGACCTTCAAACTCAGGAAGATCAGGCAATTTGCGCGGCGTCCATCCATTCAACGGGCTCGGTGACACTGTTCCATATGATCCAGGCGATGGGGTCGGTGCCATGAAGTTGTGTTGTGGTTCCCGTAGTGCATGCATCCCTTGCTCTGGCAGCACCGTGGCCGTAACACTACATGGCGTGAAGTAGCTTATCGTCGTACAGTTTGAGCTCAGTGTGACTGGTCGCCCTATTGCCAGATTTCCACTCAATGATGGCGGCAAATTTCCACTCAATTGCAGCGGCAACTGCTCATATAAATATGGTGCACTCTCTCAGACGAATCTAGCGGCAGATTTCCACTCAATATCTGCCATTGCGGCACATTTGCCGCACCGCTCACTCCAATACCGCTCACTCCGTTTACAACGGATCTCTTGGCGGCTCCCGGTGGCAGAATCTCACTCAATATCTGCCTTGGCTCTTCACTCAAGCATAGCGGTGTATTCGCCGCACCGCTCACTCCGTTTCCAACGGGTCTCTAGGATCCTCCATTTTGTCCCTCACTTGCCCTTGCCTTTTCCAGATCCTTCTCCAAAGTTGCGATCTTCATCATGAGCGCCGCAACTTGGCCCTTGGTGGGGTCCGTGCTCTGGCCTGATCCGTCAGGCTGTACAGCACCACTCGGATTCCTTCCTTGTGTCCCACTCTCCTTAGGAGTCTGTGGCCGCAACGTCGATCCACCAGGCTTACTCGTGACACTGCTCGGAGTGCCAGTCGATGCTACCGTGGTCGTTGCAGTTGCGGTAGCCCCAGTCTGTCCAATTCGGGGACTCCGCCGGGTCGAATGTGCAGTCGACATTGTGCAAACCAAATGGGCGCGTGTGAATAAAGCAGCCGCGAATGCGAATAAAAGAAATGACGCCGACCGACGTTGAGCAGTTGGGAGTTGCCTTGAACACCATGTATCGATTCAACACCGAAACGAGAAATAGCCAGATCCCGTAGCGTAAATATGAAGTGCGATAATAGGAGCGTTTTATTCTAGGGATAACAATACAAATCTCAGTTTAACCTAGAATTTCAATAGTAAATCTACGTACCGCAGTCTCGGCTCCCACTCTTTTTGCTCTCGTCAATCGGAATGCCGAAGCGGGAACCGTGTCTTGACCTTGACACTTTTAAGTGTGACCGTACACAACAAGTAATACATACATCTTGTCAAATACTGAAACAAACTATCGATTACGCGCGCCCGATCATCGAGCCGATCCGTTCCGCGACAAGGGTTTATGCTTTTCCTGGCGCTGATACTTCTGAATTTCTCACCACGAGTGGGGGAAACACAGAGGCTCGATAGAACAAATGTTGAATCTGCTTCTGTTCTCCAGATTAAGGATGAATCCGGCTCGAAGGACCAAATGTTGATGCTGCTTCTATTCTCCAGATCAAGGATGAATCCGGCTCGAAGCAGCAAATGTTGATGTTGTTGAGTTGGGTTGTAAATTCGCACTGTTTTATTTTCAAAACTTATGCACTATATATAGGAAAATATAAGCTAATTAAAACTAAGACCAACGCTAAGAAAAGGAGGGATGTGCGGCACTTGTTCCCACGCTTATCTCTTCTAATGACACCTACTACATGCAAACCACATGTGTTACTAGATTTGGGTTCGACGTGACGCATGTATATGATTTTATTGCATGAACATGTATATTTAATTGTATGGTATATCAAATAATATATTAATATGTTTATGAGAACATATAAAAAGTAATATGCGCTGAAAAAATTATATATATCATCCATGATTATGGATATTAATGACATATCCATATCCTTATGGGACCTTATCCTTATCCATGGGACCTGTGCTGGCGTGCAGTACTCTTCGTTTTGGATCCTTGGTGCCGTTGTCGGTGATGGTGCAGACTAGTCTTGCGAGGTCGTTTAGCCACTCGCTCAAGTGCACCACCGTCGGGTATGATCCTATGGTGGCTGCATGCCTAGCCTAGTCCAGCCTTTTTCTCAAGGGCATCTTAGCTATCAGCTCCTCCATCAGGGTGGGATTCCCTAGGTGCTGATTTCCATTCGTGGTTGATCTTAGGAACGCTGTGAGATTGCTCACCCGTGTAGCAAATGGCATGATCTTGTAGATGTTGTGATCCTGAATGAGCTGAACTTCTCGCACGCTTTCCAGCTGGCTGCGTATCAGCTGTTCCGGTCGTCCATACCGGAACCGCAGCTGGTACGCCGCCGTTGTCTCCACGAACGCGCATTGGAATATAGGCCATTCCTCCGGCTGACCTTCAAACTCAGGAAGATCAGGCAATTTGCGCGGCGTCCATCCATTCAACGGGCTCGGTGACACTGTTCCATATGATCCAGGCGATGGGGTCGGTGCCATGAAGTTGTGTTGTGGTTCCCGTAGTGCATGCATCCCTTGCTCTGGCAGCACCGTGGCCGTAACACAACATGGCGTGAAGTAGCTTATCGTCGTACAGTTTGAGCTCAGTGTGACTGGTCGCCCTATTGCCAGATTTCCACTCAATGATGGCGGCAAATGCTCATATAAATATGGTGCACTCTCTCAGACGAATCTAGCGGCAGATTTCCACTCAATATCTGCCATTGCGGCACATTTGCCGCACCGCTCACTCCAATACCGCTCACTCCGTTTACAACGGATCTCTTGGCGGCTCCCGGCGGCAGAATCTCACTCAATATCTGCCTTGGCTCTTCACTCAAGCATAGCGGTGTATTCGCCGCACCGCTCACTCCGTTTCCAACGGGTCTCTAGGATCCTCCATTTTGTCCCTCACTTGCCCTTGCCTTTTCCAGATCCTTCTCCAAAGTTGCGATCTTCATCATGAGCGCCGCAACTTGGCCCTTGGTGGGGTCCGTGCTCTGGCCTGATCCGTCAGGCTGTACAGCACCACTCGGATTCCTTCCTTGTGTCCCACTCTCCTTAGGAGTCTGTGGCCGCAACGTCGATCCACCAGGCTTACTCGTGACACTGCTCGGAGTGCCAGTCGATGCTACCGTGGTCGTTGCAGTTGCGGTAGCCCCAGTCTGTCCAATTCGGGGACTCCGCCGGGTCGAATGTGCAGTCGACATTGTGCAAACCAAATGGGCGCGTGCGAATAAAGCAGCCGCGAATGCGAATAAAAGAAATGACGCCGACCGACGTTGAGCAGTTGGGAGTTGCCTTGAACACCATGTATCGATTCAACACCGAAACGAGAAATAGCCAGATCCCGTAGCGTAAATATGAAGTGCGATAATAGGAGCGTTTTATTCTAGGGATAACAATACAAATCTCAGTTTAACCTAGAATTTCAATAGTAAATCTACGTACCGCAGTCTCGGCTCCCACTCTTTTTGCTCTCGTCAATCGGAATGCCGAAGCGGGAACCGTGTCTTGACTTTGACACTTTTAAGTGTGACCGTACACAACAAGTAATACATACATCTTGTCAAATACTGAAACAAACTATCGATTACGCGCGCCCGATCATCGAGCCGATCCGTTCCGCGACAAGGGTTTATGCTTTTCCTGGCGCTGATACTTCTGAATTTCTCACCACGAGTGGGGGAAACACAGAGGCTCGATAGACCAAATGTTGAATCTGCTTCTGTTCTCCAGATTAAGGATGAATCCGGCTCGAAGGACCAAATGTTGATGCTGCTTCCATTCTCCAGATCAAGGATGAATCCGGCTCGAAGCAGCAAATGTTGATGTTGTTGAGTTGGGTTGTAAATTCGCACTGTTTTATTTTCAAAACTTATGCACTATATATAGGAAAATATAAGCTAATTAAAACTAAGACCAACGCTAAGAAAAGGAGGGATGTGCGGCACTTGTTCCCACGCTTATCTCTTCTAATGACACCTACTACATGCAAACCACATGTGTTACTAGATTTGGATTCGACGTGACGCATGTATATGATTTTATTGCATGAACATGTATATTTAATTGTATGGTATATCAAATAATATATTAATATGTTTATGAGAACATATAAAAAGTAATATGCGCTGAAAAAATTATATATATCATCCATGATTATGGATATTAATGACATATAAATAGGTATTGAATGGGTCTATACACATTTTAGTGTCATAGCCCAACAGTCGTTCCTCGCTTTCTGAAGCGAGTCCAAAGAAAATAAACATTCTGGTCGAAGAAAACACCCATTACTTTAGAATTCATTGGATATTATGACTTTATGAAGACGCTTGCCCACAATACAAATAAAAATAATATTTTGTATATACTTATATCCTGATTTTTTTTAATGTACTATAAACGAAAATAATGTATTTTAATGTACCATAAACGAATATAATGTAGGTATGTAAATGAGTAAAAATACGAAATGTATAGCATACATGACTTCCCATAAGATTAATACTCTGTAGGGTATTCTATAGTCGTTGCTTATGCAAAGTATTTTGAAGTTCCTATGCATGCATGTATGTATGTGTGTTTGTACGTGAACTTGTGCAAAGAAGACAAGTCCATAAGTCCCTAGTCCATAAGTTCCCATAATTATTATACTCCTAGTCCGTAAGTTCAATAATTCCTATTTTTCCTAGCCCGTAAGTTTAAATTTAACTACAAAATATAGGGTAAGAAGCGGAAGCAAAAGAAATTATGATTAGGGGGACTAGCAATCGCGGGGGGCGGTCATGAGAAAGCGCATCACTGACACGCAGCTGACACAGCAGCAAAGGCCGAAGCAGCAGACGCAGCAGCAGATCCCGGCGCGAAGACTGCAGCAGACGCAGCAGCAGAGACCGGAGCAGAGACAAACAGCAGACGCAGCAGCAGAGGCAGGCGCAGAGATCAGCGGAGATCGGCCACAGCCAAGAGAGCAAAGACCAGCGACCACAAGATGCGCGAAACCCACCCTCACTTGCCTAAGAGAGCGAGGGAGATGCCGGCTATAAGGGGAGCAAAAGCGGCGACAAGGAGAGCGAAAGCTGCGCCAAGTACCCACGCACGACCAAGAGAGAGCGTGAAAAAAGAGGAAAGCAGCAACGGCACGCGACAAAAGCGCCGGGTCGCGGCAGAAGCTGCGGGCAGAGGCCCTAGCGGCCGGCATAGCCGGCACCCAAAATTATGGAGATCGGTGAATCGAAATCCAGCCTAAAGAGAGGACAGTCGCGAGTGCAGAGAAAAAATACAACAATAAAAGAAGGCAGACCATAAATAAATGAAGTAAGTCAAAACCACAGCGACTTTCAATCCAACGCATATGAATCACCGCCAACATGCGCCGCCCGATTGTTCCCCCCTCTGTCATTGTACCATTAACAGTATTCCTTTGCATGCTTGGGATCTCCCCCTTCCTCTTAATTTTCTCCCTAACCTATTCTGCCCCTTGATGGTAAAATCGATACCGCGTGCCCCACTCCGCGCACACCGAGCCCACGGGTCATATGCCCCGCCTCTGCACGTTCCACGAGGCGCTCGACAAACCCTACCCCTCACACCCGCGTTCCCTTTGCACACGTTTTCCCCTCCCTCGGTCGGGGCAAGCCCCGCACCTCAAACGCGTCCCTCCGATCCCTCTCTTTGGTCTGCAACTACAAATTGCCTGTATTGAAGATCGGGCCCTGGATAGACTGAGAGGTTAAACCCTGGCCTGAGACAGGAAGCTGTACCGCAAATTCAAGGGCGGACAGCCAGCAGCAGCATAGAGAAAAGGGAGCCGTGCACCAATCTAAAACTCTGGCTCAAATACAGCTGAGGCTTGTTTTTTCCCCTCCCCTAACAACAGCAACAGTAAGTCCTGAACCACAAGCCCAATCGTAGCGCCAGCGGTGCCACGCGGTTACGGCAGGCCAGGAGCAGCCGCGCCATAGAGCTTTTGGCCACCACGCCATCGCTGCAAACGTGCGATGGAGACGGCAAGTGACGCCACTGGAAAGTTCTGGAAGATACACCCACGTGCAGGGAGCCGTCAGGCAGCAACAGCAGATGCGCCATTGAGCATTGGCCACCACGCCATCGCTGCGAAACGTGCGAAAGAGACGGCAAGTGACACCACGAAAATATTCGCAAACTACACCCACGTGCAGCGGGGGCATCAGCCAGACCGCAGTGGCGGCCGCCTAGAAGCAGAGCGGGAACGGTGCATTGCCGCGCACACGGGGAGAGAGGCCAAAGCGATAAGGCGACAGCGAGAACGAGCGACGATCAGGCAGCGAGACAGCGCGGGAAAGCGACACGACAACAGAGAGAGGGCGCCCAGCCTCCCTGACAGAGGCGGCGGCGACACGACAACGGGAAAGACCGAACCAAGAGAGGGCTGCACTCGGGCAGCCGAGCCCTCCGCTCCAAAAGCTTGATGACAGAACAATCTGCTCCAAAAGCTTGGCGGCGGATTTAAGTGGGAGCCCAAGCCCAGGAGAGGGCACTGAAGTTCGGACCTTCAACCGTCGACCAAAAGTACATCCAGTGAGAACCAAGCCATCTACCGTGACCCACAAGCATATCCTTACGAAGGATCCCTGACTCCACTACCGCGCCGCGCAACCTCGCACTGTAAACCAAATCCTTTTCAAGGATCCCTGACCTAGAGTGCCGTGCCGCGTATCCCCGCACCGTAACAAATCCTTACCGAGGATCCCTGACCTACAGTGCCGCGCCGCGTATCTGCGCATTGTAAAGCATATCCTTTGCAAGGATCCCCGACCTACAGTGCCGTGCCGTGTATCTTTGCGCTGTAAGCCAAATCCTTTTCAAGGATCCCTGACCCACAGTGCCGTGCCGCGTATCCCCGCGCCGTAACCCAAATCCTTACCGAGGATCCCTGACCTACGGTGCCGCACCGCGTACCTTTGCATTGTACAGCATATCCTTGGCAAGGATCCCTGACCTACAGTGCAACGTCGCGTATCCTCGCACCGTAAACTAAATCCTACCGAGGATCCCTGACCTACAGTTCCGAGCCGGGTACCGCTTCACTGCGAAACATATCCCTCTCGAGGATCCCTGTGTCCGAGTGTCAAGCCGCGTACCGCTCCCTACCCAGTGTCACGTAGCCCTAAGACCTTCACCAATAATCACCGACCCGCACGGGCAGTGCAGGCCCCGCGTCAAGGATCAACAGATCCCGGTGCCCCAGCTCCTCAAGGAAACGCCAATCTTCTGTAACTCCAGAAACTCAACCCTGAGCTGGGAAATACCACACCAAAAGGAAGGATGAACACACGGTGGTTAGATTCCCGCCGCAAGGAGGATCTCCTGATCATAGCCCGGAAAATTGGCCTCGATGAGAGCGGGACCTTGGAGGAGTTTCGCGTCCAGGTTGCCGCCTTCATTACCCGTGAAGGCCACCCCAAGGACATACAGGCAAGGACGCCCACTTCAGCAGTATTCCCAGCCCTAGGGAACAACCCAGCCCCGCCGCTTCGCCAAAACCGGAAAGCCGAGCCAAACAGGAGGACAGCAAGGAAGTGAAGCCGCAGCGACTCACTCTACCAGACCAAGCAGGTACTTCTCGGACGACGGGAACCAGCCCCACCAGATGTGTGGAGAAGGCGCTCGATCCATCGATCCCCGAAGGTATTCAGCAGCAGAACCCACCGCCAGGACCCCTGAAGATAATTATATCCGATATGGCAAGCACGAGTCAACCAGCCGGAATCTTGGCAACCGCCACAAGCAAACCGTCGGCACACCCAAGCCGCCGCCCTCAAGCCACCCTTCCGGAACTGGTGTTCGCTCTCGAGCCACGCCAGGCCTGAAGGACCTGGACCTCAGGCAAACCGGCCACCAACCAGTGCAAATGAACCAGCGGCCCTCGAGGAGAACCATCCAACTCATGACCGACAAATGCATTGGCCAGGGGGAAGAGGAATTTCGTAATCCCTCCTTGCAGACAAGCTCCGGAAATGGGGATTCACATTTGACGGACATGCCTACCCACTGGCATTCATCGAAAGGCTAGAAGAACGAGTCGATTCCTACAGAGGGAGCCCAGAGCAGCTGCCGCGCGCCATCTCTGGACTCTTAACCGGAAAGTCAGAAGGATGGTTCCGAACCTTCCAGATGCAGGGACAGACTTGGACAGATTTCCGCAAGGAATTTCTGGACTTCTTCCTGCCCCCCAGATACTTCCAACGCTTGGAGGACAACATCCGGAGCCGGGAACAAACGCCCAGAGAATCCTTCCGCGACTACATGATTGCCCTTCGGTTGATGATGCAGCGCGCCAAATACACCCGGGAGTAGGTCATCTCAGCCTGCGAAACAGCATGAGACCGAGATTCCACTCGTGGCCATGAGGCCGGACGAGCCAACTGACCCCGAGCATTCCCCGGGAACGAAACCACAACCCCACGGAACCCCACCAAAGTGTCCAGCGGAGCATCCAACGGCACTAGTCGGGTAAGCACTCAGGAGGAGGAGCGGAGAGGAAGGACATTTCAGTGATGGATGTACCAACCGACGGAAACTCTTCTGCTGGGAATGTGGACGCCGCAATATCAGGACCATCTACTGCTGCCGAAAGACCCAGTCGGGAAACGGATCAGGTCTCCGTTCGAGCGGGACACGGACGGAGACACACACCCGGGACCCGGAGTTCCCCACCCATTAAGTATTATTGGAGGAAGGATCGCCGCTCTAGTTACTATCGACGGGAGAGCCTTCTCAGCCACCCTCGACACTGGAGCAACCTGATCGTTCGTTAGTCAACGAGTGGCCGAGGAACTGGGAACGGCAGAGAATCGACGAGAGGTGAGGACTCGGATCAGCCCAGCAGACGGAACACGGAAGGACATCACTCAAGCGATTACAGTGAGGGCGCGCCTCGCCCAAAGGGAAACCCGGGTAGACCTGCTTATATTGCCCACTGTATTAGACGACCTCATCCTGGGCCTCGACTTCCTGTGTGGTATCCAAGCAAGGATCCACTGTGGCCGAGCGTACCTTCAGTTGAAATTGAGGCAAGACCCTTCCATCAGCAACGCAGCACCGCACCCACGGAACGTAACGTTCGCCGAGCCCCTTAGCACCCAAAGTCGAATCTCAACTGACCCCCTGTCTCCGGCCACCACTTCCGAACATACGGCCAGCCCAAGCCAGAAAGCCAAGCGCCGCAAACGGCACCAGACGACCTTAGCACTACACGGCGGGGACCCAAACACAGCCACGACCATGAGCCCTATAGACGCGAAAGATCTAACCATGATCAGATCTACGGTCCATAGCTCAGACCCACAGCAACGACAACACCCAGGAACCTTGGCCGAGACGAGCGAACGCGCCCCGTCGACCCAAGCTCTTCCCACATCGTAAAAACAACAGGCAGGGACTTTGACCGTGACGAGCACACACGTATCGTCGACCAAAGCATCCTCTGCGGCACAACCGACCAGGACAGGAACCTTGGCCGAGGCGAGTGAACGCGGCTCGTCGACGCAAGCTCTTCCTACATCACAACGACACCAGGCAGGGACTTTTGCCGTGACGAGCACATACGTCTCGTCGACCAAAGCGTCCTCTGCAGCACAACAGAGCAGGAAAGGGACTCTGGCCAAGGTGAACACACACGTCTCGCCGGCGAAAGAATTCCCCACAGATCAGCAACCCCGGGCAGGAACCTTGACAGAGATACCTTCCCAGGGTCCATCGAATCAAGAACTCACCCGGAGGAAACTCAACGAGACAGTACCCATCACCGGCAAGAAACGCAAAAGCCCGACACTACGCCCCAACGGAACGGGGACTACAACCGCAGAGACCCATGAAGACAGGTCGCCACGTAAGCGCTGGACTCCAGACGGACAAAACTATGACTTGGAACCACTAGCGGACGCAGCCACAGCACGAGAGAAAATCCCATTCCGCACACGCGACGTGGACATGGCGCGAGAGAGGAACCCCTTCCGGCGAATCGACGAGGATGACTACGACTGCGCAATTCTGGCCGCCGTCACAGCCATGGAGCTGGAAGAACTCTCACCCTGGCAGGCAGATCCAGACCCAGAGCCACCTCTCACACCCGAAGCAGCGAAATTCATCGATACCCAGGTGACAGAACTACTTCAAGACGGTAGGATCGAGCCATCTAAGAGCCCCCACAGCGCACCCATCGTACTGGTCGGAAAGAAGTCGGGAGAGATTCGAATGGGCGTGGACTATCGGCAGTTGAATGCCGGATCGGTACCAGATGCCTTCCCACTGCCACGCATCAATCACAAACTGGAAAGGCTCCGCAACGCCTGCTACATTTCGACACTGGACCTGAAGAACGGTTACTGGCAGATCCCGGTAGCCGAAGGCAGCAGAGAAGCCACCGCCTTCACAGTCCCGGGCCGAGGCCTCTTCCACTGGAAGGTCATGCCGTTTGGCCTCTCAGCGCCAGCGAACTTTCGACATCCATTACCGACGTGGAAGCCAGAATATCGTGGCCGACACCCTCTCACGACAGCAAGTGGAGGCGCTGCAGCGCACTGATGAAGAGGAGAACACCTGCCCATGGCTCAGACGACTACACAAACGCATCCACGACCAGCCAGAGAACCATCCAGAGTACATCGTGGAAAACGGGAAGATCTACAAACAGACAAGCAACAGATCGATCGAAGAGGACCCAATTCAGTGGAAATTGTGCGTTGCCAAGGACCATCGGCAACGAGTGTTAGAGGAATGCCATATCACCTAACAGCAGGACACCTAGGAATCAGGAAGACGGCCACACGAATCACCCAGCGGTACTACTGGCCTGGACTCTACAGAGATGTTGCGCAATACGTCCAACGATGTGTCAGTTGCCAGCAATTCAAGGTGAGCCAAGTAAAACCGGCAGGACAAATGCACACACGACAGGCCCAAGGACCACTGGACATCCTATGCGCAGACATTGTGGGTCCTTTGCCTCGGTCCAAGCACGGGAACAACATGCTCTTATTGTTCTTCGACGCTTTCAGCAAATGGGTTGAATTGATTCCACTCCGCAACGCTACGACAGCACTCCTAAAAAAGGCATTCCGAGAACGAATTCTGGGTAAGTTCTGGGTAGTGGCATCCCCCGGAAACTCTTCTGTGACAATGGGACTCAGTTCACAAGTCGCTCGTTCCGGAATTTCTGCAAATTAGCCGGCATCGAATCGGCTACACAGCACCGTACACCCCACAAGAAAACCCCACCGAGCGCGCCAACAGGAAAATCACGACAATGATTTCCCAGTACATCGATGGAGATCAACGAACCTGGGACGACCTACTTCCCGAACTCAGCCTGGCCATCAACAGTAGCGCTTCCACCACCACAGGCTTCAGTACAGCTTTCATCGTACTGGGACGTGAGCCACGGTTACCAGGAGCATTATACGAGGAGACCACCCCAGGATTGGGTGAAATTGCAAAAACGCCTCCCGACTAATCTAAGAGACTGCAGGAGATCTTCAAGGTGCTGCGCCAAAACACCCAACAGGCATCATAGGACCAGGGGAGGTTATACAACCTCAGACGATGTGAATGGAGGCCCATCATCGGGACACTGGTCATGCTACGAACACACCATCTCTCCAAGGCAGCGGACAATTTCGCTGCAAAGCTGGCACCGAAGTACGAGGGTCCATATCGGGTAATAAAGTTCCTATCCCAGACCATGGTACGCCTGCAGCAACCTACTCTACGTAAATAGTTTTAAGCCAATCATTGTAATAACCACATATTACCTTAGCTTTAGCTCCAAGAATGTAAGTCGCACCTATAGGTAGAGCAGAGATAGGGCAATAGCGTAACCATCCAGGTTTTTACCGAAAGGGTTTCTTCCCTTAGGAACGAAAACCCGAACATCGCCCGAGCGGACGACGCACAGCCACTAGAGGCAGAAGGTGGTCACAAAGGACACCTTAGAGACGCGTCGCCGCCAGAGATAGCAGACCACGCCCAACCGTCTGTACCTACCGATCCCCCATTGCCATCGCGCACCCCACCAGCCAAATCGGACCACGATGATGGCCCTCGGGCGCCACCGGACCAGCACAGTCCAGCAACGCCACCAGACAAATAGGAGCACCGCAGGCCTTCATCGAGACATGCACAGCACTCCACGCCAAGGCCAGGCCAACACGCCAAGGAGACGCAGCAACTTCCCGGGCACCAACCCCAACACTGCCTCCACTAAGCGGCCCCGAGACCATCGCGGTCTTAAAGAACGCCGTTCAGCGCCTCCGAGCGGACCGTGGGAAGACCTACAGGCCCTAGTGCTACCCGATCGGGAGCGGTTGGTCGGGGAGTGGTTGGCCGGACAAGAGCCAGACCCCGCCGCACCCGAAAGATCCAGTCCCCCAAACATCCGCCGACAGGTCGAGGAAGACCTAGCCCCAGCACGAGCCGAGGCCAGGGAGCCGCCGGGGCACCTGCCACAGGGCGCATACGCTCGCCGACGATCGTCGGGGTCATCTTCCGGTAGAGGCAGCCTACCGCCGTGGGATGACGACGAAGCCATGGGAGCAGACGACGGACGCCTACGAGGGGACAACGAAAGCACCCTCATCCGGCCAGGTCCGAAATCCGGCATCGACGCAGGTTGGGGTTCCTCCGGATCCGACGAAGGACCGGAAGTGGAACGGCCACCATCCACGCTGCTGGTGCCCGCGGCGCCGATCAACCCACACCACGCCCTGGCCCCAGAGCCCCTAGAGGACCAGGAGACCCTGACAGTGCCCAAGCCCCGGCACTTATCGAGGAAGCAGCCGCCTACGAAGAGGAGGTGCTCTAGCTACCACCCGAGGAGGCCAGCGAGGAAGCGGCCGGCGCAGAGATCGGCGGAGATCGGCCACAGCCACAAGAGCAAAGGCCAGCGCGAACCCATCCAGACACGCCAAAGAGAGCAACGCAGACGAAAAGGAGAGCGAAATGGCACGCGACAGAGATCGGGATCGAGCCTCCAAGCAACCAAGTCGAGAGTGCGGAAAAATACAGAAGTGAAAAGTAAAAAGATCACCCCTAACCACCCCCCCCCCCCCCCCCAAGGCGGCGCATCCACACACGTGTTTTCTCGCAATGGCCATAGCAAGGCCTCTCGCGCCACAATCAGTAGTCGCGGAGGGTGCACCCCTTCCGCGCCCGGCAGACCTAACCTAACGCGCCCTGCGCCCCGTGGGCCACGTGTGTCGCCGGGTGCCCCCATACCAGCGATCCATTCGCACTCGTTTTCCCCTCCCTCGGTCGGGGCGAACCCCGCACCTAGCACGCGCCCTCCGATCCCTCTCTATGGTCTGCAAATACAAATTGGCTTTATCGAAGATCGGGCCCTGAGCAGACTGAGAGGCTGTACCCCGGCGTGAGACAGGAACTTCCTTACACAATTTTCTAGCCGACTGGAACTTTCCTGGTCTTCTTCATGTTGATGTTGATATACGAGTGTCGATGACGACAGAATATAGAATAATTCTATCTTTCAGTAGAGCCCAGCAAATACCACCTTTTCTTTTCCAGTATATATCGTTTCCTTTTCAGTATTGTGGATGCTGCTAGTATTCTCCAGATCAAAGTCGAATCCGGCTCGAAGGACCAAAGGTTGATGTTGATGAGTTGAGTTGTAAATTCGAACTGTTTTATTTTCAAAACTTATGCACTATATATAGGAAAATATAAGGTAATTAAAACTAAGACCAACGCTAAGAAAAGGATAGATGTGCGGCACTTGTTCCCACGCTCATTCCTTCTAATGAAACCTACTACATGCAAACCACATGTGTTAATATATTTGGGTTCGACGTGACGCATGTATACGATCTTATAGTCAAACTCTATGTGTCCTTTTTCTTAAGTGGCCTACTTTAAGTGAACTGTATTGCTTATTGTTTGGTCTGTGTCGGTTCCTGTTCATGTTTTATGAACATATTGCCCGCGGTTTGCTAACGATGTGATAACTGCGAGTTTGTTGGCCTCCTTCAAATGGACTGTATATTTTTTTTTTTTTTTTTTTTGTGACGCTACCTGCCGTCGGGTTCTGTTCATGTGCATGAACATCTTGCCCGCGGTTCGTCAGGGGTGTGTAATTACTGCGGCGTGACCGGTTCTGTTCGTATTTTGGACATCTTGACGGCGATCTACCATGGTTATGGGAACTGTCTTTTAATTTGACTTTCTTCCGTATATACAGCATCAGTGAAAAGAATTCGGTGTACTCCTGTTTGGGATGAAAATTGAGTCCTTTCAGCTTTAGTCGCTTATCCTCAGCTTGTTTCCAAAAGTTCCTTTGAAACTTTTGAACCAGTTTTTTGGCTACATCTTCTTTTGGAACGGGTATTAGCAATGTGGATTTACTAATTTCAAAATCCCCTGGGTCAAACATCTTCGTCATCTTTCTCTTTCTCTGTTACTTTCTGTTTGGCGTCTTTCTTCTGCTTCTTTTCCTGCTCAGTCGCTGATCCCCGAGATGGATCTCTTCTTCTGCTTGGACTCCGTAGTTTCTCCTCCCTGAGCATGCGGATCCTCGTTGGGTACTATATATCCCTGGGCGGAGCCGGAACACCTACAGCAGGTCTACTTTTCCTCGATTCCTAGCGGATGGCTGCATTCCGTATAACTGGAGTGTTATGGTGGGTCGACCACACGTGCTATATGTGGCGGTGGGGTGACGATATATGGGCGTCGGTATGCTGCCGCCCCCGGTTGATTTCCCTGAGGTACGAACCCCAGGCTTATGACGGACCATTGGTCGGACTCTGGTTCGTCGCAACGCGGTACTGTGCCTTCTTCTTGATTGCTGGCCTCCGAGATGTTTGAGTAGTGCGGTCCGGCCTTCCGCGGATCCTCTGCTTCCTCGTTCGAATGTGCCTCGGCTCGGCGTGGACTCATCAGGTCCCATTCAGCATAAAAACCGGCCTCCCTATGTGCTGGACGGTAGGCGGTGCTCAAATCACTGCCAGGCTCGTAGGCTAGTAGTTGGCCCCCGCATCCCTCGTCCAAGAGTGCAGACGCCAGGGTCCCGTGACTGCGCAGTATTGTATCGCGGTCCACCGCGTCTGTGGTGAAGTTGCCGTCGTCTACTGCGGGTCTATAACTCCCGAACTGGCGTCGATTTACAGCACCTACGTTATGGTTTGGCGGCTGTTGGACCTCAGCGGTCGCCAAGCAACCTGTACGCGTATTTTTGCTTGTTTTGGCGATCTCAACATTATTTTCGGACTTCGGGAAGACCAGCGTGAACCGACGTATTCTGGCGGTTTCAGTTTCCTGATTTAACTGTTTCTGTAATGCTTCTAATTTTCCCCCACATCCCGTGTATGTCATGCAATACATTTTGAAGATGTCTTGTGAGAGATTCTGCGATTCAATATAAAGTCTTCTCATTTTTGGTAATTTTTCTTTAATTAAATTAAGATTGTATCGGGTGACCTCTTGGTACATACTGTCATCTATCTCACATCGTATCTCGGTGCAAAGGCGTAGTAGTTCCTCTGCCTGTCTACTGTTCTGAAAAGTTCATTTCTGACTTACAGATTGGTTTATGGTGATGTTTAAGAACTTTTCTCCGAAATTTCCGGCTGCATTGTTCGTTCCGCAGGACTTTTCTTCAAGGATTTTTCTTCTGTAGTGCCTTTCATCTAAGATGTTGTATTCTAATCCGAGCGCGTTCAGCCTTTTTTGCATGTTTCTCCTGTAGTGCCTTTCGTCTAAGATGTTTCTTTCTAATATCACACCTTTCTCACCATTCAGTTGTCTGATTAGTTTCATGTATTTTTCCATTAAGAAATAGAATATTATTCGTTCGAAATATTCCTCCTTTCCGACACCATCCTTCATTAATTTTTCGTGATTTGCTACAATAGCTCTCTTTATCGTCTCCCAACTTTTCAGAGCGTCTACTGTTCTGTTTTTAGGTAGCGGTTTTTCTTCTAATTCATCCTGAAGCTTTAACATTTCTTCTTCTAACTGTTCCTGCTCTTCTAGCAACTTTTGCCGAATCGTGGCCATTTATTTTTATTTTTGTTATTGGCTAAGCCCTTTAGTCTAAAGTGAACCGTTGGGCGTGTTTTTATTGTGGTCGCCTTGTTGACTACGTTGTGTCCCGACTCGTAACTTGGATGTGTTCACTTAGGCTTAGGCTTATCTTACCACTGGTGGGGGAGATCAGTGTCCTTTTTTTGGATTTTATCTACTGTGTCTCTTACCACTGCTGGTAGATATCAGTGTCCTTTTTTCGGATTTTATCTACGGTTTCTCTTACCACTGGTGGGGGAGATCATTATCCGTTTTTGGATTTTATCTACTGTGTCTCTTACCACTGATGGGGGATATCAGTATCCTTTTTTGGATTTTATCTACTGTGTCTCTTACCACTGCTGGTGTAGATCAGAATTTAAGTGTCGTCTTTTGCGACTTTATTTACTGTGTCTCTTACCACTGGTGGGGGAGATCAGAAACTTATTGTTTTTAATTATTGATAGTGACCTTGGTATTGAAACCCAAGGGATTACGCTTTTCTGTTTTTATTGCCACTAGCACCTTGTTATAAGATTCAAGGGTTTACGATATTCTGTCTCTTACCACTGGTGGGGGAGAACAGAGGCTTGGTAATTTTAAGGTTGCGACATTACTATCGAAGATACTTTTGAATTTCTTACCACGGGTGGGGGAAACACAGAGACTCGATGGACCAAATTTTGATGCTGCTTCTATTCTCCAGATGAAGGATTAATCCGGCTCGAAGGACCAAATGTTGATGTTGATAAGTTGAGTTGTAAATTCGAACTGTTTTATTTTTAAAACTTATGCACTATATATAGGAAAATATAAGGTAATTAAAATTAAGACCAACGCTAAGAAAAGGACGGATGTGCGGCACTTGTTCCCACGCTCATCCCTTCTAATGACACCTACTACATGCAAACCACATGTGTTAATATATTTGGGTTCGACGTGACGCATGTATATGATTTTATGGTCGAACTCTATGTGTCCTTTTTATCAAGTGGCCTCCTTCAAGTGGACTGTATTGTTCATTGGTTGGCCTGTGTCTATTCCTGTTCATGTTTTATGAACAAGTATTAATCGGTCATTTATTTTACGTATCTGGATACTCATTTGCAAAATTCTCGCGCAAGAATTACAATCATGCATTTTTATCGTTTCCATACAAATATCAGAGAGTCATCTATTGGAAATCTTCGCTTCCTTGGGGCTGTATGCCGTAAATGTAACCATGCCTACACATTTTCACAGTACCTGTGATACGCTTCTTGACATCTTTTCACCGATGACCCTAGTAAGACTCTACTTTATGACCAGATCTTTGTACCAGCGTTTTCTAAGTATGACCTTATTTTCCTGAAATTTGACTTGACTTTAGATTATAAAACTGATTCATTTACCATACAAATATTGACATTCATGAACTAGAGCTAGAATGTAATGCATGTGACTGGGCTTCCATTTACGATTCTCCCGATGTTGATTGTCAATTGACTGTTTTAAACAACAATATACAGTACCAGTTCAGCACATTTGTACCTCCCAAAACAAAAGTCACCAAACCAAACCAAAATCCATGGTTCAGCAGCAATATTAAAAAACTAGCACATCAGCGAGACTTCGCTTTCCTTAAATGGAAGCGATACAGAACTGAGGAGTTTCGAATCATGTATAAAAGATTAAGAGCCTTTGTTGACAAGAGTATAAGATCTGCTTTAAATCTAAGTTTCAGAATTGTTCCTCCATTAAACAAAAGTGGAAGGAAATTAATGCCATAAGTGTAAGGAAATGTAAAAAGACGACTGAGCACAATATTGATGTCGAAGAACTTAACACAATGTTTTCGTCGATTGATGTACCAGAATCAACTAGTAACATGTACCGGAATACAATCCCACGATGTGATAATAGTTTTAGCTTTGTATGTGTCGATCAGTGTGATGTCCTTGCATGTATACTTATGGTTAAGTCTAATGCAGAAGGCCTTGACAGCATTAGCCCAAAACATTTGAAGATTTGACTACCTAATATTTTGTCCCACGTCACCTCTACTTTCAATGCGGCAATTACAACGTCCTCGTTTCCGACTGTATAAAAAATAGCATCCATTGTTGGACCAGAGAGCACAACTGTACTCGTATACTCGTATCTGCCAGATTGCCGAATCTGTTTTATGTCGGATCATTATTATAGCATGAAAGAACAAATGAAATTTCAGTGGCCTTCCAAGCGCTTCTCATTCTCTCTCTCTCTCTCTCTCTCTCTCTCTCTCTCTCTCTCTCTCTCTCTCTCTCTCTCTCTCTCTCTCTCACACACAGCCGTGTATGTATATGTAGGAAGTAGATGTACATGAAGAGAAGACAGATGTTAAATACTTATGTTAACAAAAATGGAAAGGGAAAATGGAAACGGATAACAACCAATATACAAAAAATTTCCGAAGGGGTTCGACTTTATTTATTTTTTTTTTTTGCCTAAAATTTAATTTGTCCTATTTGCGAACATATAATACATTACATATATCGTAAGCTCACATACATAAATATTGTCTGAGTACCGGATATAAAGTAGAGCCGCGGCCGTAGACGCGGCTCACAACGTTTCCCCTCGTTCTTGATTATTTTAAGTCTATTTTCTGCCATATTTTTGCTGGTTGCAAATGCTCCAGAGCGTTTGGTTGTGGTTGTGCAAATCTTTTGTGCACTCATTTTATGTGTGTGCCGGCAGGCACGGTTCTTTTATCGGATTTTTTTGGACACGGGAACCAGACAGACCGACAGAAAAACTTGCGCTATTGGTTGACTTCAATGTAAGGTGGTTTTTTCATATATACTTGCGTATCTTCTCACTTGTCTCTTCCCTGCGTGTCACTTCCGACTATTCTTTTTCCTTTAAGGATTTTTATGCCCAGTTGGATTTCACTTTCATTTTTTATATTCACTTTTAATAATAAAAATATAGTGCTAAGCCTTTATATTTATAAGTCCTTAAAATTAAGCTATACTTAACACCCGGGATGAAAGTATTGTGAAGCATCCGATAAAAGGGAACATGAAGCATTAGTCGTAAGCAACTAATAAATATTTATAATGTTTGAGTAGAAAATTTAGTGTTTCATCTCCTGCAGATATCCCCTGCAGAAGTTCCCGGTCTCTCATCGTATAAGGGCTTTTGAAATAAATTACTCGGCACATCAAGACCAAGGTAGGGTGATCGATTCTTTATCTTTATGATTACTTGTGGAATCTTTTCCGTTGTCCGTTCCCAAATAGCGCCTTTATCTTTGTCATTGAACTTTTTATTTCCGCTGTGGCCAATAATTAACTTTTTTTTTTGTTTTTCCTGACTTTTCAAAGTCAAAATTACCGAAAAAAATACCGCAAAAAAGGATGAAATTTGAATTTATAAGCATAATAACTTCTAGACGGTAGGCTGCAGCTACAACATATTTGAATACGATTTATAGCTGCACTTATCAGCTTTTTAGAACTGCAAAGTTCAGTTCAGCTAGATGTAAGATGCTTAAGTTATCTGAAAAAAAAGCACTTACTCTGGAAAAAACCAGTATTTAAAAAAAATCTTAAAAAAAAAACTACACCATACGAAACGAGGGGGAACGTTGTGAGCCGCGTCTACGGCCACGGCTCTACTTTATACCCGGTACTCAGTCAGTATACATGTATGAGAGCTTGTTGTAATTTACTATATGTTCGCAAAAGGGATAAATTAAATTTTAACCAAAAATGAAAAAAGTAATTAAGTCTAACCTTTTCGGAGATTTTTACCTATTAGATGTTTCCATATTTGTTTACATAAATTTTACATCTGCCTTTTCTGCATGTCTTTATCTGCTTCCTACATATACATACACGGCTGTGTGCGAGAGAGAGAGGGAATGAGTGTGCGCTTGGAAGGCCACTGAAATTTCATTTGTTCCTTCCGCCCCGGGGTGGGACCGTAACTGGAACAGCAACGATGACGAGGCGCCAGGGCAACTCGACGGCCACGACCAGGAAAATCGAAAGCAGAGTGTTCTCTTGGCGCCAAGGCCTAATCCGCCGCACTACTCCGACATTAGCTCGGACGAGGGACCGGCATCACAGGCCTGCATCAATACCGCCCCGCTGGAACCCATGCCAGAGGCAGGACCGTGGGAAGACCTACAGGCCCTAGTGCTACCCGATCGGGAGCGGTTGGTCGGGGAGTGGTTGGCCGGACAAGAGCCAGACCCCGCCGCACCCGAAAGAGCCAGTCCCCCAAACATCCGCCGACAGGTCGAGGAAGACCTAGCCCCAGCACGAGCCGAGGCCAGGGAGCCGCCGGGGCACCTGCCACAGGGCGCATACGCTCGCCGACGATCGTCGGGGTCATCTTCCGGTAGAGGCAGCCTACCGCCGTGGGATGACGACGAACCCATGGGAGCAGACGACGGACGCCTACGAGGGGACGACGAAAGCACCCTCATCCGGCCAGGTCCGAAATCCGGCATCGACGCAGGTTGGGGTTCCTCCGGATCCGACGAAGGACCGGAAGTGGAACGGCCACCATCCACGCTGCTGGTGCCCGCGGCGCCGATCAACCCACACCACGCCCTGGCCCCAGAGCCCCTAGAGGTAGAAGCCGCACCCAACGCGGAGATACCCGCGCCGGAGCCGGAGGTGGAGCGGCCACGGTCACCAAGGCCAGTTGTAGCAGGACCAGGAGACCCTGACAGTGCCCAAGCCCCGGCACTTATCGAGGAAGCAGCCGCCTACGAAGAGGAGGTGCTCTAGCTACCACCCGAGGAGGCCAGCGAGGAAGCGGCCGGCGCAGAGATCGGCGGAGATCGGCCACAGCCACAAGAGCAAAGGCCAGCGCGAACCCATCCAGACACGCCAAAGAGAGCAACGCAGACGAAAAGGAGAGCGAAATGGCACGCGACAGAGATCGGGATCGAGCCTCCAAGCAACCAAGTCGAGAGTGCGGAAAAATACAGAAGTGAAAAGTAAAAAGATCGCCCCTAACCACCCCCCCCCCCCCCCCCAAGGCGGCGCATCCACACACGTGTTTTCTCGCAATGGCCATAGCAAGGCCTCTCGCGCCACAATCAGTAGTCGCGGAGGGTGCACCCCTTCCGCGCCCGGCAGACCTAACCTAACGCGCCCTGCGCCCCGTGGGCAACGTGTGTCGCCGGGTGCCCCCATACCAGCGATCCATTCGCACTCGTTTTCCCCTCCCTCGGTCGGGGCGAACCCCGCACCTAGCACGCGCCCTCCGATCCCTCTCTATGGTCTGCAAATACAAATTGGCTTTATCGAAGATCGGGCCCTGAGCAGACTGAGAGGCTGTACCCCGGCGTGAGACAGGAACTTCCTTACACAATTTTCTAGCCGACTGGAACTTTCCTGGTCTTCTTCATGTTGATGTTGATATACGAGTGTCGATGACGACAGAATATAGAATAATTCTATCTTTCAGTAGAGCCCAGCAAATACCACCTTTTCTTTTCCAGTATATATCGTTTCCTTTTCAGTATTGTGGATGCTGCTAGTATTCTCCAGATCAAAGTCGAATCCGGCTCGAAGGACCAAAGGTTGATGTTGATGAGTTGAGTTGTAAATTCGAACTGTTTTATTTTCAAAACTTATGCACTATATATAGGAAAATATAAGGTAATTAAAACTAAGACCAACGCTAAGAAAAGGACAGATGTTCCCACGCTCATTCCTTCTAATGAAACCTACTACATGCAAACCACATGTGTTAATATATTTGGGTTCGACGTGACGCATGTATACGATCTTATGGTCAAACTCTATGTGTCCTTTTTCTTAAGTGGCCTACTTTAAGTGAACTGTATTGCTTATTGTTTGGTCTGTGTCGGTTCCTGTTCATGTTTTATGAACATATTGCCCGCGGTTTGCTAACGATGTGATAACTGCGAGTTTGTTGGCCTCCTTCAAATGGACTGTATATTTTTTTTTTTTTTTTTTTGTGACGCTACCTGCCGTCGGGTTCTGTTCATGTGCATGAACATCTTGCCCGCGGTTCGTCAGGGGTGTGTAATTACTGCGGCGTGACCGGTTCTGTTCGTATTTTGGACATCTTGACGGCGATCTACCATGGTTATGGGAACTGTCTTTTAATTTGACTTTCTTCCGTATATACAGCATCAGTGAAAAGAATTCGGTGTACTCCTGTTTGGGATGAAAATTGAGTCCTTTCAGCTTTAGTCGCTTATCCTCAGCTTGTTTCCAAAAGTTCCTTTGAAACTTTTGAACCAGTTTTTTGGCTACATCTTCTTTTGGAACGGGTATTAGCAATGTGGATTTACTAATTTCAAAATCCCCTGGGTCAAAACATCTTCGTCATCTTTCTCTTTCTCTGTTACTTTCTGTTTGGCGTCTTTCTTCTGCTTCTTTTCCTGCTCAGTCGCTGATCCCCGAGATGGATCTCTTCTTCTGCTTGGACTCCGTAGTTTCTCCTCCCTGAGCATGCGGATCCTCGTTGGGTACTATATATCCCTGGGCGGAGCCGGAACACCTACAGCAGGTCTACTTTTCCTCGATTCCTAGCGGATGGCTGCATTCCGTATAACTGGAGTGTTATGGTGGGTCGACCACACGTGCTATATGTGGCGGTGGGGTGACGATATATGGGCGTCGGTATGCTGCCGCCCCCGGTTGATTTCCCTGAGGTACGAACCCCAGGCTTATGACGGACCATTGGTCGGACTCTGGTTCGTCGCAACGCGGTACTGTGCCTTCTTCTTGATTGCTGGCCGCCGAGATGTTTGAGTAGTGCGGTCCGGCCTTCCGCGGATCCTCTGCTTCCTCGTTCGAATGTGCCTCGGCTCGGCGTGGACTCATCAGGTCCCATTCAGCATAAAAACCGGCCTCCCTATGTGCTGGACGGTAGGCGGTGCTCAAATCACTGCCAGGCTCGTAGGATAGTAGTTGGCCCCCGCATCCCTCGTCCAAGAGTGCAGACGCCAGGGTCCCGTGACTGCGCAGTATTGTATCGCGGTCCACCGCGTCTGTGGTGAAGTTGCCGTCGTCTACTGCGGGTCTATAACTCCCGAACTGGCGTCGATTTACAGCACCTACGTTATGGTTTGGCGGCTGTTGGACCTCAGCGGTCGCCAAGCAACCTGTATGCGTATTTTTGCTTGTTTTGGCGATCTCAACATTATTTTCGGACTTCGGGAAGACCAGCGTGAACCGACGTATTCTGGCGGTTTCAGTTTCCTGATTTAACTGTTTCTGTAATGCTTCTAATTTTCCCCCACATCCCGTGTATGTCATGCAATACATTTTGAAGATGTCTTGTGAGAGATTCTGCGATTCAATATAAAGTCTTCTCATTTTTGGTAATTTTTCTTTAATTAAATTAAGATTGTATCGGGTGACCTCTTGGTACATACTGTCATCTATCTCACATCGTATCTCGGTGCAAAGGCGTAGTAGTTCCTCTGCCTGTCTACTGTTCTGAAAAGTTAATTTCTGACTTACAGATTGGTTTATGGTGATGTTTAAGAACTTTTCTCCGAAACTTCCGGCTGCATTGTTCGTTCTGCAGGACTTTTCTTCAAGGATTTTTCTTCTGTAGTGCCTTTCATCTAAGATGTTGTATTCTAATCCGAGCGCGTTCAGCCTTTTTTGCATGTTTCTCCTGTAGTGCCTTTCGTCTAAGATGTTTCTTTCTAATATCACACCTTTCTCACCATTCAGTTGTCTGATTAGTTTCATGTATTTTTCCATTAAGAAATAGAATATTATTCGTTCGAAATATTCCTCCTTTCCGACACCATCCTTCATTAATTTTTCGTGATTTGCTACAATAGCTCTCTTTATCGTCTCCCAACTTTTCAGAGCGTCTACTGTTCTGTTTTTAGGTAGCGGTTTTTCTTCTAATTCATCCTGAAGCTTTAACATTTCTTCTTCTAACTGTTCCTGCTCTTCTAGCAACTTTTGCCGAATCGTGGCCATTTATTTTTATTTTTTTTATTTGCTAAGCCCTTTAGTCTAAAGTGAACCGTTGGGCGTGTTTTTATTGTGGTCGCCTTGTTGACTACGTTGTGTCCCGACTCGTAACTTGGATGTGTTCACTTAGGCTTAGGTTATTTTGTGATCTTATGTTTAGTGTATCTTACCACTGGTGGGGGAGATCAGTGTCATTTTTTTGGATTTTATCTACTGTGTCTCTTACCACTGCTGGTAGATATCAGTGTCCTTTTTTCGGATTTTATCTACGGTTTCTCTTACCACTGGTGGGGGAGATCATTATCCGTTTTTGGATTTTATCTACTGTGTCTCTTACCACTGATGGGGGATATCAGTATCCTTTTTTGGATTTTATCTACTGTGTCTCTTACCACTGCTGGTGTAGATCAGAATTTAAGGGTCGTCTTTTGCGACTTTATTTACTGTGTCTCTTACCACTGGTGGGGGAGATCAGAAACTTATTGTTTTTAATTATTGATAGTGACCTTGGTATTGAAACCCAAGGGATTACGCTTTTCTGTTTTTATTGCCACTAGCACCTTGTTATAAGATTCAAGGGTTTACGATATTCTGTCTCTTACCACTGGTGGGGGAGAACAGAGGCTTGGTAATTTTAAGGTTGCGACATTACTATCGAAGATACTTTTGAATTTCTTACCACGGGTGGGGGAAACACAGAGACTCGATGGACCAAATTTTGATGCTGCTTCTATTCTCCAGATGAAGGATTAATCCGGCTCGAAGGACCAAATGTTGATGTTGATAAGTTGAGTTGTAAATTCGAACTGTTTTATTTTTAAAACTTATGCACTATATATAGGAAAATATAAGGTAATTAAAATTAAGACCAACGCTAAGAAAAGGACGGATGTGCGGCACTTGTTCCCACGCTCATCCCTTCTAATGACACCTACTACATGCAAACCACATGTGTTAATATATTTGGGTTCGACGTGACGCATGTATATGATTTTATGGTCGAACTCTATGTGTCCTTTTTATCAAGTGGCCTCCTTCAAGTGGACTGTATTGTTCATTGGTTGGCCTGTGTCTATTCCTGTTCATGTTTTATGAACAAGTATTAATCGGTCATTTATTTTACGTATCTGGATACTCATTTGCAAAATTCTCGCGCAAGAATTATCAGAGAGTCATCTATTGGAAATCTTCGCTTCCTTGGGGCTGTATGCCGTAAATGTAACCATGCCTACACATTTTCACAGTACCTGTGATACGCTTCTTGACATCTTTTTCACCGATGACCCTAGTAAGACTCTACTTTATGACCAGATCTTTGTACCAGCGTTTTCTAAGTATGACCTTATTTTCCTGAAATTTGACTTGACTTTAGATTATAAAACTGATTCATTTACCATACAAATATTGACATTCATGAACTAGAGCTAGAATGTAATGCATGTGACTGGGCTTCCATTTACGATTCTCCCGATGTTGATTGTCAATTGACTGTTTTAAACAACAATATACAGTACCAGTTCAGCACATTTGTACCTCCCAAAACAAAAGTCACCAAACCAAACCAAAATCCATGGTTCAGCAGCAATATTAAAAAACTAGCACATCAGCGAGACTTCGCTTTCCTTAAATGGAAGCGATACAGAACTGAGGAGTTTCGAATCATGTATAAAAGATTAAGAGCCTTTGTTGACAAGAGTATAAGATCTGCTTTAAATCTAAGTTTCAGAATTGTTCCTCCATTAAACAAAAGTGGAAGGAAATTAATGCCATAAGTGTAAGGAAATGTAAAAAGACGACTGAGCACAATATTGATGTCGAAGAACTTAACACAATGTTTTCGTCGATTGATGTACCAGAATCAACTAGTAACATGTACCGGAATACAATCCCACGATGTGATAATAGTTTTAGCTTTGTATGTGTCGATCAGTGTGATGTCCTTGCATGTATACTTATGGTTAAGTCTAATGCAGAAGGCCTTGACAGCATTAGCCCAAAACATTTGAAGATTTGACTACCTAATATTTTGTCCCACGTCACCTCTACTTTCAATGCGGCAATTACAACGTCCTCGTTTCCGACTGTATAAAAAATAGCATCCATTGTTGGACCAGAGAGCACAACTGTACTCGTATACTCGTATCTGCCAGATTGCCGAATCTGTTTTATGTCGGATCATTATTATAGCATGAAAGAACAAATGAAATTTCAGTGGCCTTCCAAGCGCTTCTCATTCTCTCTCTCTCTCTCTCTCTCTCTCTCTCTCTCTCTCTCTCTCTCTCTCTCTCTCTCTCTCACACACAGCCGTGTATGTATATGTAGGAAGTAGATGTACATGAAGAGAAGACAGATGTTAAATACTTATGTTAACAAAAATGGAAAGGGAAAATGGAAACGGATAACAACCAATATACAAAAAATTTCCGAAGGGGTTCGACTTTATTTATTTTTTTTTTTTGCCTAAAATTTAATTTGTCCTATTTGCGAACATATAATACATTACATATATCGTAAGCTCACATACATAAATATTGTCTGAGTACCGGATATAAAGTAGAGCCGCGGCCGTAGACGCGGCTCACAACGTTTCCCCTCGTTCTTGATTATTTTAAGTCTATTTTCTGCCATATTTTTGCTGGTGGCAAATGCTCCAGAGCGTTTGGTTGTGGTTGTGCAAATCTTTTGTGCACTCATTTTATGTGTGTGCCGGCAGGCACGGTTCTTTTATCGGATTTTTTTGGACACGGGAACCAGACAGACCGACAGAAAAACTTGCGCTATTGGTTGACTTCAATGTAAGGTGGTTTTTTCATATATACTTGCGTATCTTCTCACTTGTCTCTTCCCTGCGTGTCACTTCCGACTATTCTTTTTCCTTTAAGGATTTTTATGCCCAGTTGGATTTCACTTTCATTTTTTATATTCACTTTTAATAATAAAAATATAGTGCTAAGCCTTTATATTTATAAGTCCTTAAAATTAAGCTATACTTAACACCCGGGATGAAAGTATTGTGAAGCATCCGATAAAAGGGAACATGAAGCATTAGTCGTAAGCAACTAATAAATATTTATAATGTTTGAGTAGAAAATTTAGTGTTTCATCTCCTGCAGATATCCCCTGCAGAAGTTCCCGGTCTCTCATCGTATAAGGGCTTTTGAAATAAATTACTCGGCACATCAAGACCAAGGTAGGGTGATCGATTCTTTATCTTTATGATTACTTGTGGAATCTTTTCCGTTGTCCGTTCCCAAATAGCGCCTTTATCTTTGTCATTGAACTTTTTATTTCCGCTGTGGCCAATAATTAACTTTTTTTTTTGTTTTTCCTGACTTTTCAAAGTCAAAATTACCGAAAAAAATACCGCAAAAAAGGATGAAATTTGAATTTATAAGCATAATAACTTCTAGACGGTAGGCTGCAGCTACAACATATTTGAATACGATTTATAGCTGCACTTATCAGCTTTTTAGAACTGCAAAGTTCAGTTCAGCTAGATGTAAGATGCTTAAGTTATCTGAAAAAAAAGCACTTACTCTGGAAAAAACCAGTATTTAAAAAAAATCTTAAAAAAAAAACTACACCATACGAAACGAGGGGGAACGTTGTGAGCCGCGTCTACGGCCACGGCTCTACTTTATACCCGGTACTCAGTCAGTATACATGTATGAGAGCTTGTTGTAATTTACTATATGTTCGCAAAAGGGATAAAGGGATGCATGTCTCTATCTGCTTCCTACATATACATACACGGCTGTGTGCGAGAGAGAGGCGACGCGACGCGGGCAGGTGAAGCAGCGTGTGGTGGTTCTTGCCACACACCCTGCACAATCCGCCACTGCGACAGTCCCTGCCGGAGTGCTGATGCGCCAAGCAGTTCGCGCAGTATTTATTGATGAGCACGGCTCGGAGCCTCTTCACGGGGCTTAACCGGAGGAAGTGGTGGCAGGTCCTTAGCGGATGCACTCCTGGGCAGACTCGGCACCGGTAGGAACTGCGACTGCGAGCGCGTCGGCTCTCCATGATGCGGTCGGCGCGAGATCGTGGGCCCATGTCTGGATGCGAAAAGAAACTAGAAGAGTATATAAAAAAAACGAGGAGCATTAGTAATGAGCTAGGAACGGATCAAATGCACATTATTGTTGGACGGAAGTACGGGGTTCTCCTGGAAGGAGAACGACCTTTACAACGGGTCTTCTGAGGACGCCGCGGGTCGTGAAAATATCTACTACCCGGACATTCCCATCGGTGCCGGGATATACGGACTGGATTCTCCCGAGTCGCCATTCATTGGAAGGCAGGTTGTCCTCCTTAATGACAACCATATCGCCCACCTGAAGGTTTGGTGTTGGCGTCTGCCACTTAGTGCGCTTGTGGAGTTCTCTGAGGTATTCTTCTTTCCACCTCTGGCAAAACTGTTGGTTGAGGGCCTTCAAATGCTGCCATCGATTGATCATCGACTTGAGGTCACTCCTCATTTCGGGCTCGGCCGCAGACATCAAAGGTCCCCCAATAAGGAAATGCCCGGGAGTGAGGGCCAACAGTTAGGTCGGATCTTCGGACATCGGAGAGAGCGGCCTGGAATTGAGGCATGCTTCGATCTTTGCGAGAAGCGTGGAAAGCTCCTCAAACGTGTATCGCCGTGTGGAAGTGGCCTTGTAAAACAAGGTTTTGAAACTTTTTACCCCGGCTTCCCACAGGCCTCCCATATGTGGAGCTCCTGGTGGGATGAACTGCCAAGAAACCCGCTGATGGCTGTACGTATCAGTCACCGAGTCCTTGACTGCGTCTAGGAAATCCCGGGAAAGCACAGACGCCGCACCAACGAACGTTTTACCGTTGTCTGAATGGATCCGCTGGGGACATCCACGTCGTGCGGCGAACCGAGCGAAGGCCGCGAGAAACTTTTCGGTGGTGAGATCGGACGTGGCCTCCACATGGATCGCCTTCGTGGAGAAGCACATGAATACGCACACATACCCTTTGGTAATCAGACACGCTCTCCCTGTAAAATTGCGTATCTCAAAAGGACCAGCATAGTCAACTCTTGTATGCGTGAACGGCCTGGAAAAGGAAGTCCGCTCCGCTGGAAGGTCTCCCATCATTTGGGTTTGCAACTTCCTTCGGTGGATAGTGCATACTTTGCAGTTGTTGACTACCCCTTTCATAAGCCTCTGAATCCGTGGAATCCAATACTTGGATCGAATAAGGCGCACCATTAGTTGGTTGCCGCCGTGGAGAGTTATCCGGTGCGTGAACTGAGCCAGAAGCCGGGACAGCCGACAACTGTACGAAAGAATAATTGGATGCTGTTCGTCATACTTGAGAGCTTCCGAAACCGCGACACGGCCGCATGCTCTTATGAGCCCATGTCGGTCTTGGAACGGGTTCAGGGTCAGGATAGAGCTTGACCTTGGTACTGGGCGCTTAGCACTTAGGCTGTGATACTCGGTGGGATATTCGCGACGCTGAGTCTCTAGGATAAGAGCTCGCTCAGCTTCGGCAATTTCTCCGCTGGTAAGATGGTCCTCCTTTGCGGTGGCCACCTTCCGGCAACGGTTTATGAACCAAAAGACATACGCCCGGACTCGCAGCGCTCTCTCCCAGTTGGAGAAACGTTCGAGGAATTCTTCGGATGGGCTCGGTGCAAAGTGGACCTTCACTACCCGTTGCTCTAAGGTCGTACCGGAAGACCAGTCCACTTGTGCCGGCCATTGGTCTCTGGTTTTTCGCAGCCAATCTGGTCCGTGCCACCAGAGTTGGCTATCAACCAGGTCCTGCAAGGGCATGCCTCTACTGGCTAAGTCTGCGGGGTTTTGTTCGGATGGAACATGAAATCATTTCTCGGCCTCGGTGGCTTGCGATATTCGAGTAACCCGGTTGGCAACGAAGGTGGCCCAGTGGCACGCAGGCTTTCTCAGCCACGCCAGGACAATGGTAGAGTCAGTCCAGTAGAAACAGGTTGTGCTCGCCGTTGGCATGTTTGGCAGGACAGCCGTCGCCATTTCGGACAATAGTACCGCACCGCACCGCAGTCGCACCTCTACACGATGGTCAACCTCCACGCGCACGTAGATTGCGGCACCGTACGCCTTTTCGGAAGCATCGCAGAAACCATGATGCTCGATGGTCACCGATGGTTGGGAACCAATCCATCTGGGAATGCGGATCTGATTGAGCACGGAGTAGCTTTGCAGAAAGCTCTGCCAGCGCTGACACATCTCGCTAGGGAGATCGTCGTCCCATTCCAAATCTTGCAGCCAGATTTCCTGCATGAAGATTTTGGAACGGACAATGAAGGGGGCCAGCCACCCCGCCGGATCGAACAACTTCGCAATCTGGGAAAGAACTGCTCGCTTGGTATAGGAGGACTCAATCGCTAATTCGGGAGGGGCAAAGAAGAACTCGTCGGAGGTAGCTTTCCATCGAATCCCGAGGGTCTTGGCCGTGCTCTCGGCCTCAAGCTCAAGGAAGTCGCTGTGTAGGAGATGGTCATGCGGAATGCTGGTCAAAACGTCCTTATGGTTGGACGTCCACTTTCGTAGCGGAAAACCTGCAGAACTAAGCGCGGCCTGCAGCGGATGGCTCGCTGAGCCTCAGTGGTGGAATTTGCGCCTGCTAAGACATCGTCGACATACATGTAGGATCGGATGATATGGCTTGCTTTCGGGAATCGGGACTGGACGTCGTCTGCCAGCTGCTGCAGCACCCGGATGGCGAGGAAGGGAGCACAATTGACTCCAAAGGTGACAGTCTTTAGCTCGTAATCGCGGATTTCTCCATTCGTGTTTCGGAATAGTATGCGCTGGAACGGAGTGTGCTTCGGATCTACCCAAATCTGACGATACATCTTAGTGAACACGACACGGAAATACCGCCATTTCAGGATCTGCAGGGTTAAGTCCGACTGTAGGACTGGACCAGCATGCAGAAGATCATTAAGGCTCACGCCGGTGGTCGAAGGGCTGGACGCGTTGAATACAACGTGGACTTTGGTGGTCGTGCTTTCGGGCTTGAGTACAGCGTGGTGTGGAAGATAGTAATTAGCGGAATCGTGAGCCGGAGGAACCTCGTTCATATGGTCAAGTTCTAAGTAGTCTTTGATCACGGAATCGTACTGCTCCTTTAAAGGAAAGTCTCTCCTTAAACGATTTTCATTTCTCAGAAACTGAGCCAGTGCGATCGACCTTGAATACCCCAGACCTGATCCGGGATGGTCGGGGTCGCGGAATGGTAACGTGACGACATACTTTCCACTTGACGCTTTCGACGTGGTTCGACGGAAATTGCTTTCGCAGTAGGAATCAGATTCGCTTACCACTTTACTAGGTACATCCTCCACTTCCCAGAACCTCGTGAGAAGTCTATCTAATGGAGGCTCACATTCGGTGGAAACCCGTGTGGAAAACGACGAGATGTTGCCTTGACCAGTAGTGGACACTGGGCCGGTAAGCACCCAGCCGAAAATAGTCTCCTGCCCGAAGAGAGACCCACAGATGTTGGGCTGTGCTCCGCTCAAAAGAATGGAAGGAAGGAGGTCAGCTCCAATCAGGACATCGATCTGGGAACTTTCGTAGAATGTAGGATCTGCCCATGGCAGGTTCGGCAAGTCTCGCATTGAATTCTGCGGGATCGGGTAGGACGGAAGGTTGCCTGCCAGTTCCGGCAAAACGTAGGCGGCTGCGTCGAGCTGCCAGCTCGGTCTTTTCGGGGAACGGATGCAAAAATCACAAAGTTTCTGGGATCGAGCGGACACTGTCTGATTAAGGCCCGAAATCTGTGCTTGGATAAGTCGGAATGGCAACTTAATGATATTGAAGAGCCGCTCTGTAATGAACGTTGCCTCGGAACCCGGGTCAATAAGAGCGCGGGCTCGGAAATTCGTACCAAGGTGGCATATGTTAATGACCGCGGTGCCTAGAAGGACAGCCCGTTGGCCAGAGGCGAAGTAGTTTTGAACGCTGGGTTGCGGTTCAAAAGAGCTTGGATTCGAAACGGATGTGGAACGGGGTTCACTGGAACTTGGAATGCCCCGATGCAGCAGCGAGTGGTGTCGTTCCCCACAAGTGACACAATTGTGGGCGCTTTGGCATTCACGCATCTGATGGCCTCTTGCGAAGCAGTTGAGGCACAGCTGTTTCTGCTTAATGTAGCTGGAACGAGCATCAGCGGTCATCTGGAGGAAGTGAGGGCATATCCGGATGGGGTGATTCTCCTTGGAGCAGAGATCACACGATCTCCTTTTTGGAACCACGGTAGTCCCGAACGAGTGAACCCTTCTTGGAACAGGGCTCCCCTGGGAACGGAACGGATTCGGATCGACCTTGGATACGTGCGTGGAAGGGTTGCCCTCGATGGCTTCCAGTGTCAGATACCTCTGACTGAGGAAGGAGTCAATCTCGTTCCACGACGGCATCTCCTTCTTTGTGGTGACGGAGTCTTCCCACAAAGCCCTGGTCAACTTAGGAAGCTTGGATGCGCAAATCGTCACCAGCAAGCTGTCCCAGTTCTCGGTGGAGACCTTGGAGTGTGCCAGGGCGGTCAATACCCCATGGATCGTCCCTTGGAGCTCCTTCAAAGCACGACTCGACTCCGAGACGGCTGGGGACAGTGAGAGGAGAATGTTAATTTGGTTGGTCACCAGGAGCCGGTTATTCTCGTACCGGTCACGGAGGGCATTCCATGCCGTCTCGAACCCGTCGTTGGTCAGCGGGGACTTCGCAACGATGGCCTTTGGGTCGCCACTGATCTTGAATGTCAAATGGTACAGCTTCTCCACTGGAGACAGTCGTGGATTTTTTATGTAGATTGCAGTGAACAGATCCCGGAAGGTTGGCCAGCGGACGTAATCCCCAGTGAACACTTCGATGTCACATGGGGGCAATCGACAGCCGCCATGAGAGTCGGACGGTGCCGAAGGAGGACATGCTGGACTGGCAACTTGGACATTGATGTCAGCTATGTATCGTTCATAGCCCTCATAACAATCGCAGTACATATCCTGAATCTCCTTCTTAGCCTCTGGATCCTCATCGACCATTGCGACGGAACAGGCCTCGAACTCAGCCTCCACCTTTGCCCACATGCTCCGTAATTGGTCACAACGGACTCGACAGATATTGGAGGATGGTGGGCTGGTATCATGAGCGGTAAAACGAGCTTCCAGATGTGTCAGCCTGTCGATTGCTGCCACGAATTTTGCCCGTGCGGAGATGAAGCCAGATTGGGCCATTGTACGGGTGCGTTGAGGGCCGACGGGACTGTTTTGAATAAGTGCTGGGACCATGAGCGTGACCGGCGAAGGGAACAGAACCGATTGGGTCCTCGCAACGGTGGATCTTGTGGGCTTGGGAGTACTTGGTGACTTGACCTTTTCGAACGCCGCAGTAGGTGTTCTCGGAGCGGAAGAACTCCTGGGCTTGTTAGCACTTTGAGCGGGCAGCGACAAAGGTTTCTTGCTGTCCTTTTCACCAGTGGGCATATTCGGGCGTCACACGCCGAGGAAAGAGAAATCGGATGCGTGAGTGTCGGACGGATGGACACGACCTTTGTATGGATACGGAGAGCGGATGCAACAAAAAACGCTTGGTATTTGTCGCAATGTGGATTTATTTTCACGTCGGAAGTGCTTCGGTATGTTGTGGAGATCGGGCGATAGCAATACAAATAAATGTTCTATCTAGAACGACAATAGGGACCGAACAGTAATATTGGAATTCGAGGCACGAGGTATCAAGGGAGATGCGGTTGCAAGTGACACCCGAAAATAATATACCCTTGGAATGTAGAGTAGAGTGTCACTTGGCAAGTATTAGCCGAAAACGATATACCCGCGGAATAAAGGGTAGCGCGTCACTTGGCGCTCCGTTATACTCAAGAGCGGCACTGATAATATGCTCTTCCAACAAATACAACGCGAGCAGCGTTGGAGAAGGCACCGCTATTGCTGCTTGTATGTACGTATGGCTGGAAATGAGCGTAATGTACCGCGGCTTGGTCGAACGAACTGATTATGTATATTTATATATGTAAAGGAAAATGCAAGTACGTATATTTTTGATAATTTGGAGTGGACTGTTGGAATTTGTATATTTTATTATTTTCCCAATATAATTGAAGAATATAATAAGTAATTGGACTAGGCTGGGCTATGGACAATGGAACCGAGTGAAAAACCCACAAATGAAACACAGGATAGTGAATTTATTTGACTGGGATTGCGTTGCTTATATATGTATGTATATATGTGGATATATTTGCAAGTCACAGACGAACACGATATACCCGTGGAATATAGGGTAGCGCGTCACTTGGCGCTCCGTTATGCTCAAAAGCGGCACTGATAATATGCTCTCCCAACAAATACAACGCGAGCAGCGGTGGAGAAACGAAAGCGAAACGAGGAGAAGGCACCGCTATTGCTGCGTGTATGTACGTATGGTTGGGTATGAGCGTTATGTACCGCGGCTTGGGCTAACGAACCGATTATGTATATATATATGTAAATGTCTGTGTATCTATGTATGGGCTTGATTTATTATTTGTTTTTTTTAAATAATTGGACTGCGCAATGGCAGAGGAGCCGGCACAGATCACGGACCACAGAAAACACAGACCCACGGAACGGAGGGTCGGAACGGAAGATCGGAGAACGGCCGGAATAGCCGATAATATGCCACTGAAAAAGGCAGGCGCGGAAAATACAAGTGTTACGGGATTCGGACCGGGCTGGACACGCACAAGCACTGCACTGTTGGCTTAGGATTGATCGTACTTACCTTTTGATTCTGGGAGGATCCGCCGATGCGTGCTGGGATGGACTTCTCCTTTTTATTTAATTTGGCGAAGATCCGGCTCGAAGGACCAATGTTTGTAGGAGGGCGGATCGGGTGCGAGATTCCAACGAAACCCAAAAAAACCACAATGCAGAGCGTCGATTCTTCTTCAGTTTAATATATTTTCACTACCGTAGATTTTCCGTGTGCACGGGTATGATTGTAATTATATGGTTGTACATATGTAAGGAACCGAAACGAAAACGTAGCAAGAAAGCGGCTTATCGAAACGGGGGTGGAAGCGAGAGTGTTCGGGCTCGAGCTTGCAGACTAGTGGAGAACGCGAAGCGTGGATCGGGAGAGCGCCCACGACCGCGCGAGAGCGGGATCGTGAGCGCCGCCCACAGTGCTATTCACCAGTCTGCTGCTACCCTGAACACTGAGCTATAGGCTCCAATGAAGACGGACAGACGTACAGACGGACGGACAGACAGACATAACTATATCGACTCGGCTATTGATGCTGATCAAGAATATATATACTTTATGGGGTCGGAAACGCTTCCTTCTGGGTGTTACACACATCCATTTTTTGCACAAATCTAATATACCACATTACTCTTCGAGCACCGGGTATAAAAACCACAATTCTTTAAAAAATTTTAAAGCCCGGAATCATAATAAGTCATATTTATCCACAGCGGAAATGTCGTGTTGTAATGGTGTCGTGTAATTAAGAATTACTCACAAAAATCTGAATCGACGAAGTATCTGTAATATAAAAATACCAAAAACGAGGGAAAAGTGTTGTGAGCCACGGTGTTCATAAAACAGGAACAGGAACCGACACAGGCCAACCAATAAACAATACAGTACACTTGAAAAAAAGGACACATAGACACATAGACACACATAAAATCATATACATGGGCACGTCGAACCCAAATCTATTAACACATGTTGTTTGCATGTAGTTGGTGTCATTAGAAGGGATGAGCGTGGAAAAAAGTGCCGCACATCCCTCCTTTTCTTAGCGTTGATCTTAGTTTTAATTACCTTATATTTTCATAAGTTTTGAAAATAAAACAGTTCGAATTTTTAAATCAAAAAAAAAAAAAAAAAAAACAAAGGGAGATGTTTATGAGTTGAGTTGTAAATTCGAACTGTTTTATTTTCTAAACTTATGCACTATATATAGGAAAATATAAGGTAATTAAAACTAAGACCAACGCTAAGAAAAGGAGGGATGTGCAGCACTTGTTCCCACGCTCATCCCTTCTAATTACATTAACTACATGCAAACAACATGTGTTAATAGATTTGGGTTCGACGTGCCCATGTATATGATTTTATGGTCGAACTCTATGTGTCCTTTTTTCTCAAGTAGCCTCCTTCAAGTGTACTGTATTGTTTATTGGTTGGCCTGTGTCGGTTCCTGTTCATGTTTTTTGAACATATTGCCCGCGATTTGCTAAAGATGTGATAACTGCGAGTTTGTTGGCCTCCTTCAAGTGGACTGTATATTTTTTTTTTTTTGTGACACTACCTGCTGTCGGGTCCTGTTCATGTGCATGTACACACGGTAAAGGCCGCGGCTCTACTTTATATCCGGTGGCTTATCAGATTATATGTGAGCTTATGATTTATATCATTTGTACAATATATTCAACCATATTTTATCGTTTTGTGAGTCTTGTGTGTGAGCTCGTACTGTACGCACGTGCGTTCATTGAGTCTCAGTAAAAATTATTCCAGTATTCGGATAACAAAAAGATATTTGCCATAGCATACATAATGCCAATTTTTGCAATGCAATATTTTGCACGATCTGCTATCGGCACACGTCACTCTACTCCGTAGCAAAAATGAGAGTTGTTAGCACAGACAAGACAATCTTTTGGAAGATCGCCGAATTCTGAAATTACGGGACATGAAACTCAGCAAAAGCTGGAGATGGAAACAGGCTGAGATGCCTACGCAAGAATAAAGACGAGTTCGTTAGCAGAGGACTAGAAAACCGAACGGTCGATCCAATTAATCTGTGACTATTTTTTGGGGCAAGACCGAGCGTAAACACCGACGTGTATCGGTATCTATAAGGAAACCAGAAATTTTCTCCGAATACTTTCCTATTTCCTCGGATCTAGACAGGTACAGATGTGCTCTCTGGTTCCTACAGTGACACACTTACATACGCACAGACCAACAGTCAGGGCCAACAGTCCCCTAGTCAGACCAGTTGACAGCCACCCTAAGATTCCGGGATACGTGCAGGTAAAGTTGTGCCCTCTGGTCTCCTCCCCATACCTATTCGTCCTCTGTCATCTAATCGTCATAAGAGGTGCCTTCGTCCGCCGAAAGTCCCCCTATTACAAATCTCTTGTAAGGAACCCTGAGTAGCCCTGAGCTATCCCGGCCTGAGGAACTACTTTACAAAGTAAACTCAACCAAAACGCAGGACATATTCTTTACGAAAAAAAAAGGATATCCCTAAAAATATATATATCCTTTGGAACATTTTGACAACAGTAAGTACTTAGAAATTAGGTGTTTTTTAATTTTTGTATTTATATTTTTTTATTTTATTTTATTTTTAATTTTTATTTTTTTTTTTTATATTGTACAGCTATCACTTATTTCTAAAATATGTTTTAGTCTTAATTTGAAATTGGGTTCTGCTCCTAATAGATTTGAAGTTATGGGGAAGATTATGTAAGGTAGTGATCTTGGGCTGGGGTACAAAGCTCAGTCTACCCAGAGTCACTTACAGTTTATTTGTAAGTTGCCGAGACTGTCGAAACTGGAGGGCGTGTCATTGGATAGGGTTTATCATGTCACCGCCAGCGGCGGGACCTTCGAGAGACGTTGCTTAGAGCGGAGAGGGATGCAGCCACCGCGAGACCCGCCGAGAAAGACGGGAAAGTGGGAGGGGGGGGGGGGGGGTGGAGAATGGAGTTCCACAGAAGAGTCGACCAACCTCGCCTCCAGTAGGGTAAAACCCTGTTACTATAGTTGAGGCAGCCCCCAGATCTGAGGAGAGGAGGAGGAAGGAAGAGCCCCGTCTGAAACGCAGCCTGGCCACCACTCCAGCAGGGTAAAGACCCTGTTGCCAGAGCAGAGGTCCACCACAAGTCCAGAAGGAGTGGGGAGGGGATAAAGATCGGGTCGGGCCCACTCCAAGCGGGCACCTGTTGCCAAGACAAGGATGGGTATTCCAGCGTTAGAGGGGAGGGGTCGGAACTACGATTGGTGTTCCGATCACGTACAGGGCAAGTAGAGAGATATCTTGTGGATAAACATTTACATATATGAGTTTATTATGACACACTTCGGCCTGCCTATCCTTCATCGCACTCCCACTCTAGGCCCTACTCATATCTTGGCCATCGGCCAGCTCACCCGTGGGTCCGACGGCGGTGCTCCAGGTTTCCGTGGCTTCGTTTCCCTGTGTCCATGCCGTGGCGGGCGTCGGTTGATCCTCGGTCCAAGTGTGTACTCTCCTCGGGCACGCGAAACTACAGGCTCGCGAATGTTTATTATCTGGAAACCACACGGCACTCTTCCTCGAAACGTATCACGCACTCCTGCAAATAGACCGTACGCGCCAGCATCCAGAGATCGACTCCTGGTTTTTCCTCTCACCAAAGCCACTCGAACGCAGGCGTGGATTCGATCTCGGCTTTTCGGGTCAACGGGACTTCTCAAAAGAGAAGCATTTCGCTGCTTTGGCTCGCTGTGGATTTCTCTTCGCGCTTGGCTGAGCGCCGCTCACGGTGGCTGCCGCTCTCTTTTCTCTCTTGTTCTCTGCCATTGCCACTTTGCTGTGGCTCTGCTTGCGTTTTCGGGTGGGGTGAGCTGGGCATCTGGCGGGTTTAAATCTAATTATCTGTATGCTTACATAAGAATGTGAGGCCCCAGTATGGGTCCTCACACGCCCTCTTTACTTCGCAGAGCCCGTAAACGAATGGTCACTTTGTTCGTCTTGCTGATGTGCACCTGGAAGAAGGTATCATCCGCCTCTACTAGGAACCGAATATCCTTGCGTCTTGGGTTACCTAACTGTGTTAGGAGTCTGGCCTTCAGTGTAACCGGTATCCTGCCGCTGGGTGTGCGCACTCTTCAATCCTCCTCTCCAGGCACCCATACGACGCTGAGGGAGGGCACTGTAGCCTCGGATGTCGCGGGCTTAGTGGCGTCGGAATGTAAGAAGGCATCGAGGACGCGTATGTCTTGGATGTCCTCGGGGATGATGCCTAAATCGTCTACTAGTCCGAGGAGGTGGGGCATATCGAGGTCTCCGAAAAGGGTCGGAAGTGGAGGATGTTCCCAGCGGAGCAACTCCTCCACAAACTCCGAGGGCTCGAATCGTCGGTGGTCTTCACATGGTGCAGAGCAGTGCTGTCCTGGGGGGTGGATAGTGATGACCTCTAATATCTCAATTTGGTTTTGGGCGTGGCTCGAGTCTTGGGCGTTGATGGTGTCTACCGCGTTGTCGTCGGCGTCTGCTACGTTGGCGCAACTAGGGTCAGCGCGAGCGTCGATGACGGGCACCTAGCGGTCGTGGCTTGGATCCGGGTTGTCGATGATTTGATCAATGCGTGGCCAGTTCGTGACGTTGCCACATAAGTTTTCCCAGCTGAGTACCTCCGGGTGAACTTGGTAGCATCGTGGCGTGGAACAAAAAATAGTTCCTCGATGACGTGCCAGTCTACGTTAGGTTCGGACTTGACGTTGGATTTGTTGCTTCGCCGGCGGGGGTCCCTGTCATTCGTAGAGCTGTGAATTATAACAAACTTATTGTCTATAACTAAAATTTACCCTGATACCCTGTGAGTGCGGCGTAACAACTGGAACTTAAACGTAAATTTACAATGATACGTATCGGTATTTTAAGTATCCTCGTGGTCCAAGACGGGGGAGGGTGTGTGAGTCGACCGGGAGCGTTCCCCCTGAAGGGGCTGCGGGGACGTTGGGTAAGCACGCCTACCATCAAGTGGCCCCCGCGAGCTCGTAGGTCTGACGTTGTCGCTAGTCGTGGTCATCCGGCAGGGTTACTTCTATCTTCGAGCGGTATCGTTGCTTTAGAATCCTCGGGCATTGTCGTCGTCTTTGCAACCCTTGTGAGAATAGCTACTCGCGCCTCGTTCGATGCGTCGCTCCTAGCAAGGCTTTTGGGCCTCGGTGTTCGGGCGAAGTCGGCGTAGCCAGGAGAAACTGCCACGCACGCCTCGTTCGGAGCGTCGTTCCTCTCTGGTTTCCTGGTGCTTGCTGTCCGAATTCGTCGTCGCCCATCAGCTCTGATGCAGTCGTGGCGGGGCTGCGAACGGGTTCTTTCATCGTCCTGGTTGTAATTATTGTGGTCGTCGTCTCCGGGTCCTCTCAGGAGATCCTCGTATTCTGGGGTGCAAGCGCTGCTGGGACCTCTGGTGGGGGTACTCATCGTCGGCAGGGGTGTTATTTAAATGCTTGGCCCGGCCCGTCGAAGCCATCCAGTGGATCTGGTTGGAAAGAGCTGTCTGCGTTAACTTCTTCGTCTTCATCGTCGTCTTGGTGGAACGCCTTCAAGTCTTTCAAACTAGCTGAGCGGCGTTTGCGACCTTTTGGAACCTGCAATTGAACGAGATTTGGAGTTCCCGTTCCCGGCGGGACTTCGTCGTACAACGCGCCCGGGAGTCTCGGTTCACGGCCTTGGAGTAAAAACGCTGGACTGAATCTCGTTGAATCGGTAACGCTTGAGTTAATCGCGAGTGTGATCTCTGGCAGGAGCTCATCCCAGGTATTCTGTTTCCCTCCAATGTATTGGGCTAGCATTGTTTTGATCGTTCGGTTTGCACGCTCTGTTGAATTTTGTTGGGGAGCTGAAGCTCCAATCCTAGTTTCTTGCAAAATGCTTTAAACGACCGCCTAGTGAACTGTGTTCCGTTGTCACAAACAAAAGTACGATGCGTCCCGAAGCGGCTGAGGATCCTTTCTCAGAATGACCTTTCTAGATGTGGTGTGGTCGCCTTGCGTAGAGGCACTAGTTCGACCCACTTACTAAATAAGTCGAAGAAAACGAGAAGTACGGTGTTTCCGTGTTTGGAGCGGGGTAAGGGACCAACAAAGTCAGCGTATAGTAGGGGTTCGTCGACCTGTCTTGTGAACATTTTTCCTGCTGGTTTGAACTGGCTTACCTTTTATCTCTGGCACACCGGGCATTTGCGAACGTATCTAGCAACTTCCCGGAAAAGGCCTGGCCAGTAATACTTTTGGGCCACTCGGGTACTTGTCTTTCGAATTACTAAGTGGGCATTCTTCCAACAGGCGTCGTCTGTGCTCTGTAGCCACGCAGAGTTTCCACGGGGTGGATTCTTCTTCTTCGGGCATGGTGCTCAGGCGTCGATATAGTTGTCCGCTCTCTCTTCGGTAGTCTTCGTATTTGACCGGCTGCTGCTCGATTCTAAACAACATTTTCATGATCCACTTACACTACGTCTTTTCCTCTAGAGCTAGCTGTAATAATTCCAACGGTTGGCGTGAAAGGGCATCTGCTACGACGTTCTGTTTCCCTCGGCGATAGAGGACGTCGAATTGATACTATTGAAGCTCCAGGCCCATCGTGCTATCCGTCCCGTGGGGTTGTCGATAGAGTTTATCCATTTTAGGGCTAGGTGGTCCGTAATCACCTCGAACCGGTACCCTTCCAAATAGCAGCGCAGTTTGAGGATGGCCCAGACGATGGCTAAGCATTTTTTCTCTGTGACAGAGTAATTTTTCTCAGCTTTAGTCAATCGTCGACTCGCGTATGCTATCACGCGCTCCTCTCCCTGTATCTTTTGGTTAAGAACGGCTCCTAAGCCGTGTTCGCTAGCGTCGGCTTGTAATGAAAACTTTTCCTGAAAATCGGGAGAGGCGAGGTCTGGTGCTCCTGTTAAACTGGTCTTCAACTCTTCAAAAACTTTCTCTTGTTCGTCCGACCATTTCCACTGTTGATCTTTTCTTAATAGCGCAGTCATAGGTTCCGCTATCTTGGAAAAGTTGGGGACGAACCGGCGATACTAAGAGGCTAAACCGAGGCATCGACGAAGTTCTTTGACACATGTAGTGGGTTTCAGATTCCGCACTGCGGCAACCTTGTCGGGGTCCGTGTGTATCCCCTCCCTGCTAATGACATGTCCTAAGTATTTCAGACTGCTTCGGAAAAAGCTAAATTTTTCGTTGTTGAGACGAAGGTTGGCTTTACGGAGCCGATAGAAAACCTCTCCGAGGTACCGTGTATGGTCCTCCAACGTAGTCCCGATGACGATAATATCGTCAAGATAGGCGAATGCATGCGGTTCCATGTCCGGCCCTATTACGCTGTCCAACGCCCGTTGGAAGGTTGCGGAAGCGGAATGAAGGCCAAATGGCATCACCTTCAAGTGAAACAAACCACGACCAGGCACGGTGAAGGCTGTGCACTCGCGGCTGTCCGGGGCGACTGGGATTTGCCCTTAAATTAACTTAACTTAACTTTTCCAAAATGTGTTGAATCCTCGGAAGAGGATATGCGTCGGGGACAGATCGGGCGTTCAATTGTCGAAAGTCGATACACATCCTGATGTCTCGTCTTTTTGCCGACCAGCAAGATGGGGCGCTGTGTGGACTTTTCGACGGCTCAATGTGGCCATCCCTGAGAAATTCATCGCCCTTTTTATTAATAATGGCTTGTATGGCGGAGTTTTTCGGGTGGTAACGTTGTTTTATTGGCCTGTTATCACGCATTATGATAGAGTGTTTTGCTTGTTGGACCCCCCAGAGAGGCCGTAAAATTTCTGCAGTTCTTGTTGCAAAATTTTGGCTACCCAGGGTTCTATTGGTTCGTTGTATTCGAGTTCGGATTCGGGTATAGAGGCTAGAGAGTCGCATAATTGGGGTGTACTCACTGTAGCCACTATGGCTCCTTGCGTTTGTTGCCATTCACTGATTTCCGTCACCTGGTTTATTGTCGTCTGCGCCTAGTTGGAACCATACTCGTTTCTCAGACCGCTGCCGTCCCATGTGTATCCGGAAGGGGTTTCTCTGCATGGAATTGATGTCGACGCCGGGGAGCGCTGAGGTCCATCCGAGTTGGTATCCTGTCTGCATCGCGGTCCCATAAGAACTCCACGGAGTCCCTTGGAGGAGCCGCCACGTACCCCTCGCTCGGTGTGTCATTCCACGTGAATTTCTCCCACCTTACTAGCATTGATCCAGGGGGAACGGCCACGTACGCCTCGTTTGGTACGTCGTTCTTCGCCTGGTCGGGAGGTCCGGTAAACAGGTGGGCTGCTTTTCGTCTGAGTACTCATGTTCGTAGGTTGATCGGAGCTCGGAATAGCTTTCACATCTTGGATTTCGTTGTCCTCACCATGCCCGAATTCTAGGCGTAATGGGATTCCTCCGCACTGCAGGGCCACACAGAAAATCCATCCCGAGGAGAACGTCATCGAGTACGTCTCTCATCACAAGTATCGGCATCTTCACTTGTTGAGTTCCTAGTCGTATGTCCACCATCAGCGCCTGAGTCAATTCTCTGAGGTAATCATCCGCCAATCTGATCGTTGTCCGTACCATTGTTATGCTTTGTCCTTTGTCCAACTCCAGGGCTTTACGTTCACTGACAAAACTTCGGATAGCGCCTGTGTCTAAGGTGGCCAGCAGGCTCTCTCCCTCCATTGTCACTTGTGCGCGAATCCGACCTTTCTCCAGGCGTAAGGTATCTTTTACTGTCTTGGGGTGAGAGTGGCGTTCTTCGCACGGTCCCGTGCCGAGCGAAGCTCCTGCCCGTTTCCCGACGAAGTCCTACGACAACATTCGATGGTTCGTAACCCACGACGGCCGCAGTCCCAACCGTACAAGACCTGGGGCTGTTTGCACTCCCTTGTGAAGTGTCCGGATCCGCCGCAATTCCTGCAAGCATGTTGTACGTCGACCACGGCGTCGGCGTCCTGAACAATGGTTCCATGTCGACCATCGGGCCGATGTGAGTCCACAGCCCAGTCCCTTGAAGGCGGTCTGTCTTGTCCTGGGTCCTATGTACGCGCGGCCGTGTGGTTCCCGGGTCCCCTTTGGCTAGCCGTGGGCCCTAAAGATTCCTGGGGGTAAGTTCCAATGGTCCCTTACAACGTGTTACCTCGAAGTTTACGACCAGTTGGGTCAATTCCGCTAGGGTACCAAAGTCTTTCCGTCTTGTAAATAGCTGGTACTCCGGAAGCATGTTCTCATAAATCCTCTCCAGTTCCTGGGCTTCGGTGTACCCGGCGCGCTGCATCATTAGTCGGAGGTCCACGAGGTACGTCTTAAACGCTTCCTTGGGTTGTTGGAAATAGGTGCGCATTTCGTCCTCGAGTTGTTGGAAATATCTTGGCGGTAGAAAGAAATCTAAAAATTCTTTGCGGAAGTCTCCCATGGTTCTCCGCTGAGGCGGCTCGTTTTAAACCAACTCTCGGCCCGTCCTGTAAGTAGAACCAGGATTCCATGGGATAAGTGTTCCAGATCTAGCCTGTAAGTAGCTGCCCTCTCCCGCACGTGTTCGAGGAAACTCAACAGATCGCCGGAACCGTTCAACACGATTCCCCATCGAACCATTTTCTTGGCTATCGCGGCGTTAAAATGCTCCTCGTGTAGTTACCTTCGCTGAGTGGTCCTTAGTTTTTGTGATGTTTCGCTGGAGGAGGCCCACTGTCGTCGCAGTGGATCTTGATGCCACGATGCCAATGGCGGAGATACGGCGGATTTGTTCGTAGGCGCGGTATCAGATAGCTGCGTTAGTTTAAGGACCGGGATACACGTGGCCTGGCGAACAGATTGGCTTGCACCTGATCTTCACTGATCACGCTGTATGCTGACCGAAGGCTGAGAAGCACTGCCTCCCAATCCTGGGTAGCCAGGCTTATATTACGTTTGCCGGGCGGTCGGACCTCGGCCGACGTCGACGTCTCGGAATCGCCCGAGAACACAACGCGAGAGAGCTAGCGACGAATGGTTAAATAGGTAGACGAAGATCGTAGGTTGCGGATAGTGTTAGAAAAGGAGGTTTGCATGCATATCTACACATAACGCCTACTGCTTTACTTGTCTGCCGGGCTGTGGCTTGGTATGTGTTTTCTCTCCCTCTCGTATACTCATCTCGTTGTCGCCTAACTGGGATTGCATGATTTGCTTGCTCCTAGGCTGTACTTGGTCGCGTGGGTTTTTTTTTCTCTCTCTTCAACTCTTTTTGCCGGAAGATACCTGGGATTGCAAAGATTTTCTGCAGGCTTGGCTGGCGGCTGAGGGCTGGACTGTACTTTTCTTTATGGAGTTTCACAGAAGAGTCGACCAACCTCGCCTCCAGTAGGGTAAAACCCTGTTACTATAGTTGGGGCGGCCCCAGATCTGAGGAGGGGAGGAGGAAGGAAGAGCCCCGTCTGAAACGCAGCCTGGCCACCACTCCAGCAGGGTAAAGACCCTGTTGCCAGAGCAGAGGTCCGCCACGAGTCCTGAAGGAGGGGGGGAGGGGGTACAGATTGGGCGGTGCCCACTTCTAGCGGTCACCTTCCCGATTCCGGCAGGGTAAAACCCTGTTGCCAAGACCAGGATGGGTATTCCAGCGTTAGAGGGGAAGGGTCGGAACTACGATCGGTGTTCCGATCACGTACAGGGCAAGTAGAGAGATATCTTGTGGATAAACACATAAATGAGTTTATTATGACACACTTCGGCCTGCCTATCCTTCATCGCACTCCTACTTTAGGCCCTACTCATATCTTGGCCATCGGCCAGCTCACCCGTGGGTCCGACGGCGGTGCTCCAGGTTTCCGTGGCTTCCTTTCCCTGTGTCCATGCCGTGGCGGGCGTCGGTTGATCCTCGTTGCAAGTGTGTACTCTCCTCGGGCACGCGAAACAACAGGCACGCGGAGGTTTATTATCTGGAAATCACGCGGCAGTCTTCCTCGAAAAGTATCACGCACTCCCGCGAATTGACCGTACGCGCCAGCATCCAGCTGGGCATCTGACGAGTTTCTAGCCCTACGCAAAAAAAAACTAGCTTATTTGGCTACTAATTATTATAATTTCTGACTTCAATGTCTCTTTCGTTTTAGTAATACTTAAATCTAATTATCTGTATGCTTACATAAGAATGTGAGGCCGGATATCTCCGCGGATGAGAAATACAAGCTAGCTTGGGCCGAGCTAAAGGTAGAGGAAGGCCGCAGGTACTACGGACAGTTGCCTCAGATGAAGCTTCGACTAGCGACAACAAGGTGGAAGAGTTTGCAGCTACCAAGAGGCAGCGCTCGGACGACAATGCTGCCGTCATGGCGAGCAAGCAGTAATACAGGCCCAAGAGAGCGGAACCTTCACAAACACCGAAAAAGAAGCAGAGATCGATCAGGGCTGCGAAGATCAGTGATGTGTACAGGAGACACCTGATCGTAGCCCTCATCGACAGATGTGATGAGAATGGGAGGATGACAGCGGCGCAGTGGAAAGGGGTCCACGCGCGGCTCGTTGAATCCTTGTTTGCACGGATGGAGGAAGACCCAACAGCACCCATGCCCACCTTCGATGATGCTGGGTGGCTGAATAGGGTAAAAATCCTCAAGTGTAACGACGACCCGTCGCTGAAGTGGCTACCGCAGACGGTTTGCCAATTGGAGGCGATGTGGGAGGGGGCCAAGCTGGAGGTGGTGGACAGGGAGCTAATCCCGTCTATACCAAAGGCGAAGGTACTCTTCCCCATCGTCATCCAAGGAGACCGCGCGCTGAAGCTCCTTCAGCGTCAAAACCCGGACATACCAACCGCAGACTGGAATTTACTGCACGCTGGTAGCCCACTACCCAACGAGGGGGGCCAGCATGTGATCCTCCAGATCGGCAAAGATGCAGAGGACATCATTTACCCCAGATACGGGAAAATGACGTGGGGTATGGGCAGTGTGTACCTGCGCCTCAAAAAGCGCCACCCCGGAGACACAGAGACACACACCCTGCAGGCAGGCGAGGTGGAGAAGGACCTCGGTCTGGACACCATCGTGGAGGCCGCTCAGGGTCTGGCGTTAGAGGACTCTCATTAAGATGAGGACCGTAACCTGACAATCGTAGTCAGCCCGTCGTATGCAGTTGAACCAGTCGCCAATGACACTGAGTTTGCTGCCACTCAACTTGCATAAAAGCAAGGTAGCGTCGGCGGAGCTCCACATTGCCATGGAGCAAGGGCCCGCTGATATAGCTGTGGTCCAGGAGCCCTGGATTGCGTCAGGCAACGTCCAAGATCTAATCCTCGAAACGGGAAATCTGGATGGGTATCTGGATGGAGGGTCCTCGAAAGACCATCCTTCTCGGACCATAGGTACATTCAGTTCCAGTGCGAATTCAAATACACTCCGAAGGTAACAGTGAAATTCGGGCTCAGTGAAATCCGCGGAAGACATAGAGAAGTCCTTAGAAACCCTTTCCAAGGAACTACTGGCTGCCTATCAAGGAGCATGCCCGCCATCAAGAACAAGAGAGAGGACGAAACCACTCTTGTGGAACCGTGACCTCTCCCTCAAGAGAAATAAACTCAGGGAACTCTTGAAACTCGCCAAAATAGGAAGCGAAGAGGTCATCAACGAGGAATACAAAACGCTACTCAGAGACTACAAGAAGAAAATACGTAGGTTACAACGTAGTTTGTGGAGGAACTTCTGCTCCAACATCGAAAAAGTGTCTGAAACAGCAATACTCAGGAAGCTGCTCTCAAAGCAGCCCACCATACAGAGTCAGCTCAAGTTCAATAACGGACAGTCGTCAGAGGGCAGCGAATAAGCTCTGAAAGCACTAATGGAGGCTAACTTCCCTGGATGCACCGATGTCACTGATGCCGTAACGCAACAGGACCTAGCAACCGAGGAACAAAACCCCCCGACAGATATAATAACCCACACGAAAATCCAATGGGCCATAGACTCCTTTGCGGGCATAAAAGCACCTGGACTGGACGGAATATTCCCAGCCATGCTGGAAACGACCAAAGAGGCGATCGTCCCATGGCTTTTCGCAATATACTCGGCATGTTTAATGGAGAATCCAATGGAGAACAGCAAGAGTTGTCTTCCTCCCAAAGGCAGGATAGTACAGCCATGTTTGTCACAAGGATCACAAACCGATAAGCCTTACCTCCTTTATACTAAAAATACTGGGAAAGCTGCTGGATGGACACATCAGGAATGAGGTGGGGGGACTGATGTCGACCAACCAGCATGCTTATAAAAAATGGAAATCAGTGGAGACAGATATAATCGAAACATATAATAACGTAGCTACAAACGCAATAATGGATCGCCTAGAAGCGACCCACATACACCCAGAAATCAACCCATGGATAAAGAACCTCATGAGTTGTAGACGGGTGCAATCAGTGTGGGGCACCGCTTCCACGGTAAAGGGAGCACACAGAGGCACACCTCAGCGTGGAGTCCTCAACTGCTTAAGTCAACATTGAGAGGTCCAAGGGCATACTCGATTACTATCATCTAGCAGTGCAGAAAAATCCTGAATTTTATTAGCGATATTTTTAGAAAAAAAGTAATATATATACATAGGTGATTAATTTCGCGAAATAGAAATACGTTAGAAATAAATTCAAAAATAAACGTTTTCGGGAAGAAGTAGTAGACTCAAAATACATTTAACTTTGTTCTGGGTTGCAATGATCCTTGTACTTTTTAGCTCTTTAATATTTTAGAAATATGATATTCTTAACGTTACGATTTTATATGCTTTGTTTTTCTGTTTTTGTTCTTGAACTGCTCAAAAATACTGCTCCAATTCTATTTCTTTATGTTTTTATACCCGACTATCTTAGTCGGGGTGTATTTCAGGCAGAGATATATGCAGTGTGGCAAGCGGCGAAATTGCTATATGTACACCTTGGACATATCTCCGAGGAACATAGTAATCTGCGTTGACAGCCAGGCTGCTCTCAAAGCCTTGGTATGCTGCTAAACCACTAGTAAACTCGTACGCTAGACAGTGGAAGCACTTAACCAAATCAGGACACACTCGCACACGCTCACGTGGGTCCCGGGTCACAGTGACATCGCGGGAAACGAGAGCGCCGATAAGTGTGCCAGAGCAGGATCGGCAAATCTGATTGCGGATGAGGTTAGCGATATACGGAGACCACTACGAGACATTATCTCGCAGATGAGGGGCATAGCTAGAACGAGAGCCGACAGGCGGTGGAACACCACCCCAAACTGTGGGATCTCACGCTCGCTTTGGCCTCATTACGACCATAAGCACACCGAGACTCTCCTGAGTCTTAGGAAAAGCCAGGTGCGCACACTGACGGGAGTTATAACGGGGCACTGTGTCATCGGCCGCATGGCCACGAGATACGGACTACCCCACAATGACTTCTGCCGCAGCCGTATGGATGAGTAGAGAGTGTCCAGCACCTCCTCTGTGGCTGTCCTGCACTTATGGGTAGGCGGCACCGTACCCTCGGGAGAGCTTTCTTTGAGGACCTGGACAGCCTGGCAACCATGCCACTTTGGAAACTGGCACTCTTTATTGATGCCTCAGGATGGTTTAAAAAACCTCCCTAGTTAGAGAACACCATTACATGACAAGTAAGGGCATCACAATGGGCAGATCTGCCACTGAGTGACCTCGACTACGGTCGAGCAGCCCTATAAACCTAACCTAAACTAACCTATCTTAGTCCGACATAAAACCAAAACCATGTAACGAACCTTTTTTTCTGCCTCCTGAAATAGCTCGCTTTTCTGTTTTTATACACTGTACTCGAAGAGTAAAGGGGTACATTAGATTTGTTGTAAAAATGGATGTGTGTAACACCCAGAAGGAATCGTTTCCGAACCCATACATTTTATATAGATTCTTAATCAGCATTAGCCGAGTCGTTATAACTATGTCTTTCTGTCCGTCTGTCTGTCCGTCCATCTGTCCGTCTTTATGAGCGCCTAAACCTCAGGGACTATATGAGCTAGAGCAACCAAATTTTGTTTCCGGACTCCTATCATATCACACTGTTACAAGTTATTTCAAAATTTAGCCACGCCCCCTTCCGACCCCACAAAAGACGAAAATCTGTGGAATTAACAATTTTTAAGAAACGAAAAAAGTAAAAACGCAGAATAATGGAGAATCGTTATATCTATCAGAGTGTTGCCTCTGGATCAGTTCAGATCATTATTATAGCCAACAAATGAAATATCGGTGGCCTTCCAAGCGCTTACTCATTCTCTCTCTCTCGCACACATTTTCACGAGTCGTAGTAAGGACGTGTGTAGATGCATAAATGTAGACAAGACAGATATAAACAAATGTAAAAAAACACATAAAAGGGTTCGATTTCACTTATTTTTTTTTTATTTTTTTTATTGGTTAAAATTACACAAACCGTAGTAAATTGGGTATAAAGTAGAGCCGCGGCCTTTGCCGCGCCTCACAACGTTCCTCCTCGTTATTTTTGCACTGCTCAAAAATGCTGATCTAATTCTACTTCTTTATTTTTTTATACCCGACCATCTTTGTTGGACATAAAACTATGTAACGAACCTTTTTTCGGCTTCCTGGCTTGGCTTGCTCATCGGTCTGTGGGGTCGATGCAACAAATTTGTAGTGATGACTCAACGAAAAATATCAAGGCGGTTTAGTTAGGCAAGTGTTTATTCGTATCTTAGGCTACATATTCTGGCTAGGTTTTACGGCTATGGCTATAATCGATATTCCTTATTCATATAATGGAATCTTCCAGTCCCGGGTCTACCTCCATGCGTAGCAGCTTCGGCACTATTGATCCTGGGACAACTGATCTCGGCGGCTGCTCTGATCCGCTATATCAAATACACCCTCAACGGTTCGCCATTCCCTTTTCTCACCGCCGCGCAGTGGGGCACTCAGCAAGTTCAGCTTGCTAAATGAATAGCTTCTGAACGACTAAAGATATCTTCATGAAAATAACTGCATTTAAAAGATAAATATTTTCTATATGTTCATTGAAAGTTCCTTCACCTAAGTTTGCAATCCCTATTTTCGAAAATGATACGAAAGACGGTCAAAACATGATTTTGTATGGGATTTAGCACCAGCGCAGACCTCTTCGTCTATTTTTTGAATATACCTAAAAGGACACACAAAAAATAAAATGATACGTGAAGTAGTTTACATTTAATTCATTCTGAAAGATTCTGTTAAGCTATTAAGCGTTTTTGATAACTATTGAAAATTGTTATTTAAACAGAAAAGGGAAAGCGGTATGTGTATGCATGTATGTAACAATTTATTCCTGATTGCAAAGGCTGACGGCCCTTTTGCCGTACCCTATGAATAAATGCTTAAACAGAGCGAGAAAGTGCGAGAAAGGCGAGAGTAAAACAGCTCGGGATGCTGCTAAGTCGAGTGCGAAGATCAAAAGAGGCGATATAAAAAGGTGAAAGAAAAACGCTGCCTTGCGTAAGCATATGCGAGAACAATCAATTTTACAGTGGGCATTGCAAATGACAAACAATAATCTGAATTTACTTTAGGACGCAATATAATTTATAATATTTAGAAGACGTCATATTGGGGTGGGAAACCCGACAGATGGAGTAAGTGAAAAAAAGTTGAATACATTTTTGCACACTGAAATAATTTGCAACTTTGATTGCTCATATCTACTAAACTAAAACTCTGATTATCTTATCTTTAATTTTTGAAAGCTGTGGGAAATTCTCTGTTAGATGCATAAAAAAAAAAAAAAAAAACGCTCATAAAATGTTTGACCTTTGCCACCTCTTTGCGTCTGATGTCCCACTGCGCGGTGGTTGGCCTCTGAGCCCACTTAGATATACCACTCACTCAGTACCGTTATCCAGGCGTTGTCTTGTTCCTCTGTTTCCTCTTTGGTTCACTCCGATTCACTACTTCACGCGATTGTCACCGTGGGCACGCTCGGGTCCAGATCTATGTATTTTACTCGCACGTAAGCAAAATTGGTCAGGGAAAATACATTTTTCGGACTGCTGATGCAGCCCGATTCGTTTATCGGAACTGCTATACATTTTTGCAAATGACAGCACAAAAAATACTAAATAACAGCTTAAATAATAATAAATATTAGCTCGCAACATGCGCCTAACAAAACAGCTGGCTAAGGACTGATGTTTACCGCCAAATTAAATTCGAAATGTAATTTCAAAAAATTAATTGTTAGACCATTATTCAATTCAATTTTCAATTTCATGCTGTTTCTCACAGTTCGTCAGACATGTTAAATAAACAGGTGCTGCACTTAAGATGTCTTGATCTTCTTAAATCGCGCATTTTCTGCCGTTCTTTTGGTTCAAATCAAGTAATTGGAAAAAAAAACACTCTTTGTGTTTACAAAACAGCCAGGTCAGCTGTTTTTGTTTGCCAGAATCGATGAGAAATTGAAACGTATCGATAACAAGAATTGGCGTGAGCGGGAGCACTTTAAAATGAAAATGAAACGTTTTGTTTGAAAAAGTAAAACGCAAAAGTAAGCGAAAACCTGTCTGTTTATAAATATTTTTCACTTAATCACTGCAGTTTTTCATCTAACTGTTTTTCACACAATTGTAACAACTTAAAGTTATCGCAAATAGCAAAGCGAACAAAGCAAGAAAACAAGAAAGAAAAAACTTAAATTCTCCTCTACTGCGCATGGTTGGCAGAACTAAATTCTGTTACGTCAAGCGCGACACGCACTAAAATAAATGTGAAAATACGCGTTCAGTTTCCTAATATAGATACATAGATCTCACATAGGTCTTTATCAAGATCTTTGCCATATGCACCATACTCATAAGCACGCATACATACGCAAATTATACTTTTATCGTTGCCTCGCGGCAAGTGCTCAGTAAAAAACTGTAAGGCAGCAAACACGGAGAAGACAGAGATGAAGACGAAAATTTTGTAGGGGGAAGGAATTCGCTCGAATGTGTTCATAGTGCCAGCGAAGACAACGACGAAGATGATGACAAAGCGCAAGCTGTCAGCTTGAAATAGTGCGGTACTGAATTTGGAGCAGAATCGCTTGCGTTTGTCGTTTGTTCTTTATTGAGTCGGTTAATCAGTGTGTTTTTGTTGTTGCTTTCTGAAGGTACACTCTCACATTGCATTTAGCCCGCTCTCATCTTGTAGTCTTTCCCTTAGTATCACTCTCTCCCTTTAACCTAAACTTAAGTAACTATTCTTCCTCTCTCGCTCTCGATACTTTCTGTGCAGTAGCGCTCTCGCTCTCATTAGCAGCTGCCGCAACTGCACTCCTCTCTCCGCTCAGTTTTTACTAATTCCGCTTTAAGCGTTTGTCTGGCACTCTGGTCTGATATCTATTTGTTTTAAAAAACATTTTTTTATTGTATGTCGGTACAGCGGTGAAGAGAAAAATGAATGAAGTACTACCGCCTAAGCTACCTCCTAACACATACACATAGATTATATTTAGCATTGTCGGCAGCATCACGGGCAACTATGCGTCGCTATGCGTGCCGAAATAAATGGAAGGCAGTCGGTACATGAAACAATTTGAAAACGGTCGTGTTTTCTTTAGCTTTTCGTATCGCAATCGTTCGTTTGGGCCAGATCGCTGTTCGCGTATAACTGTGTTTCGAGTCTCGTCAAATGAAACCTTTAGCCAAGACCATAGCGAAGACCGGAGGTGAAGGAAGGAAGACCAGCCGATAACCATTCCAAAAGACCAAACGGTTTCCTCAACATAATCGCAATATTCAACTTGTTCTAAATTTGAATAAATTTACCCGCTACTTGTGGAATAAAAGATGCGTATGAAAACATTCTATTTCCATTTTTGGACTTATCACTCAGGAAAAAAAATAGTTTAAGACATCGCTACAACTGGGCAAATTAAGCTCGTGTGAATAACTCAGCAGACCAATATTTGGAACTGGCATATGCAGCAAATTTGATTCCGTGTGATTTGATCAGAAGAACCAATGGACATATCAGAAACCATAATTAATTCAATTATAAAGAGAAAAGAAACAACTCAAATTTATTTTATTTCCTAGCCGGAAGCTCCAAATTTATTTTAGACCCATGATTTCTTCGGCAAACCTTCTTAGAATTTATCCTAGTTTATGATTCCGACAACCGCTTGGTGTATTTTTTTAATCCATACAAATTGATCCCGTCTAATGTACATATATACATATGCCTAAACGGTTGAATATTCGTGTGTCGGTGGTTAAAAGGAAAAGTACCTTAGTTTACCGCTTATTTCGAAGCTTGGGTTGCATTATTTCGTCTTTCGTGTCGTTCGTTTTGAGAAATACATTGAACCTTGAGCGGTAGCTAATGCCCACGCTCTCTAAAAAGTTGCACTCTTTAATGCGCATAGCGGACAGTTCTCTTCATTTTCGCATTCGTTCTTTGCCCGGCTCATAGCCTGGCGTTCCGTTTCGTTCGTGTCTTGGATTCGCAGCTTCGTTTTTCATCTCTTTAGCTGGCGTTACTCAGCTTGCTGTGCTTTTCGTTCGTGCCAAAGTGATCTTTGAGGTCTCTTATACTCGTGGAGTTAATTGAAACATTGGAGCTTCATTTGTCGTCGACGTTATTAAGCTTGCTTTCGCTGTTCGTGCTTTAGCATAGCTGCTTAAAATCTTATATTTGGGGAGTCTTCGGGTCGAACGCTGTTCTGACTTAGGTATTTTTGTCAACAGGCTTAACGTCTCACGCTTCATACGTTGCGTATCGGATCGAACGTGGTTTGATCTTGGTACGTCGAGCCAAAGTTTGGCTGCGTGCGCTTAGAATGGTTCGAAGTTCGTTCATTCAAGCGTTTTCGAATCGAAAATAATACGTTTCTACGTTGGTCTTTATCGAATTCATACGCGCTTAGTCCCTAACATTGTTCTCTTTCAACGAGCAAGAGTATTTTAGCATTATCTTGTCCGCTAAATTCTCTAGATCACGTTCTACCTCGTCGATTGGACTCTAGAATTTAAAATCAGCCAACTTCCGGTTCTTTAAGTAGCTTTATTTAGACCAACATGGATCCAGGGACTGGTGAAGAGAAAGCAAGCGCTAGCGGTAAGTGTGAAAGCACAAAGCTTACAGGATTGTATAAGCAGCTAGAGAAAGTAAGCGAATGAGAATAGCCTTCCAGGAGGGTACAATTTCGCTAAATCGGCTACAAATCCAATGTCGTTTGGAAATTTTAGAATCCTACATTGCCAAAGCAATGGGCATGCATTAAAAAATCGACATCTTAGCTCCAGACAATTCGGATAGGTCACAGTTAGAAGAAACTTGTGTGATTAAAAAGGCGTTGTACACGTCGGCAGCACCCAATAAGTCCACTATCTAAAGTTGCCAAAGTTCAGCGGCAAGCATGCGGATTATAAACAATTTATGAGTTTGTTTGAAAGTTAAATAGATGCCGACCTGTCGTTGTCCAATATAGAGAAGTTCAACCACCTCATTTCGTGCTTTTCCGATGAAGCCCTGGGTATCATACACACATTCCAAGTTTCCGATACAAAGGCTTTAGAGAGTTTAAAAGAGGTATATGACAAGTGCTTAATATATTTCGATACACTTGCCCAGTTTTTTGACATCCCGGCCATGACTAAGCCGTCCGCGTCGTCTCTGCGATCAATCATAGACACAGTTTCTGCAATCTTCGAGTCGCATTTATCGTTGGAATACGAACGAGAGGTTGCTTATGCCATGATAATACATCTGGCGTTATCGAAGGTGGACCCATCCACAAAGTCGAAATATAGGGAGCAGCTGAATTATGATACGCTGCCAAGCTGATCCGATTGTGCAACAGCATTAAATAGGATGTATCAACCCCTTTCAGCAGAAGAGTCTTCGAAAGCAAGAGAGAAACCTAAGTTTGATCAGCCTTCGACCAGCAAGAAGAACACCACCAACTGTGCATCAATTACCTCCAACCTGGGAATAGGATTTCTCGGTGCACATCCTCTAAGTGCAGAGTTTTTTCACAGGGTCATCAAAAACTCTTGCACAGATATGTAGCTCCAAATACAACTGAGAATTCGGATCCACAAGGTGAGGCCAATAAAGTGCAGGTTTCGTCACATCCTGCGCAGAGTCTACACTGAGGTCGATCACGATATCCTTGCCATAGCCGTGGATCGAGAGTGAGATAGGTTTGGCCAAAAGTAGTTCGCAAGAGCACTGTTAGACTTCGGTTCGCAGGTCAATTTCATGACGGAAAGCTTGGCTCAGTCTCTGAGGTTGTCAAGGGTAAATCGTTGCTTGACAGTAAAATCTCTGGGAAAGTCAAGCTCGGTCTCAAAGAGTGAACTGTCGACTACAATATACTCTTGATTAAGCAATTATAAGTTCGTCGCTGATTTTTGGATTCTCAGCAGCATTACAAGCCAGCAGCCTGATAATAATCTTCCCATTGGGCAGTGGAAAATTTCAGCTAACGTGGAGCTGGCAGATCCAGCGTTCTATCGACCTCAAAAGTTAGATTTGTTGCTAGGAACAGATTCATTCTTCGAGTTGTTGTGAACTAGTCAACTCAGGCTCAACGATGGAGGTCCGTTGCGACAGAATACGTTCCTGGGATGGGTTGTTTCTGTGCGATGTAAGCAACAAGAAAAAGAAGTCTCGTGTTGCGTCGCAGCATTGTCGAAAGGAGATGTGGTGTTGGGGAGCCTTGTTGAAAGGCTTTGGGAGTTGGATACTGTTCCCGAAAATAAAGAATCGGTAAAACATTCGCCAGAACAGATTGCTTGTGAGGAACATTTTGTAAGACATATGTCCACTTTTAAGATCGTCTGCCCTTAAAATCTGATCCCCTTATGCGGGGATCTTCGATGTAGACAAGCGACGATTTTTAGCTTTAGAGCGTAGAAGTCTAAGTAGAAGTCAATGTACGTTGCGTTTGTGAAAGAGTATCTCTAGCTCGGTCATATGTCTCCCAAAGCCAAAAATATTCCACCAGGACCGCACTATTTCATACCACATCAATGCGTCCTGAGGCCTGATAGTACCTCAACCAAACTTCGAGTCGTTTTCGACATGTCATCAAAGACTACTTCGACGCAGTCATTAAATGACATTTCAAGGGTGGAGCCCACTATTCAGAGGGAATTGGTGTTATCTCTCATCAGATTTCGTTTGAATCGCTTCGCCTTAACAGCAGATTTATCGAAGATGTACAGGCAAGTGAGCGTGGCTGAAGACGATCGTAACTTCCAGCTCATAGTATGGCGAGAAACAAATATTTCGACTAAATACTGTCACCTACGGAACGGCGTCAGCTCCATTCCTTGCCATTCGCTTATTGCAGGAACTTGGAGTTCGTCATAAAGACACCCATGAGATTGGCTCCGACATAATTTGCAACGATTTTTATGTGGACGACATGCTTACTGGAGCCGATGATATTGACACTTTGAATGTGATGTGTAATCAAGTGTCCGAAATCCTGAGTTACCGCCATTTTCAGCTGTCTAAGTGGCTTTCAAACCATCCACAATTATTTGAAGGGACGGATGTGACACCCACTAATCGCATGATTCTGTCGGTGAGTGCGCGACTATTCGATCCGTTGGGATTACTGTGTCCGATTGGCATAACGTCCAAAATTCTCCTACAATGGCTTTGGCAACTCCAACTTGAATGGGATGAATCGATTCTGATGTTATTGCATTCAGTTTGGGAAAGCTTGAGAATAATTTGCGACATCTGGACACAGTTGCCGTTCCAAGGTATACGTTTGCTAGTGGGAGCTCAGCGGGGCAGGTCCACGGATTTGCAGACGCTTTTAGTAAAGCATACGGATGCTGCCTGTATATTCGCGCCATCGAAAAGGGGCAAGTCTCTTGTCGATAACTGGCAGCGAAATGAAGTGTGTCCCCACTAAAAACAAAAACCATTCCAAGGCTTGAGCTATGCGCCGCCACTCTGTTGGCCGAATTTTGGTCATATGTCAAACAAGTTCGTGACAAATGTAGAATCGAGAGCATCTATTTTTGGACAGACTCCGAAAAAACGCTACATTGGATAAAGACTCCGCCATCATCGCTTGCTGTTTTTTTATCGAATAGGGTAGCCACAATTCAAGAGCTATCAGATAATATTACATATCAGATAATATTACATATCAGATAATATTACAGCCGAGCCTGCAGATGATGGCCCCACTCGGATAGTAAGGGAATGCATTCACTATTTTCACTACAAACCGAAGTTGATGAGCCAATTCCGGAAGACAGGTTTAGAGAAGCTCATCTGTTCCTGATCTGTGGTTTTGCGGCCCTATCAACGTCGCACTTTGAAATCGAGGTCGTCCGCCCCTTAAAATTTATATCGCGGTGTTTGTTTGTTTGTTTCGCTTCGAAAGCCGTCCATTTAGAACTTGTGCTGGACCTATCCACTAATTGTTTTCTCTTATCGTTTAAAAGCTTCATCGCAAGACGTGGCGTTCCGCAGAGCGCGGAGCGCGGAACGAGCTGAGGAGGCTTCAGGAAGCGTTTGAGGAGCAGCAGCCCAGCCTGATGACGTTCGCAGCAGAGCAAAGGATGGAGTGAAAATTCAGCCCTCCACGAGCACCACACTTCGGCGGTTTGAGGGAGGTGGCCATCAAGTCGGCGAAATACCTCGTCGTCCGGCAGATCGCCGACGTCGCGCTCACGGAGAGAGAGGTGCGAACAGTGTTGGCCAATGCAAAGGAAATCCTCAACTCCAGACGCACTGAGCAGCGGTACCAACAGCTTCGCAGTAAGTGGCAAACCCCGGGGCCATGGTAGTGGTCCACGAAGACCATACACCACCGTGGCAGTGGATCACCGGCAGGGTGATCAGCATCGTCGAAGGAGCGGATGGCAAGGTCAGGGTGGCCGAGGTTCGGACAGGAGGGGGCGTCGTCAAGCCCCCGATCCATAAATTGGCGGTGTTGCCAGTGGATTGAAGACCGATGTGCGGTCGTTCAAGGCGGCCGGAATGTGAAGAGAGAAATAAATGAAGTACTACCGGCTAAGCTACGTCCTGACACATACACATAGATTATGTTTAGCAACATTGTCGGCAGCATAGCGGGCAACTATGTGCCGCTATGCGTGCCGATATAAATGGAAGGCAGTCGGTACATGAAATAATTTGGAAACGGTCGTGTTTTCTTTTTGTTTTTTCCCATCGTCGCTCACAGCTATGGTTCAACCCGCGAGTCCCGGTGTCCCCCACTTAATTGAACATAAATTTGAATATATCGTTCAAATTTCTACATTGTATTTAAAATGGAATTCTCTGTGGTCTGTGCCATCAAAACTTGCAAGAAGGAGATCACCCCTGATTAGCCGAATATCCCCTGCCGTCTCCGCGATAGCGTAGTGCACGCAAAGTGCGTTGGGTTTTTAGGCCTCGTGGGTGATGCCATTTCAAAACGTAATGGCTTGCTTTACAGCTGTGAGGCATGCCGGGTGGTTTAAAATGGTCATATTTATGAAGCAGACGCGAAATGGCTTTAAAGAGCTGACCGTGGGCTTTAAAAAGCAGTACGATCGGCTCCTAGCCATGTAGTCTAAACTTGGCAGTCTGTGATTGCTAAATGAGTCTCCTAGGCGCAAAAAGGTCACTCCGCGGGATCTGCAAGTGCCAACTGTCCCTCAGCCAGCCGCTGACGAACAACCGACTCCAACCACTCAAATTGTGCAGCAACTGATATCGTTTGCTACTCCAAGGCCAACGACAGCTGCTAGTGATGCAAATTCGGCTTAATTTATCACTTCGCAGAACATGCAGCCAGAAACGTCTGTAGCGTCTGCGACCGTTGAGTTGTCCAACCAATGAGCTATCCCGTCCATTCCGATCCCTTCAATAAATAAACGACCCTGACCACCAGGTACTGCCATCACAGGTAACAGGCCTGTGGTGCCAAGACCAAGAAAGGTGGTGATCCCAGCTAAACGACAAATTTTTGTCTAACGGCTTGCCCCTGACTGCAATATTAGTGATGTGTAAAGGTGGAGAAATTTAACTTCTCTTTTGCCAGGAAGATAGCTTCTTTCAAGACAAGCGTCTCCTTAACTCAGTTTAACACCATTTTCTCTGCCAAATTTTTGCCAGAGCACTTGGTGGTGAAAGAGTTTAAGGCGAAGAAGAGGAATAAGCCCCCAAAAACGTTCACTACTTATCAGGCCAGTGCTCCATCCTCATCTTCCCGTTCGACATCCACCCGACCAAAAAACTAATTTGCTCTCTCTTAATCACTTACCAGAATGTAAGAGGCTTGCGTAGTAAGTTCAGCACTCTGTTTTGGGATAGCGTCGAATTTGCATCCCATGTAATTGTGTTCACAGAGACCTGGTTAAATCCTGAAATCCTTAGTTCCAAAGTTTTGGCAAGTAGGCACACAACATTCAGGAGACCGTTCGTCTCGACATGCATGTCGGGTTCTGATTGAAGTGGACTCAAACTTTACGTCGGAACATTTTACAGTCCAGATTCAACAAGAACTGGAATTCTTGTGTGTAAAGCTAATTCTTCCCGCTTTTTCAGTTTGCATTACTTGCTCGTATATTCCACATTCTTCGGCTATCGACATTTAGGAGCAGCACTTGTCCGCTTTAAACGCTTTTTTTTTTCCTCGCTATCTGATAGTTTTTGGTGATTTCAACTTGCCAGGAACTGTTTGGTCTTCGGTAAACGAGTCTTATAACCCAATGCCCTTGTCACGACATGACTTTATTGACGGCTTACTTGATATATCCCTGTCTCAAGTCAACCATGTGAAAAATTCCTTGGGTCGATTGCTTTATCTGTGCTTTGTAACGAATCCGACCATAGCATTGTTAACCCGAGTCCCGCCGCTCATTATACCTAAAGACGCCTACCATCCTACTTTCGAAGTGTCGCTTGATATAGGACCAACCGCGTTGGATCGGTCGGGTAGGCTACTTCGATGCGTCCACTGCTTTTATAAAACAAAGTTTGCGTAGCTTAATAACCTCATTAGGGATTTTAATTGGTCTGCTTTGTATTTGTGCATTGATGTTACGATAGGCACAAACATTTTCTACGATGCACTTGACTCACTTTTTGATTTTTTTGTCCCGCTCTCCTGCCTATTAGATTTGGAAAACCATCTTGGTTTACCAAAGAGTTATCCAGTCTTAAAAACTTTAAATCAAGACTTTACAAAAAATTTCAAGAAAAAGAATTTCTCGTTCTTCTCTCTCTCACTATGTAATGGCTGGGTAAAATTTTTCGGTTCTTAATTCCCAGTGCTATAAGAACTACCTATCTCGATGCAGGATACGTTTTTCTCAGGACCCTAAGCAGTTTTACAGCTTCGTAAACAATAAGCGTAAACGTCCGCGCATACATCCACGCTATCTTTCCTTAAAACGTCAGCAAATAATGATCAGGCAATTGCCGATCTTTCTGCCCAATTTTTTCAAAAGACCTATTCACAGAAAAGATTCTCCGGTCAGCCTCCTTTTCCGTTGCAAAATGAAAGCTCGCTGCTCCGAACAGTTAACGGAGTTCCCGGCTGTGTACTCAGATACTGCGCTGAGTCTCTGTGTGGACCGTTGCTCAAACTATTTAGCCTGTCCATTAAGTCTGCATGCTTCCCCTCGATATGGAAGGAGTCGTTTATAATTCCTCTCCATAAGAAAAGTAGTAAGTGTGACGCGAAAAACTATAGAGGTATATCTAAGTTATCTGCTATTCTAAAAATGTTTGAGTACATTTTAACTCGGCACCTGCAGCATCTTTGCAGATCACTTATATCTCCTGCTTAGCATGGATTTATAAGGCGGAGATCAACAACCACGAATTTATTGGAGTTCACCTCCTTCATCGTTTAATTTTTCCAAGGTAATCTACAGACGGATGTCATTTAAACAGATTTCAGTAAAGCATTTGACTCTGTAAACCACTCTCTCCTAACACAAACACTTGACCTTTTAGGGTTTCCACCGAATCTCTTGAGATGGATTTCTAGCTACCTTTGTTCCAGGTCCCAAAGAGTCCTCTTCAAAAACTCCCTGTCTTCACCAGTTATGGCTACTTCGGGTGTACCAAAGGGCAGCCATCTAGGCCCCTTACTCTTTACCCTCTTTATTAATGACTTGCCTTCTCAATGATGATGTCAAACTGTGCGTCCAGTACATGGATAGTTTATCTCAATCCAGGTTGCAATCCGATCTTAATTGCTTTTAGTCATGGTGCTGTGCAAATTTGTTATACAGTTCGAATTTGACTTTGCACAGACTAGACGTGTCTACGGAAAGTTTTTGTTCGCACCTTATCGCAAATAAATCATATTGTACATATAGTAAGCAAAGAACACGTCAAAGCAGACGAAGTAAAAGTAAATCAACAACAAGTCTGCAAAGCACCGTTACGATGTAGACCGACGATCCCCCTGATAAGACAAAAAAATTGTCCGAACCAAAATTTCTGATTTTGAAATGCACCGACGACAATTCAATGGCAAACGTTTCCCCATTTCTAATAAAAAAATCGATTGATTTTACCTGCAATGTAGAAGTTTTGCTTACCAAAAAAACACGAGACGGAAACCTTCTTATCAAAACAAAAACAAACTGCTCAAACTACAACTTCTGGGACAATTCCCTGTAGTTGTTACTAAACATCTTACTCTCAACGTCTCAAAAGGAGTCGTTTACCCCAATGACCTACGCTGCCTTACTGAAGATGCAATTAAATATGAGCTCACATCCAAAGTGTAGTAGACGTCAAGAAAATATTGAGAAAAGTAAGCAACGAACTCAAAGAAACCGGATTAATTATTTTTACGTTTGCCTCACACACAATGCCCGAATACATCAAAATTGGATATAAATTGACCAAGCTTTGCAAGTACATTAAGGAGGATGAACAATTCAACAATTGCTTCAATTTCGGGCATATCACTAACTATGCCGCAACAGCAAGTCTTGCATTAATTATGCTAAGAACTTCCACAACGATCCTGACACCAAGCAATTTTGCAGCTTTGACAAGTGCTGTGTAAACTGCAAGGACAGCAAACTCCCGAATACCAACTACTCATCAGTATACAGAAGATGCCCCATATTCGTCAAACAACAGAATATGCAAGCCATTAAGACCGTCCAAAAAGTCGATATAAAAAAGCCATCACAATAAATAATTCAAGACACATACACGATGGATCTCTATACTCTAGTGTGGCAAAAAAAAATGCTACAAACCTCGCTGATAGCACTAGTCAACACGACATTTCCGCTGTGGCCAAAAATGACTTTTTCTGATAGATTTGGGGACTTAAACATTTTTAGGCAATTACTGTTTTTTTTTAAGCGTAGTTCTTTTTTAAGAATTTTTTTAAAGTTTGGAATTTTTTTTCACAGTTAATGCTTTTTTTACATTATTTATGTATCTTACATCTGTTTGTACTAATCTCTCCAGTTCTAAAAAGCTGATAAATGCAGCTACAAAACTTTCCCAAACACTTCTTAGCTGCAGCTTACCGTCTGAATGTTATTCAGCTTTCAAATTCAAATTTGATCATTTTTTGCTGTATTTTTTTTGGAAAATCTTGACTTTGAAAGCTCAGGAAAAGTACAAAAAAAAAATATTTCTTGGCCTGTATTTTTGGTTTTAGATTGGGCGTCGTTTAAGGTATCGATTGTAAAAATCGATAGATAAACGGCTAAGTTGCAGCCGTTTGACCAAACCTTCGTATACCGAATTTCGCCGTTCAATTCCGTTCGTCATTTTTGGCCACAGCGGAAAAGTCGTGTTGACTAGTGTAATGAAAAAACATTGTAAACAAGGCTCCCTCCGACGCTAATAGTACTACAAATGCTCTGTCAGCTTCAACTTCCTTACCAACTACACGTGAGCTTCCTTCCTATGATTATTTGATAAAAAAAAACAGAAGAAGAACTAACCTCATCCAAAAGCTCCCGACAAGCGGCACCACCCTCCACAATTACCCCATCTACCACACTAAAACCACACTATCCCTAACAAACTTAAATCACCACTTTTTTTTTTTTTTTATATTTGGACTTATATTTAAAGCACTAGTCACAAAATTATTTAATCTTATAATAGAATTTACATACTTGTTTTCAATTCTGAACATTTATACATTTAATTAGTTAAATTAAATTACTTAAATTTTTTAAATTTCTAGTTGGGTTTTTAGATGTGTGTTTAAATTTAAATTTAAATTGCGTTGCGTTTCTAATCAGTTACATGTCATTTGTGAGCTGATTCCACAGTCGGACTGCATGAACAAAGAATTGTTTTTCAGAGTTTGCGAGATTACATCTTGAGCAAACAAAATCGTTTCTTTGGGATACTGAAGGGCATAGTTCATTATACAAGTATGCTGGTTCCTTTGTAATTGTTAGTTTATGGAGAAAAATTAAAGCCCTTGCATTTATCCAGCTACTAAGATTTAGATTATATATTTTTTTTTTAAATTGTGAGACATGATCACGTCTCTTCAGTCTAAAAACATAGCGAGCAATATCATTAAACATCACATTTAGCCTTTGTTTACTGTTAGCATTTGCATTGCAAAAAACGTCTATTCCATATAATAGTGTTGTGGTCAGATATGTTTTAGCTATCAGTAGTTTTTAGTTTAGTGGTTTGAAGTCTTTAGTGTGGTACAGTTGCCTGAGTAGGCCGTACGTTTTTCCTATCGCCTTGCGTATATGGTCATTCCAACTTAATGTTCTATTGAAAACGATGCCTAGATTGTTAGCTCTGTCAACATATTCGATGGATGCTTTGCCGATCTTGAGCTGCTCAAATGCGGACGTGTCTAAAGCTTTTTTATATATAACTAAGCATTTCGATTTGACCGGGTTTACACCCGTTTTTTAGTGCCCATTCATTAATGGAATTAAGCGCATTATTACTTACATCAATACATTCATGGACTCTACCTAGACGACGACTTACGTACATTTGAACATCATCAGCATACATATGGACTGAACATTGAGACACAACATTTGGTAGGTCATTAACATAAATTGAGAACAGAAGAGGGCCGAGTACGGATTCCTGGGGAACATCACGTTTAACAGATAAAAGTGACGAGGACTGAGACACAGTTACAACGGATTGACATCTTTTACTTAGGTAATTTTCATAAGACTTATAGCAGACGAAGAGAAACAAATAATATTTTTTAGCTTAGTGCATAATATTTCGTGGTTAACCATGTCAAATGCTTTACTGTAGTCAAGTAGTGTTAAAAACGTCATATTATTATTATCCTGCTGCTTTCGAATGTCTTCTACAATTTTAAGAATTGCCGGTATACAGCTGTGGTTCTTTTTTAATCCTGATAATAGTCTGATAAAAGACAATTAGACAGCATGAAATGATTTATCTGCTTTGTCATTAAGATTTCGAACGCTTTTGATAAGAATGGTAGAATTGCTGTTGTTCTATATTCATTTGCAGCTTTGGGTACGGGTATGATTTTTGTCACTTTCCACTGTGTCGGAAAAGTAGACGAAGTTAGGGCATTGTTGAAAATATAGGTAATATGAATGATTATAAGTGGAAGGAGAATTTTAACAAATTTAGGGTTAATATCGTCTAGGCTAATAGCGTTTGATTTGATTTTTAGGATTGACTCCAGGACATCACATTGATCAACAACACCCAAAGCTAAAGTTAATATCACAGTTATTATCAGGTACAGAGGACAGGTACGAGTTTAATCTAACTTCACGTACGTGCTTCACAATGTTGGAATTTAAGGCCTCAACATCGGGTTCATCAGAGCTCTGAGGGATTTGCTTGCCTACTCCAACATTTTTTAGTTTTTTCCAGATTTCACCATAGTTCATTGCTCGTTGAAAATGTAAACTATAATAATTGGTTTTTGCTATCTTTATTAACTTGTTAACTCTGGTTCGAATACTTTTGAACAGGGTGTAGTGATATTGTGTCCTATAACGTCTCCATTTGTCATACGCTTTATTTAGAAGCAGTATTTCACGGCTGATTTCATTGTTAAACCATGTGGTTTCTTTTGGTTTGATGGTTTTTACCTGAGTGGAGCAAATTTATTGTATAAATGTCAGATATTATTTTCCAAGATGTCAAGTTGGTCCTCTACTAGGTGCAATGAATATATTATAGTCCAATTTAGTCTAAGATATTCGTCAGCCAGCAGGTTATTGTGAATTTTTTAAAGTTCTCGGTAGCTTATCACATATTCTTCTGTATCTGTGGGGGTGTCATATATTAAAAATATCAGGTCATGCTTGGAGAAAACGGGTAAAGAAAGTTGGTCATAAAGAAGTATTTTGTGTGCATTGTTTACTAAGAATATGTCCAGTAGGGTGTTGCATGTAGTGCTAAAGTGAGTAGGTTGGGCTGAATTAACTAGTCCTAGAAAAATTGCCTTCAGATCGTTTGCGAGATGTGTCTCCTTCAGTATGTTACTATTGAAGTCGCCAGCCAAAATTATGTCAGCATATGTCAGTGATAGCTCAGTGATAGTGTTTAGCATATCAGTATATTCAATATTGCGGTGCGGACGACATAAGCAGCCAATAAGGGTATCGGACGTATTCGTGATGCTTTTCACAGTAATAAACAAAAAATCAATTGCACTTCGCACTGGTTGTCTGAGTAATACCCTAGATTTTAATCTTTTGCTCACATAAGTCGCCACCCCGCCAGCATGTCCCTGACGGTAGGATCGAAAGACATTATAACCACTACACGAAATCAACGAGTCACATACACACATACATAAACCACGTTTCGGACACACATATAAGATCTACTGACGAGTTGACAAATAAAAATCGAAATTCATCTATCTTTTTTGTCAGGTATATGCATATATGTGACAGATGCTCAGACCATTCTTTTGTTTGCTTAGAACTCTGATAATCGCATGTTTGTTTACCTTAGCGTTAGTTATCTGCTCCTACATGACTAAAAGTGGGAAGCGAAACAGTTAGATCCGCACGCATTTTGGATGTTATTAAATTATTAAAACTACACACCATATAAATATAAAAAGATTTGACACACACAATAAGGTTTATAGTAATGATATTATTATCTAGGGTCTCATTATTCTTACGGCTGTTATCAACGAAAGGAATTGTCCTTCTCATGATCGCCTTTCGTGGCTTGCAGCGATAGGAGCTCCTCTTGAATCGCTATTCGCAGAGGTTCGGCGCTAGGGTTCGTCTAAACGAAAGAACGACGGGTGAAAACAGCTGCTATAAGTCTGCGCTTTTTTATTTGCATTGCTTGTTTGAAGATCACATAGTTGGCCTTCGCAAGCTGATCATTTACATAAAATGGGGTGGCGGAATCAAAGCCCAGCTCTATTAAGCTTAATTGCCTTTTCTGCTCTCGCCTTAACTGCCCAATTCGACGCAACAACTCGACCTTTTCCCCAACGTTTTCGAGTTTGACCAATATTAAGGGGTAAACCACAGTCTGCATGCCTACTTTGTACTTTACACGGAACATGCTCTTTAATTTCGGAGCAGGTGTTATGTTGAGTGTAAAGCATAATGTGTTAAAAACTGCCTTTAAGTTTTCGCCCTCTGTGAATGGAACCCCGTGCATACGTACCTCGGAGGCATTGGCACGCGCTGCTTGATTAGCCTCCAGTTTTGCCTCGAGTTCGCCAACTTTGGTCTTCGGGCTCGAACCTCTCCTACCTCCTCCTCAAGCTGCTTGACACGCTTGGTCAGCTGCTCCATCTCACCACAAATTTGGCCCATACGATCGTTAAGGAGGGCGATAATTCTTTCCTCCGCTGACTGCATGCTAGTGGAGATGAGCTCTGCTTGCTCACCAAAGCGCGCATTTAGCAGGTCCAGGAGTTTCGGTGATGGAGCGTCAGAATCGCGGACTGTCTTCAGGTCGACAGCAGTGTTCTCTCGCTGGCGTTTTGTTGGTGGGGCCATGTTGTTGCTATATACGGAGAGCGCAGGTGGGAGAGCGGCAAGATGAAGGGAGAGTCTAATGTTAGAGTCCGGGAGCGCAGCGACGATGCAAGCAAATAAGCACAAAGCACAGCTGAGTACAGCGAAGTTCCGTTAGAGAGCAGGAGAGCGAAGCGACGTAGAGAGAGGCAACAGGTCCGAGTCCGGGAGTTCAGCAGCACAGCGACGATGTAAGCAAAAGAGAACTTACGAGAAGCACAGCTGAGCACGAATAGGATCCGTTAGAGAGAGCAGGCGGTCAAAGCGACACAGCAAAGATATTAATTTGCACTGGAAGGGAGAGAGTAGGTACTCTATGAAGCGTTGAACCAATAGAGCAGCGTGTTTGGAGTCGAAACGTAACATAAACAAATTCTGTCTCCCACGAAACGACGCGCAGCAGAGGCAGAAATGTTGTTTGTGTAGTTTGTTGCCTTCGATTTTGCTTATTGTTATTTGCACGGGTAATAATTCTTTTGCTTTATGGATTTGTTTAAATATACAAGCTTTCGATACTGAAGAGTTTAATACTGGTTCGTTAGATTTAGGACGTATATTCTCTGCAAAAATTGCCAAAGGTTAGGAGCAAAAGATTAACACGACCGTTCACGACGAATGAAATTAGTTTTTTTCATTTCATTATTTTTCTATCTTTATCGAAAAATATGTTCTCATAGTCGGTTGGTTTGCGAAAGAAATAACTGTCGGAGTCAGGATGGAAGGTTTATTAAAAGCAATCTACTAGAGTAAGACGGCAGTCTCACACTTGGATCCCAGTTGAGGCCGCGTAGAGCGAAAATTAAAAAATTTTTCTGGACTGATTCTATACGGTCCTGGTGTACTTTGTACTGAGGGCACCATTCACAAGAACCTTATTCTAAAATCGGACGAACAAGCGATATATAGAGAGTCTTTGTTATATAGAGGTCGTCAAATTCCTTTGACCACCTCTTTATAAACCCAAGCACGCCCATGGCCTTATTTACCATGGTAGAAATGTGTTCAGAAAACTTTAACTTGGGATCTCAAAGAACAGCAAGATCATTAACTAGGGTAATTCTCTCAATAACAATACACCCACCTAGGGTGTAAGGAGCCAGAAAGGCGCTGGAGCGATGAAATATCATTACTTTACATTTCGAAGCACTAAGGTATAACAAATTTGCACAAATCCATGACTGAAAGATATTAAGATCGGATTGCGACCTGGAGTGAGATAAGCTATCCTTGAACTGGACACACAGCTTAACATCATCCGCATACATAAGTACTCGAGAGTATGTTAATACCGAAGGCAGGTCATTAATAAAGAGTGTAAAGAGTAGGAGGCCTAGATGGCTGCCCTGTGGTACGCCCGAAGTAACCATAACTGGTGAAGATATCGAGTTTTTGCCGAGGACTCTTTGGGATCTGGAACAAAGGTAGCTAGAAATCCATCTCAAGAGATTCGGTGGAAACCCTAAAAGGTCAAGTTTTTGTGCTAGGAGAAAGTGCTTTACAGAGTCAAATGTAGATTACCTTGGAAGCCTTTAATGATGAAGGAGGTGAACTCCAATAAATTCGTGGTTGTTGATCTCCGCCTTATAAATCCATGCTGGGCAGGAGATATAAGTGATCTGCAAAGATGCTGCAGGTGCGGAGTTAAAATTTTCTCAAACACTTTAGGAATATCGGATAACATGGATATACCTCTGTAGTTCTTCGCGTCAGAGTTACTACCTTTCTTATGGAGAGGAATTATAAACGACTCCTTCCATATCGAGGGGAAGCATGCAGAGTTAATGGACTGACTGAATAGCTTGAGCCACGGTCCACACAGAGACTCAGCGCAGTATCTGAGTACACAGCCGGGAACTCCGTCAGGACCAGGTGAAAACACCGGCCTAACTGTTCGGAGATCTTGAAGCAGAGAGCTTTTATTAAGCAAGGGACTGAAAATACCGTTCGACCTCGGTAAACCATATGGGTACGGCTGACCGGAGTAGCATTCCTGAGAATAGGTTGTTTGGAAAAATTGGGCAAAAAGATCGGAAATTGCCTGATCATTATTTGCCGATCTGTTAAGGACAGACAGCGTGGATGGATGTGCGGACGTTTACGATTATTGTTTACGAAGCTGTAAAACTACTCAGGGTCCTGAGAAAAACGTATCCTGCATCGAGATAGGTAGTTCTTATAGCACTGGGAATTAAGAACCGAAAAATGTTACCAAGCCATTACATAGTCAGAGAGAGAAGAACGAGAAATTCTTTTTCTTGAAATTTTTTTTAAAGTCTTGATTTTAAGTTTAAGTTGAAGTCACCAAGAACTATCATTTGATCTTTATCAGATAGCGAGGAAGAAAAAGCGCTTAAGGCGGAAAAGTGCTGCTCGTAAATTGTGATATCCGAAGAAGGTGGAATATACGAGCATGTAATAAAAACTAAAAGAGTGGGAAGAATCAGTTTTACACAGTTAGAGTTAGAGTCCACTGCAATCAGAACCCCACCTGCACGTCGAGACGAACGGTCATTCCTAAAGGTTTTGTACCGACCTGCCAAAACTTTAGAACTGAGAATTTCCGGCCTTAACCAGGGCTCGCTGAACACAATTACTACGCAAGCCTCTAACATTCTGGTAGGTGATTAAGAGAGAGGAATAATAAATAAATTTATTCGGCAGCCGAATTTGCATCACCAGCAGCAGTCGTTGCCCTTGGAGTTGCGAACGATATCGGCTGCTGCACAATTGGAGTGGTTGGAGTCGGTTATTCGGCAACGGGCGGCTGAGGGACAGTTGGAGCTTGCAGATTCCGCGGAGTGACCTTTTTGCGCCTAGGAGCTGATCATAGTGCTTTTTAAAGCCAACGGTCAGCTCCTTAAAGCCATTCCGCGTCTGCCTCATAAACCTGGCCATCTCAATATGAACCACCCGGCATGCCTCGCAACATTAATACAAGCCAATATGTTTGGAAATGGCATCACCCACGAGGCCTGAATACCCAACGCACTTTTAAAACCATAATAATAAAAATACCATAGCACAAGAACTTATTTTTCTAGTGATACAACTAACCATAAATCCGAATCATCTTCGGATGAGCAGATGGAACTTGCTTAGTCAATCCCATCATAACTCCTTCGGCCAACCATATGTCTTCAAAAATTAAGCAATGGAATATACAGTGAACTCCAAGTGCTAATAGAAAAACATAGACCCCACGTCACAGCTTTACAAGAAACCTGCATCTTATCACCTAATATACACCCTACGACAGTAAACTACACTATGATTACACTAAACTCCTCTCCTTCATATGGAGGAGTTGCAATTCTCATACATAATTCAATTCAACACAAAGAAGTAATACTCAGAACTGATTTTGACGCAATTTGTATCGAAATCTGTTTAAAAAAAAAGGTCGCATTGTCTCTGCATACGTTCAACCGTAAGCAAATTTTACCTTCAACAAAATGCACTCAGTTCTTAGTACTAAAACCTACGTAACGACACTGATAACTATCGACTTCAATTCTTGCCACAAAAGAAGGGGATCATAGGGGATCAATAACAGGAATGGAAATATATTAGAAAAATGTGTTACCCAATCTAACTTAGTCATCCTTAATGATGGCAGCCCAACACACTTGAGCACACATAACACTCTAACACATATCGATCTTAGTTTGAGTACTACAGAAATTGCAGTTGAACCAAACTGGGAAATTGAAACAGATTTCTTCGGTAGTGAGCACCTCCCGATTCTAACATACTTATTTGCTGCAACCCAAACACAGAAAACAACACACAGACAATCGCTTAAAACTAATAAAGCGGACTGGAATTTATTTTCTACGCTCGCTCACAATTCTTCCGTACCAGTTAGCGCGAACACCAATCAAGAATCAGCTAGCATTACCGAAATCATCCTTAGAAGAGCCGAACAAAGTATTCCAAAAGCGTGTCCCAAAACATCACAAAATGTCCCCTTGTGGAGCAAAGATCTGGAGATATTAAAAAAAAGCAAGAATGTCGCTTGGCGATTACTGAAAAGAAATATCTCTATAGGTAACATACTTGACTATAGAAAGAAAAACTTTTTAGACGCAGTCTTAAACTTACCAAAATAGAATCTATAAAAAAATTCACGGAACAAATTAACCCTCTGACCCCAACACGTAAAATTTGGAACAATATTCGCCTTTTTAAATCCCTCTAAAGGCTTACATTGCATGCAAAATCCAAACGCGATTAACAATATCACACAGTCCCAAGCTATTTCGGATCTTTTCTGCAGTAACTGGTCTTCAGAGTCATATGACCGTAACTTTTCCGATTTATTTATAGCTTACAAAAGAAGAATTTTAAAAGAGAGTTTATTGCTTACTCCGAGAAAATCTGCTCTTCCTATTGAGAACGATATTAACTTTATTGAATTTTCATCTGCACTTGTCTTTTTGAAAGGAAATACTCCAGGCTTAGACCGAATAAGTTATTCGATGATATAAGCATTGCCAAACGATGCTAAAAATAAGATTATGCACCTGTACAACTTAATTCTAAGAGACTGCATACCGAAACAATACAAGCTCAGCATCGTTATACCCATTTTAAACCAAATAAAGACAGAACAAGTATTGCCTCCTATAAACCTATATAGCTTAACTCATGCATGGCAAAGTTACTGGAAAAAATTATTACCAAAAGACTTTGGTGATTTGTAACTACGAACAAACTTCTACATATTAAACAAGTGGGTTTCAGGAAAGGAAAATCAATTATGAACTGTCTTCTTTTTATAGACCACCTTATAACTAAATCCTTAAATACAAAAACCACATATCAGTTATTTACCTTGACTTCGCCAAGGCATTATATGCTGTAATTGATCAACTAACTAAATGGAAAGTTGGACCCAATATACTTAACTATGTCAGACATTTTATGACAAAGAGGAAAATCAAAGTCAAAGTAGGAAAACTTTACTCGAAAACCCTCCCATTGGATAACGGTATCCTACAAGGGTAGCGTCACTTAAATCGATCTAGAAGCCAAACGCCTCAATCTCCCGAAATTGGATTAAGAAGTTTGGTAAAGAAATATTCAATTTGATGAACTTTTTTTGTAAAGTCAGGTCAAAGTTGAAAAACAGCCCGACATGAGATCCATATAATAATACATCCATATATTTTATATATAACACATGGGAGATACCAAAATAAATAGGCAAATAAATATTCTTTAGTAAATTTAAGCTTATAAGATAATATTCCAAATGTAGATTAAAATTAAAAAAAAAAAAAATTTGATAAGCTTTTATTCAAAATATATATTTTTTTTTTTTGAAATTTAAAAAAAAATATATTTTATCAAAAATTAAATATAAAATAATTTTTTTTTTAAAATAATTGTCAATTTTACAAAAAAAAATTATTTTATTAACGTTCTTTATTGAGAAAAAAAAAAATTAAAAAAAAATATTTTAAAAGGCAAATATGCACCGAAAAAAGTTCAACTTTGACAATGTGTTGTTAAGCTTTCTGACATTGGAGCAAAATGTACTTTCGCATGCTAAATTTTGAAAGAATAATCTTTCAAATGCATTTTATTTCATGAAGATATCTTTATTTGTTCAGAAGTTAGGCAAATATGCACCGAAAAAGTTCAACTTTGACAATGTGTTGTTAAGCTTTCTGACATTGCAGCAAAATGCAATGTACTTTCGCATGCTAAATTTTGGAAGGATAATCTTTCAAATGCAGTTTATTTCATGAAGATATCTTTATTTGTTCAGAAGTTATTAGTTTAGCAAGCTGAAATGGCCGAATGTCCCACTGTGCGGCGGTAGCCTTGCTCCTGCTAAATGTAAGCATATGTATGCACATTTGTAACTAAAGCCGCTGTATATGTGTTGTAACTACAAATTCTGAATGTAGACTGTTGAAACTGTTGGGCCTTAAATTCAACAAAAAACCTAAATAGAAATCCTACATCGATGATCTAGCTACATCCCTGCCTAAGCGCCTGGATATTATTAAATTTCTCTCATCACCAAGGTTCGGTTGCAGTACAATTATATTGATATCTGTAGTAAAGGCCTTACGTATATCAAAAATAGATTATGCCTTGCCACTGTATGGTCTTGCTGCACCAAGCTGCCTGAAAAAATTAAAACCATACTAAACGCAGGAGTTAGGACTGCTCTAGGGGCATTCCATACAACCCCAACGGCTAACCTTCTTTTTGAAGCAAACATTTCCCCACTTGACCTCAGATAAAAATTTCTCACTGCCAATCTATTCAACACCATGTTAAAAAGCACAGACTCACCTCTTCAAAAAATAGTCAAAAACTATAAACCGCCAAGATTAGGAAAAAAACAGACTGCCAAATTTTGTCCTGCAACAAGACAATGGATATCACAATGGATACCTTACACCTCCTAAGAGACTAAAGCATACAGCTCCGCCTTAGGCTCTTATCCCTAGTACCACTAACACCACGTTAAATAAATTTAACAAAAACACAACTCCGTCGGATGTTTATAGAAAACAATTCAAACAATTCCAATCAGAACAACATCACTCAACCACAATTGTCTACAGTGTAGACACTGATGGCTCCCAAATTAACGGTTCCACAGGCTACACTATATATACAGAAAATTACATAATAAAAAGAGGACTTCTTCCGACGTACTCGTCGGTCTTCTCATCAGAACTTTTAGCCATTCACGAAGCCATTCTTTTGTTAAACACAAGAAAAGGAAAATTAGTAATTTGTTCCGACTCTCTCTCGTCTCTAAATGCCATTACAAATGTCAAGAACAATTCGCATTATGTATCCGAAATAGGAAACCTAATAATCAGATTTTTCCCCAAATTCACAATCCTATGGATTCCAGTACATATTAAAATAAAAGGTTACGAACTGGCTGAAATTAATACTGAAGACTGTAGAAATTTCACACTTATATATACAACAAATAATTACAGCACAGATATTAAAAGACATAAAAAAAATTTATTATTCCCAAAAACTGAATAATTTCATACATACATCTAACTGGTATCAAGCAATTAACGTAAATAAATTTAATATTAAAAACTACCTCGATTATAAAAATAAAATTTATATTTTCCGAGACGAAGAAATCAAACTATTACGACTCCGAGTAGGACACAAAAAAAATAACACACGCACATTACTTGGACAAAAATATTCCTTCATCATGTCCTTTCTCCAATTCCCAAACGTTCACCCTCGACCATTTGCTTACTAACTGTCCTACTTGTATCCAAAGTAGATTGAAATCCTTCGATTAGAGCTCAGTAATATCTACATTAGCAAAGCCATCCATAGGAAACATTAAAGCTTTAATAAAAAGCCTCAAGGACTGTAATATTTTCCATAGATTATAAATTAGTTTAAGATTATTCTAACTAAGTTCAATCAACTATATATTGTTTCTTTATATTTATAAAATGAAACCTGTAAAATACCTATTGTATATAAAAAGATTTTAAAAAAATAAAGCATGTATCATGCCATTATCTGGTCTAATGAGCTGGTGAGGTGGCTCAAAGGGGGCCCAGCTGAGGCCACCGGACGGGTCGCAGGTTGCGGATAGCGAACAGCCTACCTCGATAGGTAGGTCAGCTGCGAATAAGCTGGCATCCCTATGGAGAGTACCGAAAATAAGCAGTCCCGGACAGACTGGTAGGCCGTTCGAACGGATTTCCGCGGTGTCCAAATCAGGGACCGCAAAAAAATAGTTATGAGTTTAACATAATTGAGTCACAAAAAAGCCGATAAAAAGAAACGGAAAAATAGACAATCAGATTCCACACTTTAATAGATATTTTCATTTTCTATGATTCTGCGTTTTTAGTTTTCTCGCATATTTAAAATTGTGCATACCACAGATTTTCGTTTTTTGTAGGGGTGGAAGGAGCGGGTCGAAATTTTGAAATACACTTGTATCAGTGCGATATCACAGGAGCCTGGATACAAAATTTGGTTGCTCTTGATTTAATAATTTCTGAGGTCTAGGCGCTTATGAAGACGGACAGACGGGCAGACGGGCAGACGGACAGACGGACGGATAGACAGACATAGCTTTATCGGCTCGGCCATTGATGCTGATCAAGAATATATATACTTTATGGGGTCGAAAACGAATCCTTCTGGGTGTTATACACATCATCTCTTACAACAAATCCATTATACCTCTTTACTCTTCGAGTAGCGGGTATAAAAACCACGCTTAAAAAAAAAATAATTGCTTAAAAACTTCTAAATCACCAAATCTATCAGAAAAAATCATTTTTGGCCACAGCGGAAATGTCGTGTTGACTAGTGTTATCGGTAGTACCTTCCAATTTGAGAATCCCACAATCTCTTTACGTAGCGTACAAACAATTTTAACCAGTGAAAATCTGGTTCCTTTAGCTCTTTCTATCTGCTCTGAGATATAAGCGCTCATCAATTCGGACAGATGGACATGGATATATGGTATCGGCTGTTGATGCTGATCAATATGATATATGCATCCTTCTGTTCGTTGCACACATATTTTCAAAATCAGAGAGCAATGGTATTTTGTTTTTCAAAAATGTATTTTAAGTACGTAAAAAAACTGAGCTACATTTAATATTAATTTTATTTTCTGTTATTAGAGCATATATTTAGTTCCGCCGCGGATCTTTATTAGTAATATGTTACATTAGTTAGTGATAACGGATATTAAATACAAAATATCTTAATCCGAGTTTTGTATTAGTAATATAAACTTTTCTTTTCATTATAATTTCGATATGCTATACCTATTTATTGAATATTCAGGATGTTGTTTTTTTTTCAGTCAAAATTATGTTAATGGGCCATAATAATACTATAACAAATCTGAATGTGTCTGCGGATAGCAAGCTATTCTTCCATATTGGCCATTATGTAAATTTTGTAAAATGTAGATATTGCACTGTGCCTTTAAATCATTTATTAGCTCTGTCTTGATCAATGGTTCTTTGAGATATTCATTCTCTCTATAGCCAATGTCAAAAAATCTTTTACGTAGCGTACAAGTAGAATCTGAAGATATACGATTTTCAATTGTGAATGCACGTTTATGTCGAAAAGGTATTGTAGGTACACCGAACGGAGGGGAGATATTACAATTCCAAAAATCAGTAACTTTTATATTACTTTGCATAAACGGTTCAGTAAAGCCGATTTGCAAATGTCTGTCATCTAAATAAGGACCTGATTCATTAATCCGCGATGCAGATAATTTCCAATCTGACATATCTTTTTTAAGATTCTTAACCTGAAAACGTTTTCGTCTTCTTAAGAGGCTTCCACTTTCAAACATATTGAATGCCATAGGATGTAGTGTCCAGTATGAGCCTTTGCCTCTTTTCTGTTCATTGCGGGGTATTTTTATAAAACAATCATTAAAGCTTAAGTTGTGACGCAATGAGTTTTTCCATTTTTGAGTATTTTTCTGATAATACGGAAACTGTTCCATAATAAATCGATATATATCACTAAGCGGTAACAATTTTTGAGATGAGTGTATTATGGCCATGGCGGTTAATGATCACCGTCAGTCATTTTCAACAGGCGTGGCATTTTGAGCTCGTTTAAATTTTCACAAAAGCTCCTTTTCGCGATGTCACGGCACAAAACAAGTAGAATCTTCCACTTGCAACCGCGCGCTCTACTCTTCTCTAGGGATTTTTTATATATATTGATATTTAAAAAATATGTATAGTTATTATTAATATATCTATATTTTCACAACATATATTTCTATATATATTTGTGAGATGTTTCAATTAATTTTCTGAATTTAGAAATAAATTCGACAATTTTTCTGTGTTTCCTTGTCCGCGGCCGAGATATGTATATTTGTGAGATACATTTTATACGTTTCAAATCCAACCACGACGCTGTTGCCCAAATGTTGCTGGTAATCCTCATGTTGCCAACTTCTGAATGTTGCTAGAAAACATACTGCCAGGAATAAAATGTAAAAAAAGGTATGCGCGTCATGGGCAAACGCTAACTAAAAATAATATGCATGCTACCAATGGTCGTATTGCATCATACTTCAAGTCTAATCCAGGACAAAGATAGCATGAGAAAAAACAATATACAGTTGTACTTCTCTATTACGAACTTCCGTACAACGAAGTTTTCTATATAACGAATTTATTGCCAGCACCCTGCAACTTCGTTTTTTCTCAAAACGAATTTCCTTATAGAAAATATTTGTTTACTACGAATTTTTTCTACGTGCGTAACTCGTAACCGAAACTCGCCCGTAAAAAAAATGTTCTGTTTATATCAAACATTTTTTTTTGGTCCCCTTAAGATTTTCTAAATGTATGTTCGACGGTCATTTTCTATGATTCTGTGTTTCTGTGTTTTAACAAGGAAATTTTAGTTGTACTTTATTTTGCTGATTTAAAGCCAATAAGTGTGAGCGAGATGCATATATGCGCTCTGTTGAGAATCGACATTTGTGACGTAGATGCGCAGAAATGAGTTCAAATGGCGGACTCTTTGCGCTATCTTGTTTCTCTTTATCGTGACCATAAGGTGTATTCCATTGCCCATAAGCACCTCGAAGACTCTACCTTATTTTATAAATGCCTTGAATGCGCATTAAGCAACATTCTCGTTACTTCGGCTATGGTTCGGGTTTCGCGAGAGAGCCGCTCTTCGTAACTTCAGGTTTTATGGAATGGCAAGTGAAAATAATTGCTAAGAGCGGCGCGGCGCCCTCATACTCAAGTAAGGGAGATAGCAGATGTGTCACTGTTACTTAATACCATTCAAAGATGAGCTAGTCATCCCTTTCCTTACTTTGCACCAATAAAAACGAAAGGTGTAACTTAGAGGAAATTTTCGAATTTTTTTGTGGGGAATTCTGACCAATTGAAAGAGATTCGGTTATCCATATATGTAGAAAACCTGACATATATACATCATTCTTTTCTGTTTATATTATTGCGTATTGTAAATACCAGAATGCATATATATATTTATGTACTTACGAACATACACATGTACATGTTTGTAAGTAAATTGTGGGCGCGCCAAACAACTCAACTAAGTGAAAATTATCTGATATATTTAATTTCTGAAAGCCTTCAGCTGACCCAGACCCAGAGGCAGCTCTTCAGTTATTGCATCTATAAATATAAAATACAAATATAAGTAATAGGCTGCAAAATTAAAAAAATAAACCTACCAGGCAACACTCCAGAATTTCCAATGGTGGCAGCCTCCCAAACTAGTTCGATGGCTGGTGCGCGGTGGGTTGTAGAGTATACAGATCCAAATTGTTTTCAATTCTTTAAGTAGTTCGGCGTTCGCCTACCATATTGTTACTTTAGAAAGTGCCCATGTACGCACCAGCTTAGTAGGTAGCGAGGGCATGGTCAATCGCCACCGCTAGTACTGCAGTGATGTACTACATATGTATGTACATATGCAGACAGACTCGCCTAAACGGAAACATTTTCATCACTGTTGAGTTTATACGCCTTTAAAATCTTCAAAAATGAATCAATACTTGTGATTTTTATTTATTCTTTAATTATATAGAAATGAAACAAAGCAATAATAATATTTAAAAGCAATCAACTTATTTATGAGTTGCTATTTTTTTTTTTCTAAAAATAGTCGAACTATTTAATTTTGGAAGTATGTAAATTTTTAAATTAATTTTTTTTTTAATAATTTGTTTAAAGATTCTTAGCTTTTATCTCACTCTGAATATTTTTTGGATTACTTTCGACTGAATTTAGTATGTGCTCACAAGGTATCAGGCACCACTATCCCTTTGATGCAGGCTTTGCCATTCTTTTATAAACAAAGCCCATTGATTTTCGATGGAATTCAGATCTTAGCTCTGAGCAGGTCACTGCATTAAGTGAATAGTCTGATTAGACTACTCGACAAAATTAAACTTTTTTTCCACTGTGGCCAAATTACTTTTTCTGATAGATTCGGGGATTTAAACATTTTTAAGTAATTATGGTTTTTTTAGGCACAGTTTTTTTAAAGATATTTGAAATCTGGTATTTTTTGTAATGCTTTTTTCAGAGGTAGTGCTTCTTTTTTTCACATTACTTATTTATCTTACATCTGGTTGTATTAACTTTGCAATTCTAAAAAGCTAATAAGCGTATTATTGTAGCATTCGATCATTCAAAAAGCTCTAAAAAAGTTAATTTTGAAAAAACTTTTTTAGTTGTTTTTGAGTAACAATTTACGAATAATAAGTATATATAAAATAGAAAAATACCATCAAGAAATATGCAAAAGAAGGGACTAATTTGCATAGAGACATACGGACATATGGAGAAGGCTATATCGACCTGCTTGTTCATAATGAAATGTTTCATTCTGCACCTTCCAAGCATTTGGTAAAAATTATATTACCTTCTGCAAGGGTATGGGTACACCAACAAGAATCGATGCGTTCTTTGGAAAGGTGACAGTAGAGGAAAAACATTCCGAAGCTATTTGAAAAGAAATGCAACGATACGCAACAAAAATGAAGAAAATCTAACTTCGAAGCAGTTAAATTTTTTTGTAATATTATTCACAAAGTTGGGCCTTTCGTCGATTTACATAGTGAATATTAAACATTATAGACAAAAGAGATGACAAAAAATTTGAAAGATGTGTTGCATAGCAACAGGAAGACATAAAGACGTATCAGTTTATTATGCTTATCAAGATACAAGATAAAATCAAGATAAAATATAGTTAAAGTTTTCCTCGAAGATCTGAATGTTATGACTGCGATCAAAAAGCAGTTTGGTAAGCAGATCTTTACTCCAATTAATCATAGAGAGCTGAGGAAAAATCTAAATAACCTCGTAGATCAGTATGAAAAGCCTCTTATTTTTATTACCAACGAGGGGGAACGTTGTGAGCCGCGTCTGCGGCCGCAGCTTTACATTATTCCCGGTACTAAGTCAGTATATATGTATGTGAGCTTGTTGTAATTAATTTCATGTTCGCAAAAGGGACAAATTTAATTTTAGCCAAAAGAAATAAAATTTTCAGTCTAACCTTTTCGGAGATTTTCATCTATTAGATGTTTCTACATTTGTTTACATACTTTTTATACCCGGTTCGCGTTTCCGACCCCATAAAGTATATATATTCTTGATCAGCATCAATAGCCGAGTCGATATAGCTATGTCTGTCTGCCCGTTCGTCCGTCTGTCTTCATTAGCGCCTATAGCTCAGAGACTGTAAAAGCTAGAGCAACCTAAATTTGTGTCCAGACTCCTGAGATATCACTCTATTACAAGTGTATTTCAAAATTTCGCCCCGTCCCCTTCCGACCACTCAAAGGACGAACATCTGTGGAATTCACAATAAAGATACGAGGAATCAAAAAACGCAGAATCATAGACAATGACGATATCTATCAGAGTGTTAAATCTTTATCTGATCAGATCATAAATATAGCCACAATGAAAAAAACCATTTCGAAATGCATCGCTCCCTTTCGCTCTCTCTGACACAGGGGTGGGTGCTATGCCTGATCGAATTTTTTGACGCCTAGATCTCAGACACTATAAGAGGTAGATCTCTTTTGAGCCGCGTCTACGGCCGCGGCTCTACTTTATACCCGGTACTCAGTCAGTATATATGTATGTGAGCTTGTTGTAATTTATTACATGTTCGCAAAAGGGACAAATTTAATTTTAGCCAAAAAAGAAAAAAAACGAGGGGGAACGCTCTACTTTATACCCGGTACTAAGTCAGTATATATGTATGTGAGCTTGTAATAAATTACATTATTACATGTTCGCAAAAGGGTAAAATTTAGTTTTAGCCAAAAAAGAAAAAAAAATTAGGTCAACCTTTTCGGAGATTTTTATATATTGATGTTTCCATTTTTGTTTACATACGTTTTTTACATCTGTCTTTTCTACATGTCTAAATCTACTTCCTACATATACATACAGGGCTGTGTGCGAGAGAGAGGGGGAATGAGTCTGCGCTTGGAAGGCCACTGAAATTTCATTTGTTCCTTCTGACTATATTTATGACCCGATCTGATCCAGATTCAATACTCTGATAGATATGGTCATTTTCTCTGATTCTGCGTTTTTGGTTGTAGATTGTAGATTTTCGTCTTTTGTGGGGGCGGAAAGGGGCGTGGACAAATTTTGAAATAAACTCGTCTCGGTTTGATATCACAGGAGCTTGGATAGAAAGTTTGGTTTATCTAGCTCTTATAGTCTCTGAGATCTAGGCGTCAAAAAATTTGATCAGGCATAACGCCCACCCCTGTGTGTGAGAGAGAGCGAGAGGGAACGATGCATTTCGAAATGGTTTTCTTCATTGTAGCTATATCTATTATCCGATTCGATCTAGATTCATCACTCTGATAGATATGCTGATTGTCTATGATTCTGCGTTTTTAGATTCCTCGTATCTTTAAAATTGTGCATGCCACAGATTTTCGTTCTTGGAGTGGGCGGAAGGGGGCGGGGCGAAATTTTGAAATACACTTGTAACAGTGTGATAAGACAGAAGGTTGGATACAAAATTGTGTTCCTCCAGCTTTTATAGTCTCTGAGCTATAGGCGCTAATGAAGACGGACGGACAGACGGACGGACAGACAGACATAGCTATATCGACTCGGCTATATCGCTGATCAAGAATATATATACTTTATGGGGTCGGAAACGTTTCCTTCTGGGTGTTACACATATCCATTTTTTGCACAAATCTAATATACCCCTTTACTCTTCGAGTACCGAGTATAAAAAAAAGACGACGATATATGAGAATATTGACATCAACACATATGACTGGAATAGAATATTCAACATGGATGATGTAGATTCGCAAGTAGGACAACTACGAGCGTACACAACATGTCTTTATAAGACATTTGTACCCTTGCAGAAATTAAAAACTACACCAACGATATATCCATGGTTGCACACAGTATATTATTAAGGGATAGAGCATATAATAAATGGAAACGCTACAAAACGTCTGTCCATTACCAGGAATTCAGAGATTTGAAGAAAAAAACCAATCAATTAATACTGATCGCAAAAAAGTCTTTTTATTCTGTAAAGTTTCAAAGTGCAATATCAACTAAAAGGACATGGGGAGGGAAGAAATATAAATAATATAAAAATAGATGTGGACATTGACGAATTAAACAGAAAATTTGTGATAAACGGAGTACCTGAAGTAACATATAATCATTATCTTGACAATGTACAAAATAGTTCCTGTGATAATACTTTTAACTTTATGTGTGTCAGTCAGTGTGATGTCCTAGAATCTGTTCTAAAAATAAAGCCAAGTGCTATGGGACTGAATGAAATAAATCAAAAATTTCTAAAAATCTTACTTCCGCAAATATTGCCACACGTTACTCATATTTGCAATATTGTTTTAACGAAATCAACATTCCCTTAGGCGTGGAAGTTTGCGAAAATAATACCGGTCCCCAAAGGAAAAAATGAGTATAGGACTATTTCAATATTATAATTTTTGTCAAAAGTCCTTGAACAAATAATGTCACAGCAAATTCTCACCTTCCTAAATGCACTATTAAGTGACAAATAGTCAGGTTACAGGAGACAAAGAAGCTGTACTACAGCAATAGTAAATATTACAGAAGACATTAGAATAAATCAGGACGAAGGAAATGTGACGTTATTGGTACTACTTCACTTTAGTAAAGCATTTGACACTGTTGTACGATATATTTTATACGTAATTATTCTTAAGCGCCGAATAGGTATCGAAGCCGATGACTGAAACATGATCTCTAAAAGAGTCGCCCAGAAGACTCACAGAAGAGTCTCATATAAAAAAAACATTTTTATACCCGGTACTCGAAGAGTAAAGGGGTATATTAGATTTGTGCAAAAAATTAATGTGTGTAACACCCAGAAGGAAGCGTTTCCGACCCCATAAGGTATATATATTCTTGATCAGCATCAACAGCCGAGTCGATATAGCTATGTCTGTCTGTCCGTCCGTCTGTCCGTCTGTCCGTCTTCATTAGCGCCTATAGCTCAAAGACCATAAAAGCTAGAGGAACACAATTTTGTATCCAGACTCCTGTCCTATCGCACTGTTACAAGTGCATTTCAAAATTTCGCGCCGCCCCCTTCAGCCCACTTTAAAGACGAAAATCTGTGGCATGCACAGTTTTAAAGATACGAGGAATCTAAAAACGCAGAATCATAGACAATCAGCATATCTATCAGAGTGTTGAATCTAGATCGAATCGGATAATAGATATAGCTACAATGAAGAAAACCATTTCGAAATGCATCGTTCCCTCTCGCTCTCTCTCACACACAGGGGTGGGCGCTATGCCTGATCGAATTTTTTGACGCCTAGATATCAGAGACTATAAGAGCTAGATCAACCAAACTTTCTATCCAAACTCCTGTGATATCAAACCGAGACGAGTTTATTTTAAAATTTGGCCACGCCCCCTTCCGCCCCCACAAAAGATGAAAATCTACAATTTTGAAGATACGGGAAAACCAAAAACGCAGAATCATAGAAAATGACCATATCTATCAGAGTATTGAATCTGGATCAGATCGGGTCATAAATATAGTCAGAAGGAACAAATGAAATTTCAGTGGCCTCCCAAGCGCAGACTGATTCCCTCTCTCTCTCGCACACAGCCGTGTATGTATATGTAGGAAGTAGATAAAAACATGTAGAAATGGCAGATGTAAAAAATTTATGTAAACAAAAATGGGGACATCTAATAGATCAAAATCTCCAAAAAGGTTCGAATTAATTACTTTTTTCTTTTTTGGCTAAAATTAAATTTGTCCCTTTTGCGAACATGTAATAAATTACAACAAGCTCACATACATATATACTGACTGAGTACCGGGTTAAAGTAGAGCCGCGGCGTAGACTCGGCTCACAACGTTCCCCCTCGTTTTTTTTTTCATTTATTTAGGTCAATTAAAATATTGGTTGCAAGCAACTTCTTTCTGTAATACATATGTATTAAATGTCAGTGATATTTATTATTTATTTATATTTTTATTAATGCATTGTTTTTAAACTTCCGCACAGTTCACAAAAAACAATTTAATGCGCATTTTCTCAACGCGAAGCAACAACTATCGCTAAACGATCGCTTGGAATCGCCTGGAAGATGCATTTTCTAGCGATCTCCCGCGCGACTCCCAAAAGACTTCTCGGCGATCCCCGACTGTACAGTCTTGTTGTATTGCTGGGTACATATATACGGTTCGTGTGAGAGAGAGAGAGAGAGATAGAGAGGGAATGAGTAAGCGCATGGAAAGCGTTGCGTAGCCACTGAAATTCATTTGTTCCTTGTGGCTATAATAATGATTCGACCTGATCCAGATTCGGCAGTCTGTCAGATAAGGTTATTTTCCTTGATTTTGGGTTTTTGGTTTTCTCGTATCTTAAAAATTGTGGATTCCAAAGATTTTCGTTCTTTGAGTGGGCGGAAGAGGGCGGAGAGTAATTTTGAAATACACTTGTAACAGTGTGATATCACAGGAGTTTGGATACAAAATTCGGTTGCTCTAGCTTATATAGTCTATGAGATATAGGCGCTAATGAAGACGGGCGGACGGACGGACGGACAGACGTACATAGCTACATCGACTCGGCTATTGATGCTGATCAAGAATATATATGTTCTTTATAGAGTTGGAAACGCTTCCTTCTGGGTGTTACATACATCCACTTTTGGCACAAATCTAATATACCCTTATACTTTTCGAGTATCGGGTATAAAAAGGTTTTATCACAAAAACTTGATATAATTCGAGCCCAATTACAAACATCAAACGGTCTTTATAGCACTCTCTTCAAGGGAATACAACAAGACTAGCTTCGGGGGCTAGTATTTTAATATATTTACAGTTCGGTTATTCCTATGTCAGCTATTTGATATAGTGAATCGAATTTGGAACAATCTGGGTTAATTATGATAATTGAAAACAAGTTGTAACACCTTGTTGGGAGTTATATGATATTGTCATACGATCTCTAATAAGCTTATTATGCATAATTATTTTTATAGTTACTTGCCATATATGTATATAAACTATCCAAAGGTTCTAACTGCTTTTTTAGTGTAAAAACATATCTTGTGTGGAATATAATTAACTTCCAACGCACCTTCTCAAAATTGTTTCTTAATCTACCGCCAGAATAACGCCACACTGTCTCGCAAGTCAAAGGCGGCTTTTTTAAATTGGTAGCCAGTTCTCAGTTTCTCGGTTCGTAGAAAGGAGCTCATGCCATTATGGCTTCCATCGAAGTGATTTTTATTTTACGCTGCTTGCGCGCGGCCTGTTTGTTAGTCTGATGTCTGAGCACACCTCTTATTATACATACAACACACACTTTTACGAATTATAAATGCCAGAGTAAGGCAACTAGCGGCTGTTAAAATTGCAAAATATACAATGCGTTCCTCCTTCGTTCACACACACACACGAAAGAAACACCACTAAGTTTAATTTGATTTCGATTCAAAGTGAAATAAGACCCTTAAATATGCCAGCTTCACTGTTTTATCATTCACCAACGTTTAATGTTGTATATTAGACAAAAAGCGAAAACAACTTGGTCCTCTGTTATGAGCAACGGAATGATTACTCTTAAGAACGGATGTGTGAATGATGTAAGCTAAAAAAGAGTTGCCGATGTTCATTTTCACCTCATCCACAGATTAGCGTCCAATAGGGACGGTAGGAAATAATCTATAGCACTGAATCGTTATAAATACAAATATTCTCTATATATTACAAGAATTAAATAGAAATAAAATGTGCTTTCAACTGCCAATGATTTCTCATACAAAAATTTGTTTTGACTTTAAATCTTATCAAAGCAATAATATGTAAATATACATTTGTTTGTATATATTATTTAAATTTGTAAGTTTTATTTAAAAGAATAGGATTATCACAATATTTGCTCACATGGATCTATATATATAACTTTACTACAATCTTGCACATATACATATGTTTAATGGCTGCAAAATTCCAACTGGGTAACATGTTTTAGCCCTCTTATATTGCAGGTAGAACCAAGCTTTGGCGGGATACATTTATATATGTATACGTATTTATGTATGCACATATGGACATACATGCATGCATACATCCTCGGGGTAAACACAACTCAACTCCTCAAATTAGCCTTCAATAAATTGGCGGCCTGTTGCCTTCAAACATTTATCTCATAAGAGTACAAAGCAATACAATACAAGCCACACAAAATTCCAACACATTGAAATAATAAATACTGATGGTTATTAGCCTCGGCTCAAACAAAGATCTTGTCTTTCCTTAACAATTTTTAGACCGTACAATATTTTAACTCGAGATAGGGCTGCTAAACATGTTATTACTTCACACCATTTATTTTATACGTGGTCATTTAAACATGAAAAATGACTTATCCGCTCAACTTTAACTGAAGAGTAATAGAAGTACTCTGTAGTACTCTAAGTATTATTGTATTGTATATTGTATTTATATTTCATCGAATAATAAAAATATCATAATAACCTAAGGTTTGCAATATTCAAATATTTGACCAGCAACTCATATGATATATAGCCTGCCTGGTCCCTTCTACAGATTGAACCAGTAATAAACTCCAAAAATACTGAACCGGTTTTTATAAAATTTTGCACACTGTCTTCGTTTTGTCATTTGGGATATTTTTTATTTCTATTTATATATTTATAGTCGCAATATTTTTAATTGAACATTTTTTGTTTTTATCCGCCGGACTTGGTATTCTTTTCAAATGTGTGATATAAAATAGACTTAAGTCTTTCATTGTATTTCCCATTTCGTTGTGTGACCGAAAACACAAAATATATTATACATGTTATTATAGTTTTAATATATTATTTATTTTTGTCACTACTTTGTATCCCTAATCAACTCTACATTATAATACCCACATTTGTATAAATTATGCATACTATATAGAACTCAGCACAACTCTGTTAAATGGTTCTGAAAACCGAATGATTTTCTATAGAACTTCCAAACTGTTTCTATAGATGTGTTACTCCGCATAAGCGAAAAAGGTAATTATTTAAATGTATTATAAGTTTTCTAAAATGCATTGTTTTGTATATAATTACTGTTGGCATTTTCTCACTGCACTAGCCTTATTTTACACCTTCGACATTTTCTTGTAGCAATAAGCTTTTAGGTTCACTGCTCTACACTGACGTTTTGGGATTGGTTTTAGAATTTAATCTATATCTTGATTGCGCGATTTTTTCATTTCTTTTATGCCTTGGTTGCTTTAAACAAAATTTGTAACTAAACAAATCACTGTGAAGGAAATATGTACAACGTACATTGTACATATGTATGTTATGGCAACCAATAAGTATACTTTAGCCCTATTTAGCGCTATCAGAAAAAAACTTCTGTTTCTCAATTTTTAAGGAAAAAATAAGTGTTCTTTTTTTAATTTTTATTTAAAATATTAAAAATAAATAAACCATAAGATTTAATTTATGTTGTGGAGAATTAATCTTGTTACAATGCATGTCATATTTAAATCCACTTTAGACCACTGTCTCTGAAACCTACATTTTTTTCACAAAAATTCAGATTTGCTTGCAATTTGGAACACGAACGAACACGAAAATAGCAAAAGTGGATGCCATTCTCCATTGCTTTAAAGCGAAAGCACCTGTCACTAGTTCTGAGAAAAAAAGTGGATATTACCAGATAAAAGAAAAAACAAGATTAAATTTGAAGGAAGCACTGGGCAATCGAACTAGCCCCAAAGATATTCTAGAGGGCGACGCAAACGTAATTTTTTACATTTTAAATTAACAAAATATAAAATAAACAAACATGCCAATCGTTATCCTCATCGGGAAATACGAGGATTTGGCACTAAGCAATCAGTGTGGAGTGCTAAAGTATCCACATTTTTTTCCATAAATTTCTAGCAGAGATTTGATTAGAGGTTTCGTTAAAATGAAAATAAAAGGATTAAAACATTCGAAATTTTAACCATAATACAATATAATATATTAAGTGGCGTCAACAGTCTCTGAGATATAGGCGCTCATGAAGACGTGCAGACGGACGGACAGACAGACATAGCTATATCGACTCTGCTATTAATGCTGATCAAGAATATATGTACAGGTGTTGCACACATTCACTATCACCACAAATCTAATATACCCCTATACTTTTCGATTACCGGGTATAAAAAGTCGGTTTGGTTTACAGTTAAATTTTGTTGCCTAGTGTAACAGATCAAAACTGATTGAATGGCATGGATTAGTTCGAATATAGTTGAAAGGACTCTTTCATTAATCAATTGTACGACAACGCATTCATTGCGGTTGACAAAAAGTGTAACTTGAAGATTCAATACGAAATGGCCATCACACCACCAAATGTTCTACGCAGCCTATACAAATTATGACTTTTTGGCGGAGATCGTGAACAAATTAGTTATAGCGAACAGAGCCTTCCACATTTCATTTATTTAGTCAGAGAAAAACACATGATGTCATTTCCAGTCCAGGTCACATGTGATGTACAAAACATAACGCAACGCACAGTTGTTAGTCTTGGCTTGACACCACATTTTTCCCGTATTTTCCCACACTTCCGATGCAGATACAGATTACGTATATATCAATCAATATTATTATCGAAAACATAACGCTGATCCCACTTGAAACTTATCGTTTGAATATTTTATAATATTTTGTGGTTTTTTATTAATTTTGCATGAAGGTGGTCCTCTAAATTAGTGTTAAGAATCCATAAAATATTTAAATGTATACACTTGATGGTAGTTTAATTAAAAAAAAAATTCAAAATTGTAATTCACAAAAAAAAAATTGTATATCGTATGGGCACGTGACACTTGCACTAAATTATATGGTGATGGACGAATGCTCAAGTGCTACTATTGCGGATCATTAACTTTCCATGGCAAATTGGTCGTCGAGAAAATCATGAGTAGCATCCCCATCGAAAGGTTTCTAGCATCCCTCATTGTAAATATCGAATTTATATTGTATTGTTATTGTTACCTACTACACCATGACGCTACTTTTAAGAAGTGATGTTGCACGTTCTGTTTTGATTAATTGTGGCATTACGTTTTTCTGTGTCCGAGTCGACACGATTGACGATGATTCTGCGAAACCAATTTACCTACATATAATAAATATATTTGATTTTTATTACTCTAATAAAGTGTATGTAATCGATGTTGTTATTTCTTATAGGGAGACTTCATTTAAGAATACATTATTCGCATGTTGTATGACCTTACTGGTCACCAACAAGCTCAAATGAAAACGAAAAATTAAACGTAACAAAAAGTTTTTTTTGATTGCCAATGCAAAACGCAGTGCTATGTCGAGGGTATTCTTTCTGTCCTCTACTTTTTAATAATCAATTTTGTATTTAAAGCATACTCAGTTTAATTTAATTCTAGACTTTTTTGATGGGGGCCTATATGTTCTTTCGCAACTCTTACTCTGCGGTCCCCTCACTGCAAATCTGGAAAATGTAAATAACACTACTTGACAAAATTTAACTTTTTATTCCGCTGTGGCCAAAAATTACGTTTTCTGATAGATTTCGGGAATTAATTTTTTTTTCTTAAAGAATTATGTTTTTTTTTATATTCTGTAGTTTTTTAAAGAATTTTTGAAATTTTGTGTTTTTTTCACTTTTTTTCTATTTTTCACATAACTAAAGCATCTTACATCTGGCTGTATTAAACTTTGCAGTTCTGAAAAATTTTGACTGACTAAATTTTGTAGCTTCAGCTTACTGTGTGGTAGTTGTTAAGCTTTCAGATTAAAAATTGATAATTCGTTGCTGTATATGTATTTTCCCGAAATTTTGACATTGAAAAAAAATTATTTCTTGGGCTGAATTTTTACAAATATCGAATTTTCCCATAAAATTCCGTTAGTCGACATACAACCATTATTTTTCTTACAAAAAAATACCACAATCTGTGTTTGTATGCCACATACGAATTATGGAGAAATTCGACTTTTGGGAGTGCGAGTTACGGAAGCAGAATTGGACGTAATTTTCTCCCTAAACGATATTGCCACCGTTTCAGTTGGAAATATATAAAATTCAAGTAACAGGCGTTGGAGTCGGGGAAGTTCAACTGTATATTGATTTTATAGCCTAAAACATCCGTTTTAGATTTTAGGATAAGAAATTGTTGAATATCTTATTATTAGAAAATAGAATTAAGGTTTTTAATTTTAAAATAGTCAACCAGATGAGCAAACTTTTCGAAAATGTAACGTAACTTTAAAACCAACTTCCAAAATTGAGAACAGAAAAATGTATATTAATAGAAAATCTCAATACAAGTGTTAAATTTTGAATGCAAATATAATAAATATTAAGATTATACAGTTTCATGAATTTTCGTCAATGTAACGTGCGAATGTAACGTAACAGTCCGCGATTTTGACCATATTCAAGTGCATTCAAAAAACTATTTGGATCGTTAAAAATGCTTGCCAAATTATAATAATTTTGGAAAATAACTTGGATAAATGAGTGTTGCAATAATTATTTCGACCAGGTAATATATTAGAAATTGGTGTAAATAAAGAAAATTATCAAATTTGAATTTGAAAGCTCAATAACTTCCAGACGGTAAGCTGCATGTACAAAGTGTTTGGGTACGATTTATAGCTGCATTTATCAGCTTTTCATAATTGCAGAGTTAAATAAAACCAGATGTGAGATACTTTAGTTATGCGAAATAAAAGCATTACCTCTGAAAAAACATGAATAAAAATATCAGATTTAAAAAACAAACTACACAAAATAAAAATAGAACTATAACTAATCAAACATTTTTAAATCCCCTAGTTTATCAGAAAAAATCGGCTTGGGCCACATCGGAAATGTCCTGTCTACTTGTGTAAGCAGAGAAGTGCAATTAATTTTTAATTCAATTAATTATATTATATCATATCATATCATATCATATCATATCATATCATATCATATTATATTATATTATATTATATTATATTATATTATCAGCGATCTTTGTGTTTATTATATGAACTTTTATTATTGACATTGGGAAAGAATAAAGAACAATTCGAAAAGAACGCAACTTTTTTCAAGACCAATCCCCTATGCTTATCCTATGTAAAACGAGGGGGAACGTTATGAGCTGCGTCTGCACCGCGGCTCTACTTTATACCCGGTACTCAGTCAGTATATATGTATGTGAGCTTGTTGTAGTTTATTACATGTTCGCAAAAGAAAAAAATGTAATTTTAGCCAAAAAAAAACAATTTAAGTCGAACCTTTTCGGAGATTTTGATCTATTAGATGTTTCCATATTGGTTAACATAAATTTTTTACATCTGCCATTTCTACATGTTTTTATCTACTTCCTACATATACATACACGGCTGTGTGCGAGAGAGAGAGGGAATCAGTCTGCGCTTGGGAGGCCACTGAAATTTCATTTGTTCCTTCTGACTAGATTTATGATCCGATCTGATCCAAATTCAATACTCTGATAGATATAGTCATTTTCTATGATTCTGCGTTTTTGGTTTTCCCGTATCTTTTAAATTGTAGATTTTCATCTTTTGTGGGGGCGGAAGGGGGCGTGGCCAAATTTTAAAACAAACTCGTCTCGGTTTGATATCACAGGAGCTTGGATAGAAAGTTTGGTGGTTCTAGCTCTTATAGTCTCTGAGAACTAGGCGTCAAAAAATTCGATCAGGCATAGCGCCTACCCCTGTGTGTGAGAGAGAGCGAGAGGGAACGATGCATTTCGAAATGGTTTTCTTCATTGTGGCTATATTTATTATCCGATCTGATCCAGATTCTACATTCTGATAGATATGCTCATTCTTTATGATTCTGCGTTTTTAGTTTTCTCGTATCTTTAAAATTGTGCATGCCACAGATTTTCGTCTTTGGAGTGGGCGGAAGGGGGCGGGGCGAAATTTTGAAATACACTTGTAACAGTGCGATAGGACAGGAGTCTGGATACAAAATAGTGTTCCTCTAGCTTTTATGGTCTTTGAGCTATAGGCGCTAATGAAGACGGACAGACGGACAGACGGACGGACAGACAGACATAGCTATATCGACTCGGCTATTGATGCTGATCAAGAATATATATACTTTATGGGGTCGGAAACGCTTCCTTCTGGGTGTTACACACATTAATTTTTTGCACAAATCTAATATACCCCTTTACTCTTCGAGTACCGGGTATAAAAAATATGCGACTCCAGCAAAATGCAATGACGCAGCCATAGTTAAGCAGGTTATTAGAAAAAAAGCGAAAATGTTTACTAATTTGTAGGAAAGATTAATTGGATCTTGTTGTAAGCATATTTATTGCCGTTTTCTTTGCATATTTACTTTTTAATATTCTTATTGGAATTTAAAAATTTACTTCTACGAAAATAGATTAAATATAAAGTGATAAATCCGCTGACTTCCGGGGCTTTAGATATTCATAGGGCTGCACTTAAAGTATAAAGTTTAAACACTCAGGAAAGCAATATAGCTTGAAAAAAATTTGTTTTAAATTTATTAAGTGTCGTTTAAGGTATCGATTAATACAGGGATCGGCAAGGCCTTATCTTATCCCTACATAAACGTGTGATCGGCACCAATGCAACATTTTTTTCAATTTTTCTGGTTTAATCTATTAAAAAACGGATAAGATGCAACGTCCGCTTGACTAATCCCACACCAAATCACATTTTACCGTTAAATACTATTCGGTACCTCGGCCTCAGTGTATTTTCCTCAAAATACGACTTTTTTTTAAAACCGCAAATGCTACAAATATTATTTCGCGAACGTACCGAAGATTTATATACCCGATATTTACTATACTCTAGTGGTGTATAGATTTGTGGGAAAAGTCAATGTGAGTAACACCCAGAAGGATGAGTTTTCGATCAGCATCAATAGCAGAGTCGATGTAGCCATGTAGCAGACATACATAGCTATATATATATATACTTTATGGGGTCGGAAACGCTTCCTTTTGGGTGTTACACATATCCACTTTTACAACGAATCGAATCTTCGAGTACCGGGTATAAAAAGTTATTAAGAATTTACTGAAGTGATCATTTTTTGAAAATAAAGATGATACCACTAAAAATTAATAAAAATGAAATGAAAAACCACAAATAGGGAACAAATTAAAAAAAATTAATTTCTAGTGCCTTTATTGGTCTACTTTCTTACTTCGCTTAGCTTATGGCTTCGAAAATTTAAATTTATTTTTTTAAATTAATTTATTGATTTGATTAAATTTAATTAAATGATTCTGCCGGTGTTGACTTCACGTAAAATGCATAAAAACTGTGTTAAAATATGTCACGTTAACATAGAAAATTATATTACGACCGAACACACGCAAAAACATGGTGCTATATGAGGCGGCCTATACTTGGAAATAACAATAATAATTCCAAGAGACCAAAAAAAAATGTTTTGCATACATTTTGGTTAAATACGAAGATACATCAGAAAGTACATTGACAACACAGCAAAAAAAATGAAACACTCACATTTTAAAAAAGTTCTTACACCCATATATCGCAATTCGAAAACAATAAAAAGTTACTTTAGTCTTTTTTTTTGTAATCAACTATTTTGTAATATGCCCACAGCTAGTTTCGTTATCAGCACAAAAACTTCATACTGTCAACCAATACGACTCCTCATACTCAGATCAGTAGCTTCTGCTTGGTTCCCAAGTTTACGTGGGGATGCCTATAATTGGGAGGTGCATACTGTAAGCATGTTTACCCTAAAAATACCCTGTTTACCCTGCAGATTGGACACCAATGTCAATTATTATGTCAAATTATTTGCACAGCATATAGTACCTATAGTATAGTATAGTGGTAATGGCAAGTAAGTACGTCACATATTATGCACTGCCAAGGAGTCATAAAAAAAAACACTTCAAAAGTATTTTATTCCTATAAAACTGTTCATTTGTAGAATATTCTTTTCTTTTCTATGGATTCATGGGAAGGTTTCCTTTTCGATAAAAATCAAAAGTCTGATTTTGTTAACCTTTATAATTAGTAACTGTATCATTTAGCTTATGTAAATACATATGTAGCAATTATATGTAGTTCGGTCAGAATTTTATAAGCCTATGACCCGAAGTAAGCCTCAGTTTCTTTTTATACCCGGTACTCGAAGAGTATAGAAGTATATTAGATTTGTAATAAAAGTGCATGAAGGAAGCGTTTCCGACCCCATAAAGTATATATATTCTAGATCAGTATCAATAGCCGAGTCGATATAGCCATGTCTGTCTGTCTGTCCGTCCGCCTGTCTTTCCGTCCGTCCGTCCGTCTTCATTAGTGCCTAGATCTCAGAGACTATAAAAGCTAGAGCAACCAATTTTTGTATCCGGACTCCTGTGATATCACACTGCTACAAGTGTATTTCGCCCCGCCCTCTTCTGTCCACACAAAGGACGAAAATCGTGGCATGCATAATTTTGAACATACGAGAAAACTAAAAACGCATGGAGTCATGAAAATAAACGTATCTGCCAGATTGGTGAATCTGAATCAGGTCTGGGCATTATTATAGCCAGAAAGAACAAATGAAATTTAAGTGGCCACGCAACGCCTTCAAGCAGTGTTTCGAAATCACGGGACGGGAGTAAATTGGAAATGGCGGGCAGCGGGAATTCCAGATTTTTTTGGTTCAGTGTGGATTTTTTTTTAGCTTTTTATTAAGTTGGCATTTCGGCTCTAATTTGGCGATAGTGCTTATGGACTATCGGCACTTCCATCGACTATTGGCACTTCCACCGCTATTTGATAGTTCCACCTCCAAATTATAAAAGTGAGCAAAAATGTTATTGAGGAAGATGCGAAAACAGTACTAAAAGCAAAAAGTTCGTGACGTGTGGCTTAAAAACCCGGAGTTCAAAAACTAGATCCGCAAAGATGTGATGAACCCATTTCGCGTTTTTTGCAGCTATTGAAAAAATCATATAACAGCAAAACTCTCTGATCTATATGCACATTCGGCGAAAAAAAAAACATTTGAGTGCTATTGGTAGCCTAGCGCAAACAAATAAACTTGACTTTCCTAAGTGGTGGCAAAAACTTCTGAACAAGGAGTAGCTATTTGCCTATTTGCTGCTCAACATACTGCAATAGCATAAGCAGATCATTTAAGTAGCATATGTTCCAATAAGTTTAACGAAAGCGCAACAACCAAACATATAAAAGTGCAACGCACAAAATGCACAACTATATTAAAAAATGAGTTGGTTCCATATTCTTGTGATGATTTACGTGAGGACATTGGGGATGTGAAGTTCAGTTTGTTGCTAGACGAATCTACAGCCATTGGCACATCGAAGTTACTTGGTAAGTACTTAAACATTTAAACCGCTCATATTGTTTCTGAATTTCATGTTCAAAGGTATGTTTTTTTAATATTGGACATTATCCGCCCTACTACAAACAGTATTAATCCATAAATAATGATAAGGTACTGTTGCTTCGATTATTAATTTTGTCCCGAATTCATATGTAGTAATTTTAATTAATATAATTTATTAGAAACTTGTGATGCCCACTTTTTGTAGAGCTAACAACTAATTTGTGTATGTCATTGTTTGTATGTTTAAAATCAAATATTTATTATTTTTATATATATAAGAACCTACTAAAAATACCCATTGTTTCCGACACAAGTTGGTTATCAATCAAAGTGGCTGTTACGCGAATTATTGATAAGTGGGAAGAGCTGAAACTACATTTCGAGCAGGCCAAAAATAAAGAAAGTTGTCATCAGGCCGAAATTTTGCACACGATGTTCAAGGATAAAACACATTTTTTATATCTTATCTTTTTGCAAACTATCCTAGTTGATATGCAAAATTTAAATAAATGTTTCCAAAGAAAAAATCCAAACCAAACTGTTATCAGACATGATATTGGTTATAAATTCATTAAAAATAAAGGTCAATTTGAAACCCTTTTAAAGGAATTGTCGCTAAGTGCCACTACACAAGAAAATATCCGAGATATTTATACCAGTTTTGTAGTTAAGCTAATAAAGCAATTGAAGCAAAGGTAATACATTTTTTTACGATTTGGATTTTTATTTAGAAAATATTAATTATTTTCAATTTAAGGCTTCCAGATAATGTGGATATTTTACAGAAAATAAATATATTTTATTTTGAAAACATTTTGCGTGCCAAAAATACTTCAAAATAAACAATGTTGCGCAACTAGAGCGCCAGTACAGCGAAATAAACTTTCTGAAATGGGATAAAATGGAAAACACTTTTAAGTTCTGGCTGGAAGTATTATCATACAGAGACTCTGCAGGAAACCAGAGATTCAACGATATAGACAATTTAGCTATATATGTACATGCCTTCTCTTCCTTGGTCAAATGCAGAAGTAGAGCGAGTTTTTAGCCAGATGAGCATTGTCAAAACGAAGTTAAGGAACCAGATGAATACGGAAACTTTGAACGTTATTTTGCCGATAAGGTAATTCGTAATTTTTAACTTAAATTACTCAGGAATCTCATTTGCTTTTAACTCTTTAAGATTTGGATTACGCCAAATGCATAAATGCTGCTTTCACGGATACCCCCCAAATTCCTAAAAATGATAGGAACTATGGAGTCATATAAGAACGAGGACTACGAAGTTGTCGATATCGAAGATGTTTTGAAGCATTTCGATAACGAATAGAATAGATATAATATTATAATAACAATTTACTAGAATAAATAAAACTTTATGTAAGAAAAATACAAAAGAAATATCATTAATAAGTGTTAGCTTTTTTCTTCTAATAACATATTTTTTGGATTTTTTTTTATTTAATCCAGCTTTATTTCACTCGCACACATTTGCACGAGTCGTAGTAAAGATGTATATAGATGTAGAAATGTAGAGAAGACAGATGTAAAAAACAAATATAAGAACAAATGGAAAGGATGGAATTTTCTCTTTTGGAAAAAATTATATTTTTTGCCCTTTTGCGAACATATGTATAATAAATTACATAAATCGTAGGCTCACGTATATACTGACTGAGTACCGGGTATAAAGTAGAGCACGGTAAAACGTTCGCCCTCATTTCATTTATATCACTGAATATTTGTACAATGTACATTGTGCATATACATAAAGGTACATTCTCGTAAATATTTTTCATTCTTATGAGCTACAAATGCACTTGTGACAAATTTCCGACTTCCATTTGTTTCGCTCAATTTATTGTCGACCTTTCAAAGACTTCTTTGATCTCCCGCTAATAAGGAAAACAATTGCATCAAGATGGTTTTATTGATGGATTTTCACAAAAGTTTTCAACGAGAAGCACCCAATTCGAAAAACACCCGTGGCGATAATTAAAGGGCACGGTCTAAGCCTAATACCTTTTTTACCCGATACTCAACGGGTATATTGTATGGGATCATGGGTACGTAACAGCAAAGGCTTTCATATATGCACTTTCAATCCGATAGATTCATAATAGATTCATCAACCAGTCAACTGCTAAGCTTGAAGTTATCTAAAACTCTGCACTGATCTTACATAAATGTATGTATATAACTATAACAATATAAATATTTATTATTTGATCTGTCAAGATACTTTTCTGAATTCTGTCAGTCCTTGGCTCGTTGGATCAAACGTTTCGACTGAAATTAGATTCGACCACGAAGATAGCCCTCGTATTTAGTTTATACTCGTAGCTTGTCCCAATGACAACTCTATTAGACATATGTACATATAAAGTAGCATTTTCAATCGGACGTTTATTAAAGTGAATTTAATTTAACCACAATTAGTGAAATATGATTAAAGCACTTTTGAGAACATACATATGTACATAAATAATAATGGATTTAATTTGGATACGAAAATAGCAAACATAGGATCACTGTGTTTAATATTTAAGCCAAGCAATTTTCAAACGGAATATCTAATGTTATAGAAAGAAGAATAAGACTGCAATCGACTGGTGAAAAATATTATTTATCCGGCGGAGATACTTCATTCAAATAGATGACTACCATTTATTCATATATCCTCTGCGTTAATAGAAAAAACGAGGGGGAACGTTGCGAGGCGCGGCTTAGGCTTCGGCTCTACTTTATACCCGGTACTCAGTCAGTATATATTTATGTGAGCTTATGATATATGTAATTTATTATATGTTCGCAAAAGGGACAATTGAATTTTAGCCAAAAAAAAAAAGAGTTAAGTCGAACCCCTTCGGAGATTTTTATGTATTAGATGTATCCATTTTTTTTTTTACATACTTTTTTACATCTGTCTTCTCTAAATGTCTACATTCACTTCCGACAAATACATACACGGCTGTGTGCGAGAGAGAGAGGGAATGAGTAAGTGCTTGGAAGGCTACTGAAATTTCATTTGTTCCTTCTGGCTATAATATTAATCCGTCCTGATCCAGATTCCATACTTTGATATATATATGGCCATTCTCTATTATTCTGCGTTCTTAGTTTCCTCGTATCTTAAAAATTGGTACTCTTCGAGTACCGGGTATAAAATCCACTCTGTCAATAATACTTATACTGGAGAGATTTGTTCAAACTGGGCTGTTTTATATTAGTAATTCTTTTGCTTAAGCATAATAGAAATTTCTATTGCTGCTATATGTGTATGCAGATGTATGTATGTGTCTTAAACCACTATCAACATACAACACGCCATAGCCAACTCTACTCTAAGAGTACAGGGCTATATTAAATATACGACCCTTCAATTTATTAAAATAGTGCTAAGCAGCACATAATTTGTAATTAGAAATTTGGCTTCAAATGTATTTATTAAAACAAATCTTTTCTTCTGGTATTTTAACTTTTATATTCTTCAGATAATTATCGACTTATGTATATTACTTAATACAAATAAAATAAATAATTTGTGGATACGGTATGTGATAAAAATTGTGTAATAGGCGTTGGTACAAACTAGCTACAACTATACCATGTTTTGGTCCTATTTATCAATTAACCTTAATAAAAAAAGGAACTAAGTTTGGATGAATTTACATATCTTCATAAATAATTCTGTACAGCAATATTCTAGTTTGATTTTTTTATATGGTACGCAAATCATTGTCTATTCTGTTTTGGGCTTCCGGTGTCAAATATTGTTGTGAAGGTGCCACCAGAGCTACGTTGTTGTAATAGATACTGTGCATATTGGCAAGGGGTGCCGCCGCCATCATGAACAGTGGATGGGAAATAGCAAGTTCATATGTGGTGCTGGGTATTCCCGGGGATTGGAGACTTCCCGAGCTCAGTCCTGATACATTAGCTCCTGCGGTATAATGAAGGAACGGTACGTTTCCTGCATTAATAGTGTGTAACGGCGGTAGCGGTCTCTCGCGCTGATCTTCAGAGTGGTTTAATCGACTTATATTCATATATTCGTCGGACGAAGATGTTGGTGGATATCTGAAAATTCCACTACATTCCACTACATCAATATCAGTTCGGTCATCATCCTCGTCTTCCTCCTCCGAATGGTGTTCAGGCTTGTCGGGAGTAATTAGACTCTCTATCGTAAAGGAACGCTTCGGCCGTAAGCTTATCGGACCTTCAATATCTGGACTAGTTATTAAGGGCAAACTGGACAATGCCATATCTGATAAATTGGTATGATTTGGATTATATGTGGGCGCTTGGATAACATCAGGTAGAATTATACCTTGAGCTAAAGACGTTGATAATTGATTTGTTACTCTGGGCATATGCAGAGTCGAGTCAAGGCTCATAGATGCATTGTTGATATCTTGTGACGTCATATGCGATGCATTATTTCCATTGCGAGTGGTAAAAAAAAATCGATTTAGGTTCGCAAGTGCGGTCAATTCTTCATTTAGTATGTCCTTATCATTTTTATGCAATTTAAATCGCTTTCTTCGTCGTAGTAGACTTCCGTTTTCAAACATATCAAATGCCTGCGGATGTAATGCCCAGTAGGCACCTTTCCCTGGCCTGTCTGGCCGTCGCGGAACTTTTATAAAGCAATCATTAAAACTCAAATTGTGTCGTAAAGAGTTCTGCCACCGCTGAGTGTTTTTTCGATAGTATGGAAAGCGGTCTGTTATAAATTTGTAAATATCGCTGAGAGGTAACATTTTCTCCGGTGAACTCCAAATGGCCATAGCAGTCAATGATATATATGAATATGGAGGCTTCTGATCGCCATATGATTCACGTGAGGGTCTTGGCATTATTAAACAATGGGCAATGGTTGATTATTTAATTCTCCAGAGCTCAATTTCGCGGGATTCAACACAGAACTGTGTTAAATATTTCCAAACAGAAATTTTATAAAATAGCAAAGTCCTCATATTATTAAACGTTAGACAAAATAAATAACATTATTTTTGTCATGTAATATCAGAGAATATTATTTAGGACACTGTATTAAATGGTTAAGTTTTATGGTTTATTTGTTCGGCTGATTAATTATTTGCTTTGTTTATTTTTTTGTATTTAATAATTGATGGTACAACATTTTAGGTTTTTACGTCTTTAATACATCTTGTAAACACAAATTATTTAAAAACAAGAGAAGCGAACAAAGGTTTTATCCATTGCAGGTAAAAGTATTCTATCGAAATTGTATTTGGCATGGTGAGGCCAATAGCGACGGCAAAACAAGATCGCGAACTGACGGCAGTAAAATCTCCACAAGAACTACGCTTGTTATAAGCTTCAGCGACAATACTGAATGTAAAAGCACTCTCACTGAGGTTTCCCTGGTCTGGCAAATTACCATCTAAAGCTGAATACGAATACGTGAGCGGCGGTGGTAGCGAACTTGACGCGAAGATAGCGATAGAGAGGGAACAAAACAAACGACAACAAACGAAGAACACGGCATACAAAAAATTACTGTTTCAGCAGACTAGCAGACGACGCGCCGGTTATTGTACTAAGTGAGCAATGCCGTACAACCAACCACAGTGAGCAATGCAATCAAAATATAATCACTCACATCATTGCCCCCGTGCTCTCTCCCAATCACCGCGATGCGAACATGCATCATCCCTCCAAAACGGCGAAACTTCAAAGAAGAGAGCCAAAGCAAAGAGTCTGAGATTTACTAAACGAATAAACCAGTCTGACCAGACCACACTATGCCAGAGCAAGCTATAGGGAAGGGGTGCTGCTTCAGTTACGGGGAGTGTCGTAGGTCTTAGCTTAGCTTATGCTACGGATATATGTACACTGGACAAAAGACCAACCGCCCTGGCAGCTGGGTCTGGCTAACAGCCCAATGCGAGAGAGGTGTTGAAAAAGAAAATTACAACCACTTTACCGATTTACTGATTTTACGTTTTCATAATCTTGTTAGTTGATTTGCCTGCTTTTGGACGCAGTCATTATTCTACAGAACGTTAAAACTTAAATCGTACTGCCACCGCTTTTGTCAAACGTGAGTATGGTCCGATTTTATAGGTAAGTGCGAAAACCAATTAAATAATAATATATAAGTTACGAGTTCGGAACATAGTTCCACTTAACTTATATGTATGTATGTATATGTATGTATACTAAATATCCAAGAAACTACTATATGTAACAAAAATTTAAATTTCGTGTAATTTATATATCATTGTATCAACAGAAATTCATTTATTGATAATTGGCCTTTTCATTGCTATAATTAGGTGATCATCTTCATCATCAAATGTAAGTGGAGGTTAAAAGCGAAGTGCCGCATCATGGAGAGCGAGCGGCGGCTAGCTGACGACGCGAGAGTGAGAAAGAAAAATAAACTCTTAAAGCGGGATGGTATGATAGTATCACGTCTTATTTGTCTATAGGCAAAAAAAACCTCGAATTGGATTGGCTATTGTGGAAATGCATTTGTTTGGGCGGAGCTTAGGCAGTTTCTACAATATAACATTTACTATCATACATACGTACGTACATTTTTCATTAGTATCCTCCTTATTATTTACCATTCCGAAAATGTGGCTGCCCAATCTATCAGAGACGAGAAATTCAAAAATCATTCCAATAAAACCAGATGTATGCAAATATTAATATTAAAATGTATCTATGTATTATACATATGTATGTTCGTTCATAAGGACATTTGTACATATATACTCGTGCATTTACATGCATGCGTGCTTTTATTTTATTTCATTTGTAACATCATATTATATTTATATACATATATGTACATATGTAATGATAACATGTGCGCATGTATATCAATAATTTAAGAAGTTGCCTGCTATTGGCTGATTGTATTGGTGGGTGTATATTTTTGAAAAAGACTGCCCTTTTCTGAAATGAAATCGGCTGCAGTGGCCAGGGTCTTTTACAAACAGCTGGTGAATAAAATTTTGTAAGCGTTTGCGTCTGACTTTTAAATTTAAATAAGCTAATGCTGTAATTTTAAAAGCGAATTGAAGACGATTGAATATCAATGTTCTGAAAATAATATCATTTATAAGGCTTTTTTATGCTTTTTACATATGTGTGTACATATGTACATTTTGTAACGCACAGTAGGTAGATTCCTGATTACGCATTATTAATTTTAAGGGTTTTTCCAATTTAGTAAATATCTTTGTTTACAATTTTTTAAAGAGTGTTACTTACTTGCCCTATACTTAGATTGAAGTTTTGATGTATTCTGTACATAGTTAATATAGTTGAAGTGCTATAAAAAAATGTTGATATGCAAATATGGTTGCCAATTTCCAAATCATTGAAGCACATTGTTACTTATAGCGATATATTGAGAAATTTTTAGTCATCTACAAAAATAAATCATATCCCATTGTTTAATACAAGTTTTTGGCTACTTTGATCTACCATCTACTATACATTTTATCCCTTATTAAAACCGAGATAGACTGGGTTATTTCTGACTTCGTAATATCGATTGCCAGAGCGGTAGAGAAAATATACATTTATTTAATAAGAATCTAGAAGGCCATCAAGTTTCACGATTCAAAGTTATCCTTCTCACTTTTTTGCTCACGACTCTTTTGTATAAACGTGGCAGAATTTGAAGAATAATTAGAAGGATGCTGAGTTAATTGTAAGTTTATTACCATAAACCGGCGAAGCATAGTGCTTTCGGGAATATTAATTTTTACAATTGATAACTTCTGTACTGAAAAGAAAATCTTCGCAATTTTCTTTAAACCATGTGACATTCTGGTCAATTTATCATCCAACTGAAGCCTAAAAAGATAGTTTGATTGGCATGTTACCGTTTGCTATTGACAGTCACCATCTGACCCTTCCCTCATCGAGGCCAATAATGCCTCCTGACCGAAATGCACACGAAACAATAAGTTACTCGGGATGGAGGGAATTCCAGAAAATCTGCAGTAAGTGCAAGTTAATCGGAGCATTAAGTGCAATAGAAATTGGTTTAAGCTGTTAAGATTTTAAGAGTCTTGATCTCAACATTAGAAACCAGACAATTATCTAATTGGAATTCAGCAGATGCGAGATACCAAAAAAACATACTGAGAATCTGAGAAAAAAGGATAGCTATAGTATTAAAAAAGATTCCATTTTGGCAGCAACAGCTTACAGTGATTATCTATATTTTTAGGTGAGGGATGGAGCGTGTACTTCAATATACCCTTGTACTCTAAGAGAACCGCGTATACGAATAAACATATAATATTTCCTCTTTAACGCATCTGTAAACCTATGTAATTATGCACATTTATTGTTATTAAAATTCTGTTCCTTCAAAAATCTCATATCTACCGAATGAAACAAGTAAGGAATTTAACTCCAAAGTTCAACGCACTGAAGTTGTTATACCCTTGAAATAATAACAAATAAAATATTATTTTATATTAATCTCTATTGCTAATAAACACAGGCTCTTAGGTTACGAGCAAAACCCTCCCCTTCCAACACAGATGTATGACCATCTTAACTTTATTACGCGATAATTTTCTAGCATTTTTTTTTTCTTAAAAAAAAACAAAGTTTTTTCCATTAAGGCTTTTAATAAGACTGACTTCTATTCAAATATGTACATTAGGGCTTGTCAATTTGTATGGGCAAAAAAAAACTTGGTAACCGTCCACCAGAATCGGAATCCCCAAAGCATTCTAAGAATCTTTTACCTAGAAACTAAGTGTCTAAAATGATTTCCTAGCCTGCGCTGAGAAGCATGCAAATTTCAGGTTGAGTTATTATAAGTAGTTTAAGGTACTTAAAATAAAGAAGCACATTTTCCAATCATGTTGGGCTCAATTCTGGTTCATCTTTTTACAACAAATTTGATGTATATTTTTGTTGTTAAAATTAACTAAACATTAACAAATTTTATCAATTTGACGAAATGAAATACAAAATACATCAAATACATTTTACACAGTTTTTCAAGACGGCGCTTGCTCTGTTAGTTACTTTTTTTTCAGAAAATATTATTAATTTACAGAGCAGGCTCATTCTGAAATCTTAATGCTTCTCAGCTTGAGCTAGGAATTCATTTTAGACACATAGTTACTTGGTAAAAGATTCCTAAAATTCCTCATAGATTCTAATTCTGGTAGGCGCTTATTGCCAAAAAAAAATTGACTCACCCTAATGTATGTACATATTATGCTCAACAGCGCATTTACTTGGTCTTGGTATGCTTGTGTAAAAAACTGTCTCTGTTGTAAACTAACTGTGTTAGTTTAAAATTTTTTATTTGTTTCCGGTCTAATAGAACAAAAATTAACCAAAGCAAAGATTTTTAGGGACTTCCCCCGATTTAGAAAAGATAGCCTGTGGATCAACATGTTAGCTGTCTTTAACCTATATAAACCTGTATTAAACTATTTTTGGTGTATTTGTATATAGTATATTATAAATATAATATATTTAAATATATTATATATATTATCATTTTATTTACCTTATATTTATTTATCTACAATGTACCACTGTACAAATGTTACCACCAAATTTATATTCAAATTAGTTCTAGTTGCAGGACATTTTTTACTTACATGCTATTCCATTTACCCGTGAATATTATTTAAACTTATTTAAGAATCATTTACAGTCTTTTGAATATGCATATCCAATCCGAAGGCGTAACAAATGGTAAACATAAATTCTTATTTCCCAAAGAATACAATTTTTAATAAAATTAGTGCCGCTGAGGTTTGCTCAATTATGTATATAATGTAATCACAGATACAATCACAACAAATTTCATGCTTTGCAATTACAACGCATTATGGAGAATTTGTTAACATGGGGGGATGGTCAAGGTATTTAACCCGAAATAATACATCTTTTTGTATTCGCCGCGTTTTTGTTATTTCGTACTCAATTCCCACCCAGTTGGTTTGACATTTGCCTGTAAATGCGAAATAATCAGGACTTCCGACAAACAGAAATTTACGCTTTAACGCAATTTGTTTCGGTATACGGTTAACAGTTGTTACAATTATCCATTGTTGGCTACATACAACCACAACGGGAACCAATAAAAGTAAACAAAAAAACATTAAAAATCAAACCTGAACGGGAAATCAATATTACAGAATTACTGGCAAGAATAATTCTTAAAAGATCCATTATTTTTAAACTAAAATTAAATTCGGTGGGTCGTTAGGCAGATTTTTCTTTGGTGCTAAGAATTACAGACATTAACCTATGAAGATCATATGAAAATTTACTTCTTTTGGCCGAGTTACATACATACATATAACAAGAAAAACAGCATCTTGAGAAACAAAAGTTGTTCTAACCTACATATATTATTCATGAGGAAATCGCGTTTAATGTTTGCTACATAGCCTGAAAATTAAGTTAATAGTATGCACACAAACAGAGGCACATGGCAATATCGATTCGTCTGTTCAGACTGATCATGAAGATGTATAAATTTGTTTATTTATGCCTGCTGAAATTGGTCTGAAATGTTTCTACATTTATATAAATTTTTATGTAAATTATATATTTATAATTTCTTTAACTAATTATGGATAGTACAAAATTAAATTATTTTTTGTGAAATCATTCTATTGCAAACCTTCGCACTTACGAGTGTGTATATTATATGCGTACGTTAGTCTGAACCACCTGTTGTACAGAGCGGAACAATGGCTTGAGTTTCAGTTTACATTAAATAATGAAACCCATAAATTTAAAAGGAAACTGCTGTGTTATGTGTCAGAACCGTAATTAGAGATATTGACCTTAAATAATCGTTCGGCGCTCATTTGTTCGCTTTTTAGTTGCCGATAACGCAGCGGGAGCCCTGTGTCTTGGAATCGATCCGCAGAAAAGGTGTTAGAAAAGGGCGATCTAAAGGTAAAAAAGGTACACATATTTTTGTGTGTATGCATCATATGTATGCACATATACATATATGCACATTTGTACATTTATTTTGGCGTTTTATTGTATTATTGAAACAAGTTGAATGGATTTTTAACGATGTAAAGTAACACACATACATGTATATCTTTATATGTATGTGTATTTATACATTTGGGTTGTATATATATATATATATACCTCCTCATCATCGATATTACTTGTAATTAGCTTCCTTGCCATCCATTTCGGCCATCAAACAGATAGCAGCTGATACCATAAATTAATGTATTTAAAATTTTTAGTTTTTTCATTTTTTTTTTTTTTTAATGGGTTTTTAAAAGGTACGCTTTTTTGCATAACTTGAGTATACCGAACCCAGTTATAAAAAAACAGATCAAAGCAACTATCGTTCTTGAATTTTGACATTTTTTGATACATTCTTGTATTTGTATTTGGTCTGGCTAAAATAAACTTTCTTGTTATATATTGGCCGTTAATATTCAATGACTGCACCATCAAGCGTCCCATGCGAAATCAAGCCGAAGTTACCAAGACATTTGTCATCATTTAATGGTTATGTTAATATCGTCCAAAGCCTGATGAAGAGTTCTGAACCATTAATATACAAACAAGTATGTATGTATATGCAACGACGCACAATGGGACATCAGACGAAAAGAGGTAGCAAAAGTCAAAGGGTTTTATGAGCGCTTTCGATAATATCTTAAGCATCTAACAGAGCCTTCAAAAATTACATTTTCAATATAAAATTAGTCAGCACGACATTTCCGCTGTGGTTAAAAATAACTTTTTCTGATAGATTGGGGGATTCACAAATTTTTAATCAATTTTTTTCGTAGGCGAAAGTGCTTCAAAGTGGATTTTGTGGACCCTTGTAAGATGTTGTGTTACCCCTTTGTTGTTTACTATCAGACTAAATGAGTTAATTATTTATTATTTAAATGTTTAGGAACGGTTTTGGGGTTATTGTTTGACAAAAACAGATGTTTGCTCTCGATACTCCCTCGATAACCCGAAGTATTTCCGTATTTTGTTAAAAATATGCGCCGCAGAATAAAAGATGCGGCCGCATCATTGCATCTTCTATCCACAGGGCTCTTACCGGCAGCATTGTCGCATCTTCCATTAAACGGAAAAATGCAATGCTGCGCCCCAGTATAAAAAAGGTATAACACTGTACAAAAATAAAATTAGTTAAGAATTAAAATGTTTTATCAAAGCAAGCAGGAATGCATTACTTGTGGGCGCTGTGGCGCTGGAGGACGACAATGCACGGATAAAGAACCGCACTATTGGATAAATCCATTTTTGCGCAACAGAAATGCAAACAACTATTTTCTATTCTCTAGTTATTATCTAGATTTCATAAAAATTCCCTCTTCTCAAAAGACTTTATTAATTACATTATGTCATCGTCGCAAAAATTCTCCTATTCGCTTGTTTGGTTTTTTGTTTTTTACACTTCATACATAGCATTGTGTTTTTATCGTACTCACAAATATGCACGCACACAACCTCAGTTTTATTGCAATTTGAATAAAAATCAAGGGGCCTGGAAAAATACCACAAATACCATGAAATATTTTTCAGTATATATCGGCATATTTGTTTGTCGATCGGAGAAAAACCATTTGACAAGATAAATGTTTTTATCAGTTTCATACGATTATTCAGATTCTGTTCGCTAGCTCTTTTTCGGATCTGAGTACTAGGCTTTAAAAAAAACTACACCTTGAAATTAAAATCATAATAGCCTAGTACTCAGACGAGCAAAATATTCTTGCGCAAGAAAGTGGCCTATATTTTGCTGTGTGACCAGTGTGACCAGATGTGCATGCTCTACGGTTACACTGTTTTGTGTTTGTTTACAAATAAAATCAGTTGGAAATTCAAATTTTGTCAGAAAGCAAGCCGGAATGTACTATTTATGGGCTGTGTGGCGCTGGAGAACGACAATAAACATAAAAAGCTCCGCAATATTGGATAAATCAGTATCCATTAAATATAAATAAATAAAATGTGTATCGTTTATAAATTTGATAAGAAACAATATCCATTTAATCGGCTTCAATGAGATTCAATTTGTTTTCATTATTGCAATTTTCTAGCCGGTGCAATTTTCAAGTGTCGATATAGAATAATTCTATCTTGCAGTCGAGCCCAGCAAATACCACCTTTTCTTTTTAAGTCGTTGCCTTTCCAGTATTAATCAGTCATTTATTTTCCTTGTCTGAGTACTCGTTTGCAAAATTCTTAAGCCTAGTACTCAGACCAGCAAAAATTTTGCTGGCAAAATTTGCAATATAAAAATACTAGCGGCCGAGTGTGACCAGGTGTGCATGCCCTACAGTTACACTGTGTACAAATAAAATCAGTTAAGAATTTAAATTTTGTATCAAAGCAAGCAGAAATGTTTTATTTGTGGGCGCTGTGGCGCTTAAGGACGACAATGCACGGCAAATGTACCGCAATATTGTATAAATGCATTTTCGCGGAACAGAAATGCAATCAACTATTTTTTATTCCCTATTTATCACCTAAATTTCATCCGATTTCCAAGCTTTTCTGCACGTATCACCTGGAATGCATACCTATGAACATTCACTTACATTTTATAATTACTTGAAATTGTACTCTCTATTCATCACTGCAGCCACAGACTCCCATGCGCCTCTTATTGCGTTTGCATCAAATTGCTTTTTATTCGCCAAATTACATAGAAAATGCATCTGCTCGATTTCTTTTAATAATAATAAAATCTCCTCGTCGCTAAACTACCCCAATCTCTTTATATTTTGCTTTTTGAACTCCATAGCTTTGTGTTTACGTTTCGATTTCGATTATAATCACACACATATGCACGCACACCACTTCATTTATTTCACCGGCCAAATAAATTTCTCGTGCCTGGCGGAATACCACAAATACCATTAAATACTTTTCCAGCATATATCGGCAATTATTTTGCTCGTGCTGAGTACCACCAAAATTATGACCCTAGAGGAATAATTTTGCCGGCAAAATATTTGTATCGGTTTCATACGAATATCAACCCTGATTCCTTCCGATAACATTTTTTGCTCGTCTGAGTACTCGTCTTTACGCAAGAATATTCTTGCGCAAGAATTACAGGCATGCATTTTTATCGTTTCCATACGAATATCATCCCTGATTCTTGCGCAAGAATATTTTGCTCGTCTGAGTACTAGGCTAATTCCTTAAAAAATTGTTATTCCAAAAAAAATCAGAAAAAGTCGGTTTGGTCGTGTTGACTAGTGTTATTTAACCCTCTGAGGGCCGGTATCTCGACTTTGGGTTACGGTGCCAGTTTTGGAAAGTGAGGATAAAGTTGACCTCCTGATAAACTGGTCGGTAAAACAATTCGTTCTCTCGAGGAAGGAATCCGTTTCACAACCAAAACGAAAAAAGTGTTGTAAAGCGCACAAATTTTCTGTACAGCACGAAATGTGCTGCACAGCGCAAAGCACAGGAGGGCTTTGATTATTGCACCAGCTGTTTATGATTTGTTTACTTTCGTTCGTGATTTGCAAAAATGTCTAAATATAAAGTTCGAGGGAAAAACTTTTTCCCAGGAGGAGAACAGCCTTGTTGATCTCGATGAAAGTTTCAAAGACATATTAGAAAATAAGAACAGTGATACATGAGTGAACATGGAAAGAGAAAACGGAAGCGTGGAATCGGTTTGCTGAAAATTTTGATGCACAAAGTTGAACAATTCGCCCCTGGAAAGCACTCAGGGAATTAGCTGTCAACATTTTCAGCTGTCAAATTTTCAATCGGTCAGCCGACCGTCGCACAGTGGGACATTCGGCCATTTCAGCTTGCTAAACTAATAACTTCTGAACAAATAAAGATATCTTCATGAAATAAGATAGATTGAAAGATTATTCCTTCAAAATTTAGCATGCGAAATTTTGCTTCAATGTCAGAAAGCTTCACAACACATTGTCAAAATTGAACTTTTTTCGGTGCATATTTGCCTATATAAAAAACATTTTTTTTTTATATAAAAAACGGCTAAAATATGATTTTGTATGGGATTTAGCACCTGCGACAGCCTTTTTTGCCAGTTTTTCGACCGAGGTAGCGTGTATTCATTTTATCCAAAGCGCTCATAATTTTTTTGACTTTTGCCACCTCTTTGTGTCTGATGTCCCACTGTGCGTCGGTTGGAATTTAACCGGATCCCAGCCGCCGCACTATGGTCCCAAAGCCCTTATTTTTTACATAAATTAATAACTCGAGAATTTAATACTAAATACAACTAAATAATACCAATTAAATTTTTATCTGGGGAAAATAGGCGTGGCACCGCCTTCTTTCTTATATATTAATATGCAAATTTTTTGATTTCATAGCTTTGTGAATCAACATTTTTTTTTTAAACTTTAAACTATAATAATTTACTTACTTATATCAAATATGTAAATAATCTAATTTAAAAATTTTAAAAACGTATTTTTTTAAATTTTTTATTTTGCGTTATTAGCTTTATATAATTTTTATTGCTCATCCATAAACTCAGATTCTATATCAACTGCGTGCGTATTCATTCTCAAAATCACATTCGACCAAGACCAAGACCACGACCAAGACTCATCTATATCAGAGTCATCTACTAGCTAGCTACTATTTATTTTATAGAGAAAATAAAATTGAACAATATATTGTGTAAATCTAAACCACATTCGCACAAAATAAACAATCCATTTTCAAAGCAAAAGAAAAACGAAGGGGAACGTTGTGAGCCGCGTCTACCGCCGCGGCTCTACTTTATACCCGGTACTCAGTCAGTATATATGTATGTGAGCTTGTTGTAATTTATTACATGTTCGCACAAGGGATAAATATAGTTTTAGCCAAAAAAGAAAAAAAAAATTAAGTCAACCTTTTCGGAGATTTTTATATATTAGATGTTTCCATTTTTTTTTACATACGTTTTTCACATCTGTCTTTTCTACATGTCTAAATCTACTTCCTACATATACATACAGGGCTGTGTGCGAGAGAGAGAGGGAATGAGTCTGCGCTTGGAAGGCCACTGAAATTTCATTTGTTCCTTCTGGCTATACCAATGATCCGATCTGAACCAGATTCAATACTCTGATAGATATGGCATTTTCTATAATTCTGCGTTTTTGGTTTTCCCGTATCTTCAAAATTTTAGATTTTCGGTTTTTGTGGGGGCGGAAGGGGGCGTGGCAAAATTTTGAAATACACTTGTACTGAAGTGATATCACAGGAGCATGGATAGAGAGTTTGGTGGCTCTAGCTCTTATAGTCTCTGAGATCTAGGCACTCATCTGGACGAATGGGCACAGCGCCCACCCCTGTGTGTGAGAGAGGGCGAGAGGGAACGATGCATTTTGAAATGGTTTTCTTCATTGTGGCTATATTTATAATTCGATCTGATCCAGATTCAACACTCTGATAGATATTATTATTCTCTACGATTCTGCGATTTTTTTAAAATTGTGCATGCCACAGATTTTTGTCCTTGGAGTGGGCGGAAGGGGGCGGGGAAAAATTTTGAAATACACTTGAAACAGTGTGATAGGACAGGAGTCTGGATACAAAATTGTGTTCCTCTAGCTTTTATGGTCTTTGAGCTATAGGCGCTAATGAAGACGGACGGACGGACAGACGGCCAGACGGACAGACGGCCAGACGGACAGACAGACAGACATAGCTATATCGACTCGGCTATTGATGCTGATCAAGAATATATATACTTTATGGGGTCGGAAACGCTTCCTTCTGGGTGTTACACACATCAATTTTTTCAACAAATCTTATATACCCCTTTACTCTTCGAGTACCGGGTATAATTACAGGGCTGTTCAAAAAAAAGAATTTAATTTCTAAGTTCATTGGAATATTTGCTTTTGGAATAAAATGTGTTTTTTGCATAAGTCACAACTACGATTTTTTGAAAGGAAAGAAAAAGTGAATAAACTCCTTAAGGCACTAATGGGGCTCTGGATGTAAGAAAATGTAATTTTCAAATTACGAAATTGAATTTTATTTCTCTTTATGATATTCAGAAAAACAATTTTTGTTTGCTGTGCAGCATAAATGCAGATTGAATTTTGTGCAGATGCATTGCGTTTGAGAAGTTTAACAGTGCTTGCACCATCTTCTAACACTGTCCAGACCCAACTATTCCGGAAAATGATTTAGTCCGATATTGCATGCCTCGATTTTTCTCCTATTTTGAGCTCTAGCTTTGAAGCTCCCTGAGAGAGTGGAGACTGCATTATCCGTTCTGTCTGAGAGAATGGTGACTGTATTGTCCTCCCTAACTGAGAGGATGGAGACTGGGTTGTCCGACCTTGTAAAGCTCGATTGCTGTAAGCACTGATTGGACGACCTGCATAGTTTTTGGTTTAAAATGCCAGCAGACCTGCAGCAATCGATTCGAAAATCCGGGAGTTTGATCAATTTCTCCTTGCTCCCTTTCTTATTTTCTCTACGCCTGTTTAAAATATAAGCGTTTGTTGCTGCCATGTCGATCAAGTAGTAAAACATTCGGATCGCGGCATCCCGAGTTTTAGGTCTGATATGATAGCGTCCCATGTCCATCCATTAGGCTTACGCCGACCATGCGAGCGTTATATTCTCGAATAATTTGTGGGCAATCAAAACCGATGTGTCGCTTAGATATTCTGTAGTAACGAGCAGCCTTTGCAGTTCCTTCATGCGAATTTTCACTTGTAAATGGCTTAACACGAACATAAGTCGACAACAAGCAAACGGCCTTGTTGTCTTTCCACAGCACATAACTTATTTCGACTCCATATGGGGAGCCTACATACTCCGTCGAAAAACCCCTTGGCTTTTTTTGATGGTACTATCGTCTGGCAGCTTGCAATTGGAGATATGGCTTACACGCACTGTGTTAAGGCTATAAATACCTTTCGCACGCAGATAGACCACCAAAGGCAGCGATGTATAAAAGTTATCAAAGTAAATAATGTAGTGCTTAAAACTTTGTACTGTTTTTGTTAAAAGTACAACAATGTTGGCCGAAGCACCCAGATCTGGGTGACCAGGCAAGACTACATTATCACAGTACAGGTAGATCTGTAGATCTCAAAGCATTATGAGTAGCCAAAAGAATCGCACAAGAAGAATAGCTTGATACATTTGTTCGTCAACACAAAGGCGGGATCCCTTTGGCACGGAGTCAAACCTTTGGTTGAGAAGTACTGCATAATTGCCTCGAATTTGATTCGGGTCATCGAGGCTTGTATAGGTCCAAATGCGTTTTTTCCCCAGTAGCTTTTTAAATTCGGGTAGCGATAAATGAACATATGCATCGAAATACCGATGGCATGGTGGATATCATCATTGTTAATTTTGAACTAATTTGTTTTATTATCGGTTAAAGCTGAGCGCATGGTTTCCTCGACATCTGCTGCCAGCGAAGAATCTCCTCGAAAAGCTATGTTGTTGACATGAAACTGCATACATTGCTGTCGCCACATAATCTTAGTCGGCTCTTTTGTTATTGATTCAATACCTATACACAAATTAATTAGTCACAATCGCATTTATTTTTGCTTACCAAAACCATTGAAGCTACCAGTAGGTAGCGAAGATGTGCATGCTTAATCTTCAATAGTTGACAATGGCGATTAAGGGCTTTTAACGGTATTCCGGGTAGGCTCATATTACTGTGCAATATTTTGCATATTTTCAACATTACTGTAATGTCTTTTGCACGCGGCTAAGTATATCTATGTTCTTTATTCTCGTCTTTTCTTTCTTTTCTTCCAGTCGCTTCTTCACTTTACATTTCTTGTTCTTTAGTGGTACTCAACGTACTTATGTCTAGTACTGTTTAATATGTTTCAAGCGTTGCCAGTTGGAACATAAATTCAAAATAAGTCGTTGGTTCAAATACCTAACAATTACTTTCAATAAATGATACAGTATCAGCAGTGGTCATTCAAGTCGTCGTCCTCGTCGTCACTCGATATGTTTGACACTTCCTCATCGGACGGGACTGACTCAAGCAAATCCAGCAACTGTTCATCAGTCATTTTCATTCAGCTATTTCTTCTTATATCTAAATTTCTATTAAACAAAATTATACAGTAAAGACAACCAAACACAAAAATTGCAAGTAGTTGTGATATAGCTGCTGGTAACAAAAAATTACTTGTAACCCTAAAAGTGTCTTTAGGCACTTATCACTATTTCTCTGCTACAACGCACAACTTTTATACATTTGCATATCTGTAGCTGGATTCGAATAGTTAGTAAACGTACATTTCACGAAAAAAATTATGTGCTGGATCGGTTTTATGTATTAGCAAAACAAAACATAACAAGCAGCAAATCAATTTTTCCGAGCGAAAAACACATGTTCTGTGGACATGAACATTAAAATCCGCGTTAAAAGCCTCTGAGAACCTTCAAAGCTTCTGCACGGAATTGGTGTGTTTGTTATTTACTGCCAAAAAATATTCAAATTATGTTAAAGCTCTTTTTTATACCCGGTACTCGAAGAGTATAGATTTGTGCCAAAAGTGGATGTGTGTAACACCCAGAAGGAAGCGTTTCCGACCCCATAAAGTATATATATTCTTGATCAGCATCAATGGTCGAGTCGATATAGCTATGTCTGTCTGTCCGTCCGTCCGTCCGTCCGTCCGTCTTCATTAGCGCCTATAGCTCAGAGACTGTAAAAGCTAGACCGACCTTATTTTGTATCCAGACTCCTGTCCTATCACACTGTTACAAGTGTATTTCAAAATTACGCCCCGCCCTCTTCCGCCCACTCAAATGACGAAAATCTGTGGCATGCACAATTTTAAAGATACGAGAAAACTAAAAACGCTGAATCATAGACATGGACGATATCTATCAGAGTGTTGAATCTGGATCACATCAGATCATAAATATAGCCACAATGAAGAAAACCATTTCGAAATGCATCGTTCCCTCTCGCTCTCTCTCACACACAGGGGTGGGCGCTATGCCTGATCGAATTGTTTGACGCCTAGATCTCAGAGACTATAAGAGCTAGATCAACCAAATTTTCTATCATATATCATGATATCTGTGATATCAAACGAGACGAGTTTGGTTCAAAATTTAGCCACGCCCCCTTCCGCCCCCTCAAAGGACGAAAATCTACAACTTTGAAGATACGGGAAAACCAAAAACACAGAATCATAGAAAATTACCATTTCAATCACAGTGTTGAATCTGGATCGGATCATTAGTATAGCCAGAAGGAACAAACGAAATTTCAGTGGCCTTCCCAGCGCAGACTCATTCCCTCTCTCTCTCTCGCACACAGCCGTGTATGTATATGTAGGAAGTAGATGAAGATGTAGAAAAGACAGATGTAAAAAACGTAAACAAAAACGGAAACATCTAATATATAATCGCCGAAAAGGTTGACTTAATTTTTTTTTTCTTTTTTGGCTAATATTATCCCTTTTGCGACCATGTAATAAATTACAACAAGCTCACATACATATATACTGACTGAGTACCGGGTATAAAGTAGAGCCGCGGCCGTAGACGCGGCACACAAAGTTCCCCCTCGTTTTTTTTTGCTAATTTGTATAATAGAATAAGTGTCTTAAGACACTTATACGTGTTAGAGGGTTAAGTCATCAATATACATATGACTCCGATATCGTTTGCTATTCCAAGGGCAACGACAGCTGCTGGTGATGCGAATTCGGCAGCCGAATTTATCACTTTGGAGAATGCACAACCAGTCATTTCCGTAGCGTCCGTGTACGTCGAGTCCGCCAACAATACAAATATCCCGTCCACTTCGATCCCACCAACAAATATACGACCCGGACCACCGGGTATTGCCATCACAGGTACAAGGGCTGTGGTGCCAAGCCCAAGATTGGTGGTGATCACACCTACACCTAAACGACAATTTTTGTCTCACGGCTTGCCCCTTACACCACTATTGATGACGTTACTGCTTTTATTCAAAGCAATATACAAGCCTTCAGTTTAAAGGTGGAGAAGTTTAACTTTTCTTATGCCAGGGATGTAGCTTCATTCAAAATAAGCGTTTCGCCAACACATTTTGATACCATTTGCTCTGCCAAATTTTGGCCAGAGAACATGGTGGTGAAGGAGTTTAAGGCAAAGAAGAAGAGTAGGCCCCCAATAACTCCTACTACTAATTAGGCCAGTGCTCCATCCTCATCTTCCCAGTCTACCCATCCAAAAAACTAACTTTCCCTCGCTTAATCATCTATCAGAATGTTAGAGGCTTGCGTAGTAAGCTCAGCACTCTGTATCGGGATAGCGTCGCATTTGCATCCCATGTAATTGTGTTCACAGAGACCTGGTTAAGACCGGAAATTCTTAGTTCTGAAGTTTTGGCAGGTCGGTACACAAACTTTAGAAATGACCGTTCGTCTCGACGTGCAGGTGGGGTTCTGATTGCAGTGGACTCTAACTTCACTCTAGATGCAGGATACGTTTTTCTCAGCAGTTTTACAGTTCCTAATTCCCAGTGCTATAAGAACTACCTATCTAGATGCAGGATACGTTTTTCCCTAAGCAGTTTTACAGCTTCGTAAACAGTATGCGTAAAACATCCGCACACCCATCCTCGCTATCATTTCTTAATACGTGGGGAAATACTGATCAGGCAATGGCCGATCTTTTTGCCCAATTCTTTCAAACAACCTATTCACAGGAATTCTACTAAGGTCAGCCGCACCCATACGGTTTACCGAGGTCGAACGGCATCTTCAGTCCCTTGCTAAATGAAAGCTCTCTGCTTCTTGATATCCGGAAAGTTGAGCCGGTGTTTTCACCGGGTCGGGACGGAGCTCCCGGCTGTGTACTTAGGTACTACGCCGAGTCTCTGTGTGGACCGTTGCTTAAACTATTCAGCCTATCCATAAACTTTTCATGCTTTCCCTCCATATGGAAGGAGTCGTTCATAATTCTTTCCATAAAAATGGTAGTAAGTCTGACGCGAAGAACTACAGAGGTATATCCATGTTATCCGCTATTCCTAAAGTGTTTGAGAAAATTTTAACTCCGCACCTGCTGCATCTTTGCAGATCACTTATATCTCCTGCCCAGCATGGATTTATAAGGCGGAGATCAACAACCACAAAATTATTGGAGTTCACCTCCTTCATCATTAAAGGCTTACAAGGTGATCTACAGACGGATGTCATTTACACAGATTTCAGTAAAGCATTTGACTCTGTAAAGCACTCTCTCCTAGCACAAAAACTTGACCTTTTAGGGTTTCCACCCAATCTCTTGAGATGGGCTACCTTTGTTCCAGATCCCAAAGAGTCCTCGTCAAAAACTCGATATCTTCACCAGTTATGGTTACTTCGGGCGTACCACAGGGCAGCCATCTAGGCCTCCTACTCTTTATACTCTTTATTAATGACCTGCCTTCGGTATTAACATACTCTCGAGTATTTATGTATGCGGATGATGTTAAGCTGTGTGTCCAGTTCAAGGATAGCTTTTCTCACTCCAGGTCGCAATCCGATCTTAATAGCTTTCAGTCATGGTGTTGTGCAAATTTGTTATACCTTAATGCTTCGAAATGTAAAGTAATGATATTTCATCGCTCCAGCGTCTTTCTGGCTCCTTACACCCTAGACGGGGGTTCTCTTGAGAGAATTACCCTAGTTGATGATCTTGGTGTTCTTTTAGATCCCAAGTTAAAGTTTTCTGAACACATTTCTACCATGCTAAATAAGGCCATGGGCGTGCTTGGGTTTATAAAGAGGTGGTCAAAGGAATTTGACGACCCCTATATAAAAAAGACTCTCTATGTATCGCTTGTTCGTCCAATTTTAGAATATGGTTCTTGTAAATGGTGCCCTCAGTACAAAGTACACCAGGACCGTATAGAATCAGTACAGAAAATCTTTTTAATTTTCGCTCTACGCGGCCTCAACTGGGATGCAAGTGTGAGACTGCCGTCTTACTCTAGTAGATCGCTTTTAATAAACCTTCCATCTTTAGTTAACCGTAGAAAGATTCTTGGTGTGATTTTTGTGCACAACTTGATCAAGGGTGACGTAGATAGCCCTGACTTGTTGAGCCGCATAAACTTCACGATTCCGATTAGAATTACTAGAAATTATATACCGTTGTTCCTTCCGATTTGTAGATCGAATTATTCCTTGTATGAACCTTTTAGAGTTTTATGCTCGGATTATAATTCCCTCTACCATATCATATCTACAACTAATTCCCTTCCTCTTCTTAAATCACTATTACTCACATATCTTTCTCGTAGTTAGAAATTGTAAGTTGAGTACGATTGTTTTAATGCATGCTTAATTCCTTTAGAAAGATTAGTTCTAATTTTCCTCGAATACTAGTCTAACATCTATCTTTCCTGCATGATCGCGATCGGTTCGGTTAACGAGTCGCGCGTTATGCGGCAGCGCCCCTCGGTCGGTTGGGTGGGAGGAGGGCTGCGTTTCGGCCTGGGATTCGCACGTAACAGCATTCGGCTGGTGTCCCATGGGCCACTTGATGATGCAGTCATTGCACGTCAACGTCCAAACTCCAAAACATAATCTTACTGACCATATCTTCGGAAGTCGCAATTTTGCAGCGCTTTTCGGCTGTTCGGCTTTTAGCAACTGAAAAGGCCCTTTCGGATGCTTACAACTAACTTTGAACAGCAACTGAAATTCAGCTTTCTTGTTTGTACGCCATTGCAAAACATTAAAAGTCTTTACTGTATTAAATATTTACATATTTATATTTTTATAAATTCCCTTTAACAAAAGCTTCCTTTTTCTGTGAATTCATTGCATTTGCTACGCTGCTTTGATGCTGTTCGCTGCTCGTCGTTGTGCCGCCGTGCGTTTCATCTGTCGTGCATTGATTTACCCTCAGATGCTATTAAACTTATAATAAATCTCAAACTCAACTCCCGCAGGAAGGGTAGGCTGAGTTTTTCGTGGTGAGTCGTGAGGTTAACTTGTGTCATCCCGGACACTACTGCCTTTCTTTTCGAATCGCCGAGGTGATTAGTGATCATCCAGCTCTTATTGCGTTCGGTCGTGTTCTCGCTATGTCGCTGCATCAATGCTCGGAATGCAATTCGGACGTCACTGCTGCTCAGCTACGCTGCTTTGATGCTGTTCGCTGCTCGTCGTTGTGCCGCCGTGCGTTTCATCTGTCGTGCATTGATTTACCCTCAGATGCTATTAAACTTATAATAAATCTGCCCAATTTGTTGTGGCAGTGTGATAACTGTGTGGTTGCGAATGACCCGCACTCCAAAATTGACGAACTGAGTGACATGGTGCAGAAGCTTGAAAGCCTGTATCGGGATCTCAAGTCAGATTTTCAGGCTGCCCTCCCGGTCAAGTCGAATAGGAGGGTTGCTGCTAAGAAGAATGCCAATAATGCCATACCGGTGACTGACTTACTGTCTCCAAAGCCAGTGGCCGCCACCTCGACTGCGGTCATTGACCCGGGTCCAGCTGCCGCTCTCCCTTCTGATTCGGAGGGCTTCGTCACAGTCCGAAAGAAAGAGGGGAAGAATCGGAGCAAAAACGCTAAGCGTTTTGTTGGTGTTGCTCCGAGTTGTGAGCAGTTAAATGTATTGCAGAGCCGAAAATACCTGCATATCGGTAAATTTGCCGCTGCGACGGAGCCATAGGCGGTGGTGAAATTTGTTGCTGATAAACTGAAGGTGTCCGAGGCCGAAATTTCCTGTGCAAAGTTGGTCAAGCGAGATGCTGATATTTCTGCGTTGAAATTCGTTAATTTCAAACTTGGGGTCCCTGAGCCTCTATTCCCGATGGTTTTTGACGACAAATTCTGGCCAGTATCGGTAAGAGTTTCCCGCTTTGTGCATAGACAGAGGTCTGCAGCTGATCTGACGGCTGTTAATCTGCCTACACTTGTGCCATTGCGGACGTCCACCCCGACTCAGGAAGTTCCAGTTCCATCCACTTCAAAAAACCCCCAGTGAGCGGCGCCTTTGGTTTTTGGATCGCCGCTTCTCGACAAGCTATTCTGCTTACATTTTCTCGTCTCTCTGCAATGAGCAATCGCCCGTCGCTGCTTCATATTCGGCATTCTTTGGAACACCAACAAAATATCTCTTTTTCGCATTGGGCCTTGTGCGATATTCGCTCGGCTGCTGCTGGATCGGACGTCGATGCTCTTGCTGGCGCTCTATTTCGACTATGTGCACTTCTGACGTCATCATTACAACAACATACGCCAATGCAGTTCTTCGTGTGCTTTGCTTGCGCCGTCGCTGCACTCGACACATGGGGAGAGTCAGCAGCCCGGCGCTCGCTCTTAAATGCCTTTACACCCAAGCTCAAGCGGTGTACTTGGCCACATCTACGTGCGATTTCGACGTCATCATCCTTGTTGAAACTTGGCTCAACGAAAACTTCTTCGACAATGAGTTCTTTGATCCCAACCTTTTCCAAGTGTTTCGTAAGGAAAGAGACTGTGCCAAAACGAAGCGCTGCAGAGGGGGTGGGGTCATTGTGGCCGTTAGACGCACCCTACGCTGTGATCCGATTTGTCTCCTTGATGGCGACTCTATCTTGGATCAGATTGGTGTGTCTGTGGCTGGTCAGTCGAAAACGCTATGTATCAGCGCATCATATATTCCTCCGAAGAGCAGCTATGATGTTTACAGGGCGCACACGCAGAATATTGCCAATATGTGTGGCAATCTACGAGACCGTCATCATCTCTGCGTTGTTGGCGACTTCAATTTGGGGTCGTTGATATGGACCGCCGATCCGCAGTCGTCGGCTATGATGCCGAGTAATGTGCATTTGCAGCACGTAGTCCTTTTTTTGGATGACCTTTTTAGTATGGGCTTAACCCAAATTAATAATGTTTTTAATAGGTTAAATAAGATTCTAGATTTAGTTTTTGTTAGTGCGGATATTGATTGCTGCGTTGCATGTTGCGTGCTGCCTATTGTAGAATGTGACATGCATCACGTGCCATTGATATTCTCAGCTAATTTCTATAGTTACTCGCCCTGGGCTGAACCAGATTCTGAATATTTTTTCACAGATGTAAGTTTGAATGTTATACGTGATGAAATGCTAAACGTAAACTGGGCTTCTGTTCTCTCGCATCCTAGTGCTGACTCTTCTTATAATGTTTTTATTCGTACTGTTCATCATATTGTTGATAAGAATGCTTCCAGAAGAGTGCGTGGCTCCTATAGGCTACCGTGGTATACAAAGGGTCTTGTGAGGTATAAGAATCTGCGTAACAAGTTTTTTAAACGATTTAAGATTACCCGTGACCCCGTTGACTGGGCCAGGTATGTGCAGCATAAGCGGGAGTTTGCCTTTTTAAACAAATTTTTATATAGTCAGTATATTGCCAATGTAGAAAGGGGACTTAAAATGAATCCCAGGTCGTTCTGGCGTTTTATAAACTCAAAAAGGTCGACGAGTGCCCTTCCTTCAGCTATGAACCTTGGTAACTTGAGCTCAAATACTGATGGTGGCATAGCAAACCTTTTTGCTTATTTTTTTAGCTCAAATTTTGAGCCATACGTAGTTTGGCATGAGTCCGATGTCTTAGACTCTATCCCTTCGGTGGTCAATATTGGCTCACTTGACGTATCGGAGGCGGACATTTTGGAGGCAATTGCTGATTTCGACTACTCGATTAAACCCGACAGTGATGGCATTTCTGCCCTGCTGCTTCGCAACTGTGGTGTTGCTTTTTGTGAACCCCTTAAAATTCTCTTCTGTAATTCTTTGTCAACGGGTCGGTTTATTGCAAAGTGGAAGGCTGCCAAGATTACTCCCGTTTTTAAGAAAGGTACTAGGAATTGTATCTCTAATTATAGACCAATTACCAAACTCAGCAATGTCTCAAAACTTCTTGAGCGCATCATTGCCAAAAAAATCTCTTTCCTCTTGAAGTCATACAATAGCCCAAATCAGCATGGTTTTATGCCAGGTAGATCAGCTACCACTAATTTGGTAGCCTTTAGTAACTTTTGCACACATGCCTTTGAAGTGCACTCTCAAGTTGATGTGGTGTACACTGATTTTGCTAAGGCCTTTGACAAAGTCTCCCACTGCGCCCTAGTAGCCAAGCTGCATCGGTTGGGGATTCATTCGAGCCTGCTTAGTTGGTTCATTTCATACCTTGAGCAGCGAGAGTATATTGTATTGATCAATGGAAAGCAGTCGGACCCATATCTGGCTACTTCCGGCCTTCCACAGGGAAGTGCTCTTGGTCCGTTGCTATTCGCTATTTTCATTAATGACATATGTCTCAGCATTCAAGCTTCTGAGCATTTGCTTTATGCCGATGATTTGAAAATCTTCCGTTTTATCAAAACTTTAGGGGACAGTATCCTTCTACAGCGTGACCTGGATGGAGTCGTTCGTTGGTGCACACTTAATTCGCTCCCTCTCAATGTAAGCAAATGTTACTTTGTGTCCTTCAGCAAGTGTGTATTCAATGTTCAGGCCTCATACTCGATAGATGGCCTTCCGCTCTTGAAGCAGACGGAGACACTTGACCTGGGGGTCTTGTTCGATTCCAAATTTCTTTTTATCGAGCATTTGAATTTCATTTTGCCAAAAGCCTATGCCATGTTCGGCTTTGTTACGCGTAATTCATCGCAGTTTAAGGATCCATATACGAGGCTAAGTCTTTATGCATTTTTTGTGCGCTCCCGTCTTGAGTATGCTTCAGTGGTTTGGAATCCCACGGGGGTCGTTCAGATTGCGCGTGTCGAGAGATTGCAAAGGAAGTTTTTGAAGTTTGCACTCCAGCCTTTGCAATTTTCCAGTCTGGTGCCGTCCTATGAGTGCAGATTGCGCCGCGTGCATCTCTCCTCCCTTGAGGATCGAAGAACCATTGCGGCTCAGCTATTTTTATACGATCTATTAGTGGGTAACATCGATTGCCCTTTCCTGCTTAGTAGGATTGGATTCAACTTGCCTGCCAGGAGCCTTAGGGACCACTTTTCGCTGTTGATCTCCACCGGACCAACTACGGGAATAATGAGCCATTGTGGAGGGCTTTTCGTCATTATAATGCCCTGCCAGCTGGGATGCGTTTTGACTTTTGCCACGGGAAAGCATCCGTGAGACGGTTACTGTCTGATTTTTTCATGTTTAATAATTAATTTGTTGTTCTCTCTTTTCTTCATTAAGTGTTTATTGTTTAAGATAGTTATAAGTTAGTTTCGCCAGTTAAGGTTTAACCGTTGGCGAATAAATAAATAAATAAAATGTTGTACACTCTTTTTCCGGGTTATACTGTACAGCAAGAAATAAGTTTAGTATATTTGAGTGAGGTACACTACTGTACAGTAGGAAATTAATGTAATCATACAGAGCTCCAAAATGTACACAAGCTTGTTATGTACAATTAGTATACTAAAAAAACAAGAGGGAACGTTGTGAGCCGCGTCTACCGCCGCGGCTCTACTTTATACCCGGGTCTCAGTCAGTATATATGTATGTGAGCTTGTAATAAATTACATTATTACATGTTCGCAAAAGGGATAAATTTAGTTTTAGCCAAAAAAGACAAAAAAAAATTAAGTCAACCTTTTCGGAGATTTTTATATATTAGATGTTTCCATTTTTTTTACATACGTTTTTTACATCTGTCTTTTCTACATGTCTAAATCTACTTCCTACATATACATACAGGGCTGTGTGCGAGAGAGAGGGGGAATGAGTCTGCGCTTGGAAGGCCACTGAAATTTCATTTGTTCCTTCTGACTATATTTATGATCCGATCTGATCCAGATTCAATACTCTGATAGATATGGTCATTTTCTATGATTCTGCGTTTTTGGTTTTCCCGTATCTTCAAAATTGTAGATTTTCGTCTTTTGTGGGGGCGGAAGGGGGCGTGGCAAAATTTTGAAATACACTTGTACTGAAGTGATATCACAGGAGCATGGATAGAGAGTTTGGTGGCTCTAGCTCTTATAGTCTCTGAGATCTAGGCGCTCATCTGGACGAATGGGCACAGCGCCCACCCCTGTGTGTGAGAGAGAGCGAGAGGGAACGATGCATTTCGAAAGATATTGTCATTCTCTACGATTCTGCGTTTGTAGTTTTCTCGTATCTTTAAAATTGTGCATGCCACAGATTTTTTTGGTCCTTGGAGTGGGCGGAAGGGGGCGGGGAAAAATTTTGAAATACACTTGTAACAGTGTGATAGGACAGGAGTCTGGATACAAAATTGTGTTTCTCTAGCTTTTATGGTCTTTGAGCTATAGGCGCTAATGAAGACGGACGGACGGACATGCGGCCAGACGGACGGACAGACAGACATAGCTATATCGACTCGGCTATTGATGCCGATCAAGAATATATATACTTTATGGGGTCGGAAACGCTTCCTTCTGGGTGTTACACACATACATTTTTTCAACGAATCTAATATACCCCTTTACTCTTCGAGTACCGGGTATAATTAGCGTATAAAGGATTAACTAAATAAGACTTGTTTTACATTATGGGCAAACGCCTTCAAAAAGTGTCATAATCTCTAATGAATTCTAAAAAAATGGGTGTATGGTTCGACAGCGCACACTGTTGAACCAAAAGGGTCATTTAACCCCTCTCGAACTAGTTCTGCTCCTTTTACCGCACAACTAGCTACGATGAGTTACCGTAAACCCGTGGAATAATGAAGAAACTGCAAAAAACAGTTACAAAGCAGTGTGGACTCAGTGAGAATTTACTGATGCCACACTATGCTATATTCACCAAAATGGTAAGTTAATCGTAATATTGTACTGTACCTGCGCTGATGGACAAGAGACAAAAAAATAACATAAAAAAACAAAAAGTATTTGTTCTACACGCGTTTACCTACTGCGTTGATTTTGTTCACTTCTGTTTATGATCTAGTTGCTGGAAGAAGCATTTGCGAAAACGTTGTTTAAAATCAAATAAAAAGTGAGAAATAAACTCTACTTTCATCAAATAAACAAATAATAAGCAGGTACGTAACAATATAATTTTTTCTGAGAATGATTCCAAATGTACAGCCAGTTTGAAAATTGAAAAGGAATTGCAGAAAACAAAAGGTAAATAGAAAATTTGTGAATTTGTAAATAGAATTTGTAATTCCGAACAAACCATGGCACAGTGGGTCAAACGGTCTATCTAGCTTATATAAACTAATAGCGTCGAAAGTAAACAAAATATTGTCTTCGTGTTTTTCCTACGTTTATTACGTAAATCATAGAATTTTTTTTAATGAAATTTTTTTCTTCAGTTTTTTTTTTATTTTTTAATTTTTTTTTATTTATTTACAAAAAAAATTATGCTCTACATAATTTCTAATGACTAGACAAAAAATACAATACAGCAGACTTTAAATTTCTGAAAACTAATATTTATCATATTTTTTACGTACCTTTAACTTAATTGAAAGCAATTGATTTGAGCAATTTCTTTTTATTTGTACACTTATTTGCACCGGGTGAACATTTTCACAATAATTCGTTTTTGCTCCAGCGAAAATTAATGTGTACTTTGAGGGCGAGAAACTCTATAAATATCGAAGCTTAAAATATGAAAAAAATCAAAAAGGTCCATGATGGTCCACTTATTAGGTGCTATAATGCTCAAAAATATATCGTCAGCTGTAGAAAACTTTGATTTACAAACATCACCATTTACTCTTCATCATCTGAAGACAAGCACTAGAAGCGGCTTACGAGATTTCCTCAAACTGAAAAATACTCAAAACAAACACACATAATGAAATAAAGAAGTAATAACACGAGCACGTAATTTGGTATTTCGCCTAAAAATTCGACTTAAGAAATGCATAATGCATACATATGTATATGGCACATGTGCCAATAGAAAATTCAAGTTATAGGCGTTCGAGTTAGGGAACTGTGTATTCAACTGTATGTTGATTTTTCAACCTAAAATATATGCACGTTTAATATAGAGCAAAATTCAAAAGAACGCAAATACAATTCAAATACATACAAGCGCCAAAATGCGGCATTATAGCCTTTTTACACTGGGGCGCAGCATTGGATTTTTTCGTTAAATAGAAGCTGCGACAACGCTGCCAGTAAGAGTCATGTGGATAGAAGAAGACAATTCTGCGACCGCATCTTTTATGCTGCGGTGCATCATTGGCAAGTGCTACCGTATTCTGTTGTAACGAACCACAGGTGGACGTTTCAACGTCACGTTTCAGTACCACGGGATCGACAGCGAACACCTCTGTTAGCTAATCCGTAAACATAAATTTCATTTATTAGAATTCCTCTGTCTCTTTACGAATACATATGTTATGCAAGAACTACCGACATCGGAGCCTTAATGATATCTAAGTAAGAATTAACCTCTTTATTCAAATTCCTTTGTTTCTTGATAAGATACATACGTTATTTAAGAACTCCGGCGAATGCCCTATTCGACACCGTGAGACCGATATTGACATCGGATCTTTAATAGTATTTAAGCACATGTTAACTTCGGCATTAAATTGCTTTTGCTAGAGACATATAAATATATATACATACATTATGTAAGAACCTCGACACCTGCGTCGACCACCCGATATCATCATAAAGAGGGAGCTCTTTAACTTCCCCTCCCCCTTACATACCTCCTTAATAAGAACTCATGCGATTTCGCAACGTGACCACTTTAAGCTGCGGCAGCATATTTTTTCCCACACGTTAAATCACCGACTGATGGTCACGAGGCTTCGATCGGGACCATATATAAGTATAAGGAAACCAAAAGGACGGTACTTAGCCGAAAACCTCGCACAAAGATAGTCTTGCTCTACATAGTAACTCCCTCTTGAAAGTACAATAAACATACGAAATCATAAGACGGCAAATCTAATAAGGACAAATATTATAAACGCAATTAAATAAGTCGAGGTAAAAACAACGAACATCTAATAAAGAAAAGTTGTCATACCGAAACGAACATTAGTCATACAAAGTGTAGTCATTCGCAAACCGGGGATAACAACGATCAAACACAACTACATTCTACAGCCTCATATCTCTAGCTTTCATCTATTCTTCCTTCCCTCGTCCTCAAACTGAATTGAGATCGAGGGGAAACATACCAGTTATGGGCCCCGTTTCGTTTTTGCCTCATAACTTTTTACCAAGAGCATATCATACAAACTTGTGTATACGAATTAAAAGCTAGTTATCTTAGGTAAACGTCTGTGAAGAATCTATATTGATTCCTTCGAATAGAAAAAAGGTATTAAGAATTTACTGAAGTGATCATTTTTTGAAAATAAAAATTGTAAGCTACTGTATTTCTTAAAAAATTGTAAATCCTAAATCTATCAGAAAAAGTAATTTTTGGCCCAGCGGAAAAAAAGTTTAATTTTGCCTAGTAGTGTAATGAGTCCAACCGCCTGCCTTGGAAATCACCTGGAGCTAAGGCCCCACCTTAGCCGTTTATCTCATGATTCTTACAAACGATACCTTAATCAACGCCTAATTAATGTACCTATCTTAGACCAAAATATCAGCCCAAGAAATATTTTTTTTTTTACTTTTCCTGAATTTTCAAAGTCAAAAATTCCGAAAAAATGATCGAAAATGATGATCAAATTTGAATTTGAAAGCTTAATAGCTCCATTTTTTGGCTTTTCAGAACTGCAAAGTTCAATACAACCATATATTAGATAATTAAGTAATGTGAAAAAAAGAAGAAACACCTCTAAAAAAAAGGATAAAAAAATACAAGATTTTAAAAAATTCTTTAAAAAAAACCATAATAAAAATTTGTAAATCTTCGGAAAAGTCGTGTATCAAGACTGCTCACTTACGATGTTTTTTAAAAATTTTGTTCTAAAAATCTCGCAAATTTTGTTTTAATTTTATAAATTACATTGTTAGAAAACTATTAAAGAATTAAACAGTAAAAAATTAAAAAAAAAAAGAAAAATGATGTGCCTTCAATTAAAATTTGGGGAGTGTATACAATGTATAGTATCGCTCAGACGTTTTGGCATATTTTGAAAAATTTGTTAACCTAATTTTGGCCATGTATACAACCAAACGTTTTAAAAAAGATGTTAAAACGTCTGAGCGATACAATACAAAATAATGGGTATCATACCAAATATAAGAATTATTTTTTTTTATACCCGGTACTCGAAAATTATAGGGGTATAAGATTGGATCATTAATATAGCCACAATGAAGAAAACCATTTCGAAATGCATCGTTCCCTCTCGCTCTCTCTCACACACCGGGTTGGGTGCTTATTTATACACATCCATATGTCTCCAAAATGAATTTAGTAATAAGGTTAACTATCCGTTTTTCGTATGCTGAGCGCCGAAAAAGAGTTGATGGTCCTCTCCACAGCGGACGACGCACCTCATTACTAAATTCACCTTTCATGTCTCTTTTGCAAACAGCGTCAATCAACATCATAGGTTCGAAACCAAACCAAACCTCCTACCACCACACGCAATAGAACTAGAAGGAGTAGATATATATATATATGTTAGGTTAAGTTAAAGCGGTAGCTGGGGAGAGGTACCCTCCCAGCTCTCATGGACCCATGCCGCATGGGCGCGAGCCTCTTCACACTATCTAGACCGTGGTGAACAAAAGATGCCGCTTTAAGGGCAGCCCCATCCGGTGGCTTTGATGTACTTGGACAAGAGCCCTGGTTTGTTTTCGGAATGGTCCGCAATGTCCGGGAGGAACGCAGCCCCAAGAATACGGAGTCTACGGTTTCCGAGGGCCGGGCAATGACAGAAGAAGTGGGAGACCGACTCCTCCTCTTCCTCGTCTCGGTAGCTTCTGCAGAAGTCGTTGGAAGAAGGTCCAACACGGTGTCCAGAGCTTCCCCTGGAGTAGTTAGGAGTCCGCTTGTTATGCATAGAGCTGCCATGCGTTGAACTCGCCTGAGTTTATTGAGACAAGATCTCTTGCCTAATGCTGGCCACCATACCACCACTCCGTAGAGCATTATTGGTCGAATGATGGCAGTGTAAAGCCACCGAACTATGTATGAGGTCATTCCCCATTTCAGTCCAATGTCTTTTCTGCAGGTATAGAGGGCTACTGTGGCTTTCTTTACCCTGTCCTCTATGCTCAGTTTCTAATCGTGCTTTCTGTCGAGGACCAGGCCAAGATACTTGGCATAGTTGCTGAGGAAGAGCGATTCCCCACCAAGTTTGGGGGGAATAAGTGGCGGAATGTTGTACCACCTCCGTGAGAAAAGCACTCGGACTAGGACCAGCCCTAGCTCAAAGGCACCTGTGCTTAAGCCAGAGCCTGCAGTCATGGTGAGTCGACCCGCTATCCGCTAGTCCCCTTATAACACCCGACGACTGACGGCCATGTATATAAATATGTTAACACATATATGTATATAGAAACGGTTCATATAGATCTTTTTCTCTAGAAATAGAATTTTCAGTTAATGCCGTATGTTTTGACTCCATTCATTCTCCCTTTCTCCAAATTGTGCTATTCTCTTTTGAGTGACTCTCGCGGAAAAACCGGCCGAATTTCAGTTAGCAAGGAGCGATAGAGACTTTTTGATTACCGATTGCGGTAAAACCCGTTAATTATTATTAAATACAAGTTGTTCGGAGCAGAACGATAAAGAATTATTTTAATATAAATGCCATCGAGCATTATTGTTTGCGTTTGCTATTATTTGTTACTGCCTCTCTCTCCATAAGCTCTCTCCCCGCTAAAGCTTGCTCTCCCGTTTTATGTTTCATCTAATCTGAGCTTTCCGCTGCTGCTGAATTATATTTGAAATAACCAATTCGTTCGTTTTTTAATATAAAACCAGGTTGTATTTTTTATATCCTCCTCTAAACACAAATAGGGCTTGCTAATTAAGATATAGGGCTTTAGTTTTTCTGTGCCGATCGTCAGTTAGAAGCTATTAACAGTTGCTAACTGCGTCGGTGCATTGCTATCTTTTCGGTGCCGCTGTTGTCGTCACTGCATTTCTCGAAACTGAGGCCGGGCGTTGCTGCTCTCGCCAGGGGACGTCGCACATTTAAGTCGTATATTTTGTATTTCTTTTTTTTTCTTTCGCAGTTTTATAGCGTAATATTATTATATAATTATATATAAGTAGCAGACGAGCGCACTTTGCTGCTTACTAAATTAATTTAATGTTAAAGAATTCATCGAAATTAAAAAATAATAATTTTGTCATTTCTGGCCCAAATTTGATATTTTTTGACTAGATTTTAATTTCTGAGAAACCCATTTATAGGTTATTTTTTTTAAAACCATGCTACATACACTGGCTATCCTTTAAAAAAAACTGCATTCAGTCTGGTGCACGCGTTGGGCAGATATCCCCTTACACACACATTTTTTCTACAAATTTATAGTACAGATAATTCGATCTATTTTTTTTATTCAATTAAATATAATCAATAATAATTATTATTAATTGTATAATTAATATTAATATATAATAATAATTAATTATGTTATAAATAATTAATTATTGATTTTATAATAATTTATAATTCAATCTTATTTTATTAGTTATTTATTTTATTTTATTTTTATTAGTTTTGTATTATTTCATTATCTTTTCATTTTATTCTATTCTATTTTATATTATCATATTTTATTTTATTAGATATCTATTCAGGCAGGTTCCGGGTTTCATTTACTTTAGCGTTTTACTTTTTCATACAATTCGTTTACTTTTCATTTTGAAGATCTCCTGCTTACACATTTTCTTGTCTTCTATATGTAGAATTTTATCATCGATTCTGACAAACCAAAACAGCTGACCGGCTTGTTTTGTAAAAACACAGCATGATATTTTATCGATTACTTGCTTTTAAGCAAAACGACGGCAGAAACATCTCAGATGCATTTTACATGTCTGACGAACTGTGTGAAACCGCATTCAAATTGAGAATTGAATTGCTAATGGTCAAACCATTAATTTTTTGCACTTACATATTGAATTAAATTTGGCGGGAAATATCAGTCTTCAACCAACTGTTCTGTAATGCGCGCTGTTATTAGAATTTAAGAGCTATTCTTTGTGCTGTTATGCGGAACAATTTTTTTTTGCCAGTTCTGATAAACGAATTGATCTCCGTCAGCTAGTGCCATAAGTCCGAAAAGTGAATTTGTCCTGACCAATTTTTTCTGAGTCGAATTTGGTTGGGTTACAACAAAATTATTTATAAAGAGTCATAATCCAAATTTCCATGGTAATGGTGTTAAATTTATCTTAATGTACCAATAAGTCATCTATTTTTTTTGTTTTGCAATTATGATTCATTTTTTTGTATAAGACCCCGTTTACTTTTCATTTCGCAAAAGAAAGGGTTGACGTTTTGAAAACTAAATATTCTTTCGTATTTTGAGCGTAAGAGAAATTGTAATTGTAAAAATGTATTTGAATGTGAAACCCGCAGCCTGCCTAAATATATATTTTTGTATGATTCGAAGGAATAGGAAATCTGCTTCTTAATAGTCTCAGAAACGCAAATTGCGAAACAGGTCAAATAGAGAAGGAAACTTGGAAAATATAGAAATTGTTGAAATCCGGGAAGTTTTCATAAGTACAGACCCTGAGTTCGTTGAAACGTTTAGGAACTGGCAACGAAAGAATGAGCGACAAAATCAGGTGACTGCTAGGCAGGTTTCAGGTGTAGGTCAGGAAAAACAGGCAGCCGTCGTTGGACCGATACTAACAGTCGGTCCAGACGAAGACGCAACCAAAGGTATAGGGTCAGAGAGCAGACCCAGAATACTGCCAAACATAAAATTAGACGAGAAGACGGACAGATTAGACGTGAAGAGAACGTAAAGAGACGTGCACCTGCGAGAGCCCTTTTTTTGCCTGTTTTTCTTGCGAGGTAGCCTCACTTAAATCGATATAGAAACCAAACGACTCAAAATCGCAAAAAAAAAAAAAAAAAGGGTTCAAAACATAGGTCAAGGAATATATACAAAAAATATCTCGGGCAAATTTCATAAGATTTTTTTTGTAAAGTCAGGTCAAAGTTTAAAAATAGCCCAAAAATAAGATGCATATACTAATACATTGTAATATTCGACGCCTGTCGTGCCCTTACGCATTTTATTTCTTTTTAAAATTCAACGGGTGTTCGTTATTAGTCGTTAAGCATAAATACTGGGTTACGATCGTTAAAGCTTTTATAGAGCTTTTGACGAAACATCTGTTTTGTTACCAAAAGTGGCAACGCCCTTCCCCTTGTTTTTATTCCGCATTGCCCTTATATTCATTGCAATTGCTTTCATCCAAAGAACAAGGCAATGAAGAGATTCAAAAAAACGTGGGCTTCTGTAATTTGCAAATCCGAGGGTCATTCTTTTCTCCTCGTGGCCGTCAAAGTGTACAGCAGTGCAATACGCTGGTGCTCCGTCTGTTAGCTGGCCCTCAACTTTAGGTACAGCCAGACACCACGCGAAGTGAAAATCAGTTTCAAACCCTATCATTAAACGAAAAACAAACCCGTGAGTATGATTTGAGAACAGACGATGCCTGAAATATTGTCTGTCGATAGTCTGAAATAAAGAGCATTTTCACAGTAGTTGTCGGTATACCGCGAAGGTGTACCTAACCTGCACGCCCACGGCAGCACCTGCGTGGCCAGGCATTCGGTCTGATCATCCACTTGGAGAAAGAAGTGCGAAAGTTCAAAAGTTATCTCGATTGCAGTGGCGCCCTGTAAACATCATAGCTGCTCTTCGGAGGAATATATGATGCGCTGATACATAGCGTTTTCGACTGACCAGCCACAGGCACACCAATCTGATCCAAGATAGAGTCGCCATCAAGGAGACAAATCGGATCACAGCGTAGGGTGCGTCTAACGGCCACAATGACCCCACCCCCTCTGCAGCGCTTCGTTTTGGCACAGTCTCTTTCCTTACGAAACACTTGGAAAAGGTTGGGATCAAAGAACTCATTGTCGAAGAAGTTTTCGTTGAGCCAAGTTTCAACAAGGATGGTGACGTCGAAATCGCACGTAGATGTGGCCAAGTACACCGCTTGAGCCTTAGTGCGCATACCCGATATATTTTGAAAGAAAATGCGGATGGATTTGGCCCCATCCATCGGCATAGTCCCAGGAAGTGGCAGTGCCGTCCGATTAGCGGCCACGAGAGTAGGATCCAGAGGAGGATCAGGAATATCACATACGGCAAGGCTCGTGCGTAAAACCTGCCCAAACGTCGCAGTCCGAAATAGCAGTGCACCATACTCGACCAGAAGATTGGGAAAGGCAGCGGTAGAGAACCCCCATTCCAGGTGTTGATAGCGAAGAGAGCGTTCCATTTAAGAGAGAGCGCCGGGCTGCTGACTCTCCCCAAGTGTCGAGTGCAGCGACGGCGCAAGCAAAGCACACGAAGAACTGCATTGGCGTATGGTGTTGTAATGATGACGTCAGAAGCGCACATAGTCGAAATAGAGCGCCAGCAAGAGCATCGACGTCCGATCCAGCAGCAGCCGAGCGAATATCGCACAAGGCGCAATGCGAAAAAGAGATATTTTGTTGGTGTTCCAAAGAATGCCGAATATGAAGCAGCGACGGGCGATTGCTCATTGCAAAGAGGCGAGAAAATGTAAGCAGAATAGCTTGTCGAGAAGCGGCGATCCAAAAACCAAAGGCGCCACTCACTGGGGGTTTTTTGAAGTGGATGGAACTGGAACTTCCTGAGTCGGGGTGGACGTCCGCAATGGCACAAGTGTAGGCAGATTAACAGCCGTCAGATCAGCTGCAGGCCTCTGTCTATGCACAAAGCGGGAAACTCTTACCGATACTGGCCAGAATTTGTCGTCAAAGACCATCGGGAATAGAGGCTCAGGGACCCCAAGTTTGAAATTAACGAATTTCAACGCAGAAATATCAGCATCTCGCTTGACCAACTTTGCACAGGAAATTTCGGCCTCGGACACCTTCAGTTTATCAGCAACAAATTTCACCACCGCCTATGGCTCCGTCGCAGCGGCTAATTTACCGATATGCAGGTATTTTCGGCTCTGCAATACATTTAACTGCTCACAACTCGGAGCAACACCAACAAAACGCTTAGCGTTTTTGCTCCGATTCTTCCCCTCTTTCTTTCGGACTGTGACGAAGCCCTCCGAATCAGAAGGGAGAGCGGCAGCTGGACCCGGGTCAATGACCGCAGTCGAGGTGGCGGCCACTGGTTTTGGAGACAGTAAGTCAGTCACCGGTATGGCATTATTGGCATTCTTCTTAGCAGCAACCCTCCTATTCGACTTGACCGGGAGGGCAGCCTGAAAATCTGACTTGAGATCCCGATACAGGCTTTCAAGCTTCTGCACCATGTCACTCAGTTCGTCAATTTTGGAGTGCGGGTCATTCGCAACCACACAGTTATCACACTGCCACAACAAATTGGGCAGATTTATTATAAGTTTAATAGCATCTGAGGGTAAATCAATGCACGACAGATGAAACGCACGGCGGCACAACGACGAGCAGCGAACAGCATCAAAGCAGCGTAGCTGAGCAGCAGTGACGTCCGAATTGCATTCCGAGCATTGATGCAGCGACATAGCGAGAACACGACCGAACGCAATAAGAGCTGGATGATCACTAATCACCTCGGCGATTCGAAAAGAAAGGCAGTAGTGTCCGGGATGACACAAGTTAACCTCACGACTCACCACGAAAAACTCAGCCTACCTGCGGGAGTCTAGTTTGAGAAACCTCAACCAAATCGACAATCTAAACGATATGCTGACCCTAAAGAGCACGGTCTCCTATCTACTCACTCTCGGCGTCGCGTTACCTCTCTATTCCATTATTGGGTATTATACCACCGCCTGAAAATGCAAGGCCAAAAGAACAAGAGTACTTCCCATGACATAGAAGCCGCGTCTCCCAAACCCGGTACTGACGCCAACCCGGTCGAAGTACCGACCATGGCCAACGACAAATCTCATTCATACGCCGCCGTCGCTCCTCCTAAATTTCGGCGAAATCTCGCCACGCGCTCTTGCATCATGCCTCGTCCATGGGTGCAGGAATCGAGTAACGAGTGAGAATTCCGGACAGTAATGAAATAAGTACGCATATTACCATAAGCATAGACGATAATCATATTACATATAAGCAAACATATAAAATCATACACATACAAATAAGCTCACACCGAAACCCTGTAATCTGCGCCAACATAAGGTAGTGGAAGTTTCGCATTGTGGTATGCACTCCGGATCAAATGTCATAATACACACATTAATACACCGACACTGGGCTTGGTAGTATGCTCCGGCATAAGGCAATAAAAGATTCGGGCAATGTAGGGACATATCGCAATACACAATTGCATCGCCGAAGGGAGACACCGAAAATCATCAACAAAAAGATTGTTGAATTTTTGATAAGAAAACTTGCACAAAGAAATCGTAATGAATACACGGGAATCATCGGAAACGATCGAGATCATAGGACTCAGCGACACCGCGAACGAAGAATCGGAATCTCAAAGTTCGGACGAGGAAACCGATACGCCGACCTCTGAATCCGAGGACCCACGGGATAGCCCACCGCTATTCTCTCGACGGCCGTCCAAGTTCCGACGGGAGAACTTATGGTCGCCCCCACCATTCCACCGCAGGGCTGAGTACCATTCTCCCGAGCCCGAGCCACCCTCGTTCGCCCCGATGTTCGAACAAGACCTCCAACGTCGTGACCCTCGAACGGGCCGAGGTATCTACAGGTCTGCAAGGGATCTGGAACGGTACGTCCCAGAACCCCACAACACTTACTACGACGATGAAGAAAGCGAGGAGGAAGAGCCTTTCTTCCAACAATTCGTCTTCGAAACGGAGACTTTCCACTACAGGGTCAAGCCGTGGAGAATTCGCGTCGTCCGGAACCACCACTTGACCGTGGACTTCCTCACTGCAACAGGACGTAACGTCAAGGCGTTCTTCAGAACGTATCAGAAGGCCGCGGAACCCATCAGTCATCGGCCGCCATTTCCAGGCTTGGACGTTGTCGAGGTTCCCGCGGTACAGGAGCAGCCGGCCACATCAACTCGGCGCCGAAAACACCCCGAATCTCCAACGGACGAATCAACGATGACCACGCCAAAACGTGCCTAAGTACGCCGTACTGAAGCAGAGACATCGAAAGTGGACACTCCTATCTGCAACGCCGGCGCGGTAACCGCATCCCAAGAGATCTCTCCTGTTCAACAAGCGGAGCTGACCGAACAGACGGAGAGATGGGAAATGGCGCCGGAGAGCAAATATACTTTGCTCTTTACGAATACATATGTTATGCAAGAACTACCGACATCGGAGCCTTAATGATATCTAAGTAAGAATTAACCTCTTTATTCAAATTCCTTTGTTTCTTGATAAGATACATACGTTATTTAAGAACTCCGGCGAATGCCCTATTCGACACCGTGAGACCGATGTTGACATCGGATCTTTAATAGTATTTAAGCACATGTAAACTTCGGCATTAAATTGCTTTTGCTAGAGACATATAAATATATATACATACATTATGTAAGAACCTCGACACCTGCGTCGACCACCCGATATCATCATAAAGAGGGAGCTCTTTAACTTCCCCTCCCCCTTACATACCTCCTTAATAAGAACTCATGCGATTTCGCAACGTGACCACTTTAAGCTGCGGCAGCATATTTTTTGCCACACGTTAAATCACCGATTGATGGTCACGAGGCTTCGATCGGGACCATATATAAGGATAAGGAAACCGAAAGGAAGGTACTTAGCCGAGAACCTCGCACAAAGATAGTCTTGCTCTTTATAGCAACTCCCACATTTTTCCAAGAGGCTCCTGCAAACTACAAATTTCTTGTAGTAGAATCCTGGACGAGCTGAGCCCATCTCGGCCTGATAGAGGAACGTTACAAGTGGCGCCCGAGCAGGGACCTGTGGGAAACTTTAGCAAGGGCTGTGGATTAAAACCCACGGCCGCCGAGTCTTAGGGAACGGATAGAACAAATCAACGTTCGAAATACGCAAACACACGCAAAAGGGCCATCCGTTCGTCCATAAACGGTACCAACATCCTGAGTATCTGACATCGAAAATATACGCGAGGGTGACCATAGAGGCCCAAAGTACCGAAGCCACAATCGACACGGGAGCTTCCCGTAGTTTCGTCAGTGCAGGCATCGCAGATCCGCCTGGAGGATGGTTCAGTGCGGGAAATTACGAAGATCCTCCTAGCATACATCAGGTTAGATAAGCGAGAGGTTCAAATACCTCTCCTTGTCTTACCAAATATACTGGAACAAGTCATTGTGGGCATGGATTTCCTATGTGCAATCGAAACAACGATTCAATGTGGCACCACTCTCCTACAGCTCCGAGGCTGTCGTCCCATAGGAAACCCTCCGGTGGTCACTGCCAGCCAAGTCCACGCTCTGAATCCAGGAAACTCGACAGTCCGAACAGCTACACCCGACACGGATATCCAGGAAACGACCACGAACGTAACGACCACAGTGGACGCGCGGGGTTCAACTCCCGAGGTCACAACGGAACACACGATTCCCGGACCGACAACAATGAATAAAAGTCTCGCACTTCCCAGGCCAACAATAGAACGCCCAATCTCCCACGAAGCTACGTCAAGCACAAGAAAATCCACCGACGTCTACGACAAGTCACCTTCTACAAAGAAGGTGGAAATCGAAGAATCTTCTCACAAGACAACTGCCCTCCAGTCACAACGACCACCTAACGGCCGAGCGCCAAAGGAAGCGAACATCGTAGTCCCCGTAGGCACAAGCAAGCATCGCTTCGTTTCCCCGACGGGTATAACTATCAAGCCAGCGCTCAGATCAATACTCCGGGAACCGCCCGCCCAAGTGCCGGAAAGAAGGATGGTTGAATTCAGAGACGCCACCTGGAACCTCGAAGTGCCCACCGTCAGCTCCGCACCGACCGCCGCCGATCATACGGAACCCACCCTGGATAACCCTCTATATGGGATCCCTATAAATCCCCAAACCACGCCTAGTACCACGTCTCAAACGTTCGTCACCCGAACGAGGCGTTGATCTAGTACCACAGGCGTCGTCGAGACCCACACGATGTTCCACCATGCCGAGTACAACTCCGGTCCAACATTCAATCAGACCTTCACGAATGCCCCTCTCATAACCAACGATACCCCTATCGTTGCCAATATAAGTGAGTACACTCGAGAGACGGAGCCACCAAGTGCGTTTGACACGACTATCCTCCCCGAGGGATCAAACGGAATCTCCGACTTACGGATCGAAGAGTCAATAGAGGATGAGGTGGAACGAACCAACGATCCGTGGCCACCTGATCTCGCGCCACACATTCAGGAATTCCTGGATGAAGAACTGCCAAAGATCGAAAACCTACGGGGTACGACAGACCGCACAGAGCATACCATCATCATGCGTGACAACCGACCCATAAAACAGAGGTACTACCCTGAGAACCCAGCTATGCGGCGAATTATCGACGAACAAGTCGACGAATTTATAGCCGAAGGACTAATTTCCATGAAGCCCTCATAGCGCTCCGATTGTCCTCGTTCGTAAAAAGAACGGAAAGACTATCGACAACTCAATGAACGATCCATCCCAGACGCCTACCTATTACCTAGGATCAACAACATCTTAGAGCGCCTCATCGCGACCCTAGATCTGAATAATGGATATTGGCAAGTACCCATGGCCCTCGACAGTAGGGAAGCCACGGCTTTCACGGTTCCCAGAAGAGGTCTTTACCAGTGGAAGGTAATGCCCTTCGGACTATATTCCGCTTCGACCACTTTCCAACGTACGCTAGACACGGTCATCAGTGCAGATATGGAACCCTTCGCATTTGCTTACTTAGACGATATTGTCATCATCGGAAAGGATTATACGGAGCACCTGAACAACGTTGTTTGAGATGCCAAGCTTTTTTGGCACCTATTTATGTCCAGAAACAAAATGAGGATGATTGTTTAAAGTTTATAATATTTATTTATACCGGCGGCTAGAAAACGCTGATTGCGTGCTCTTTGCCCAGCCAGAAAAATGTACACGAGATCGATATGCAACCAATGCGCAGAGAGTGGTGGGATGAAACGCCAGTCGATCGAGTCAGCCAAGCAGTATTCATGGACCTCCTTCACATGCGAGTCGCTCATGAAAAGCTTCTTTAGCTTCAGCAGCTCGTTCTTGGCGCCAACGAAGTTTGTCGCATTGTCAGACCAAATTTGACTTGGCCTTCCTCGTGTGGCAGTGAAACGCCTTAAAGCGCCGAGAAACGAAGCGGTGGTCAGGTCCTTTACAAGCTTCATGTGTATTGCCTTGGAAGTGAAGCAAATGAATACACTGATGTAGCACTTGATCGGAGGCCTCGAGCGGATTTCTGATCGGTAGAAGAAGGGCCCACAATAATCCACTCCAGTGACTTCAAAGGGTCGAGATCCTTCCAAACGCTCCTTAGGCATGATGTGCTGAACCATGCGCGGCTTAGTCCTGAAGCATCTCACACACTTGCTGACTTCCTTTGACACTGCCTTAATTCCTCCAATTGGCCAATATTCCAGCCTAATTTTGGCAAGCAGGGCGCGAGGTCCGGCATGAAGGTTCCTCTCGTGATAATATATTATCAGAGCACAGGTTATGGGATGTCCCCTTGGCACAATAAGCGGGTGCTGAGCATCAAATCCTAGCGATGAGTTATCCAAGGCGACCTCCAACTCTAAGTAATCCAGACTGATCGATGAACGGAGATAGCGAGCTGATGGAACTGGATTTCGTGACTTGACCATTGCGTTGAGTCTCCTTTATGTCCATCCACAAGGTTGCCAGCTTAATGTGTCGAATTAGGAGGTGAGTTCCTTGCCGGATATCGGAAAAGGTGAGTCCAGAGTGCCGAAGACGATGTGCAAATTTATGCATGTAGGCGAAGGTGCGCTGCATGCCAAAAAATGTGTTTGCAAATTTGCATCCTAAGGTGAGATCGGTATGTTTAGACGCGATCAACAATGCTCGCTTGCGGAGCTCTAAAGTCGGCGTTTCAGGAACAGGGAACACAGGCCACTCTTCCTTGGAGCCTACCAAAAACGATGGACCGTGAAACCACAGCTCTGACTGGATAAGGTGGTTGGGAAGTGAGCCTCTAGAGAGGATGTCAGCAGGATTTAAAGCGGTGGGAACATAGCGCCATTCCATGGTTGCCTGAATTGATGCCACTCGATTTGCCACGAAAACTTGAAATTTGGCTTGCTCATCTCGTATCCAGGATAATGATGTTCGGGAGTCTGACCAGCAGTAAAACTGACCTGTAAAGATTCCAATTTTTTTTAAATTATGCATTATTTTCTCAAGCAAATGGGCTCCACTTAGTTCCAGCTTGGGGACTGATAATTTTTTAAGCGGCGCCACTCGAGACTTTGAGCACAAAACATTGCTCGACACCTGCCCTTCCCTGGATACGACATATATGCAAGAGCCATATGCTTCTATGCTGGCATCACAAAATCCAAGAACTTCTACAGCCGTGGTGGAATGATGAACCACGCGAGGAAATGAAATCCGAGTGATGCTTGCCAAACTGTTTCTTAAGTCCATCCAAGTTGAATGCAACGCTGAGGGCAGGCTTTCATCCCAATCCAAATGTTCTCTCCAAAGCTGCTGAAGGAAGACCTTGCACCTTGCACTTGCACTTGACAATGACAGGATTTATCAATCCCAGGGGGTCGTAGAAGCGAGCTGAAGCAGCTGATCTGAAGCGGGGTCCCATGCTAAGCCAAGAGTTTTAGTTAGTTTCCATCATGAAACCTTAAAAATTCTCTATGTCATCTTCAGAGGTTCCCTCAAGTACTTCCTGGTGACTAGAACACCATTTCCTAAGTTTGAAGTTTCCGCGAGACAATATAGCGGAGGTTTGGTGCATCTTCTCTATGACCTCGGCAACTGAGTTACCGCCAGAAATGGATCATCTACGTAAAACTCCTGTTGCAGAGCAGCTGAGCCAAGAGGGTAGGACTCACACTCGTCGATGACCAGCTGGTGCATTGCGCGAACTGTTAAAAATGATGCAGCCCTAGTACCGTATGTGACGGTGTCTAATGTGTAGACTTGAATCTCGGACTGGGCAGAGTCTCGCCATAGGATGCACTGATAGTAGTTGTCAGGTGGAGACACTTGTACGCAGCGATACATCTTACAAATATCTCCAGTGAGAGCAACTGGATATGTGCGAAAGCGAATTAAAATGTTAAACAATGCAGGCTGAATGACAGAGCCTGACATCATCACATCATTCAGGGAACATCCAGTTGATGTAGCAACAGAGCCATTAAACACGACACGAAGTTTTGTCGTTGTACTGTCCTTCTTTAGGACACAGTGATGAGGCAAGAAATATTTGCAGAGGGCACGGGAATCAGGTTTGACTGGGGACATATGATTCAAATCAATGCATTCCCTAATAAATGCGGAGTACCGATCCCTGAGCGTTGGGTTGCGATCCAATTTGCGCTCCAAATTGATGAATCGTCGATACGCCTGAGTATAGGATTCCCCTAAGGGATCAGCATTATGTTTTAACGGGAGACGAACTGAATACTTCCCGAATATTCACGCTTGCTTCCACACAATTCTCGACTTCCCAAAACATGCGAAGTGTTTTATCCAATCTTGAATCCATGTTAGATTCCGGCTCCGGAGAATTGTGAATTCCTAAGAGCGCCGAGCTTGCTACATTTTGTCCACCGCCAGATACGATCCATCCGAGCCGGATCTTCTGCAGAAGAGGCAGGCTCTCGGTAAGTTTGATTTTCCCTACGCAGAGGAGATCATAAAAAATGCTCGCAACAATGAGGAGATCCACGCGCTAAGGGTTGAAAAAGGCAGGATCGGCAAGCTGAATATTCGAGGAAATACTCCAGTCGGATACATTGACTGCCAGACTTGATTGGCAATCGGTGATTGTAGGGGCAATGAGAGCAGTAAGAGTCGTTTTGTAGCTAGATGTGCGAGAATGCATGCAAATGCTGACGGTGGATCCCTCAGTGGGCACGCTGGTATCGCCGAGCCCAGAGACAAGTGCAGACGATTGAGTTCTCTTAAGCTGGAGCTGCTGGGCGAACCTGGATGTGACGAGGTGAAGTTGTGAGCCTGAATCTAGTATGGCACGACAAGGAACTAAAACGCCAGACCGATTCTTAACGAGGACCACGGCTGTAGCCAGAAGCACAACATCAGAGTGAAGACCTTGGGTAGCAAGAGAGGTAGACGCAGATGAAGGAGAGCTGCTAACAGAATCCTGAACTGCAGAAATAGCTTCCGATTGAAGCGCTAGATCCGGGGTAGATGGCGGGGTGCCTTGCGTTATGGATTGCAGATCTTCAAAATGGAGCAAACTATGATGCCTTCCGTTCCATACGCGACATTTTCCACTGTTGCATGCGCGGGTGCGATGACCTGACCTTAGGCAATTAAAGCAGAGGGAAAGCTTCTTCACTTCCTTGTGGCGCAACAACGGGGACAAGTTTGCGAATAATTTGCAGGAGTATATGCCATGGCCCGCTGAATGGCAAAAGGTCCATCCAGATGGGTCGGCGGAAGACTTGGAGGCAACAAACGTTTTCTTTAAGTGAGGAGTAGAAAGGTTTTTTCCTACCGCCGCGGCTCTACTTTATACCCGGTACTCAGTCAGTATATATGTATGTGAGCTTGTAATAAATTACATTATTACATGTTCGCAAAAGGGATAAATTTAGTTTTAGCCAAAAAAGACAAAAAAAAATTAAGTCAACCTTTTCGGACATTTTTATATATTAGATGTTTCCATTTTTTTTTACATCTGTCTTTTCTACATGTCTAAATCTACTTCCTACATATACATACAGGGCTGTGTGCGAGAGAGAGAGGGAATGAGTCTGCGCTTGGAAGGCCACTGAAATTTCATTTGTTCCTTCTGACTATATTTATGATCCGATCAGATCCAGATTCAATACTCTGATAGATATGGTCATTTTCTATGATTCTGCGTTTTTGGTTTTCCCGTATCTTCAAAATTGTAGATTTTCGTCTTTTGTGGGGGCGGAAGGGGGCGTTGCAAAATTTTGAAATACACTTGTACTGAAGTGATATCACAGGGCATGGATAGAGAGTTCGGTGGCTCTAGCTCTTATAGTCTCTGAGATCTAGGCGCTCATCTGGACGAATGGGCACAGCGCCCACCCCTGTGTGTGAGAGAGAGCGAGAGGGAACGATGCATTTCGAAAGATATTGTCATTCTCTACGATTCTGCGTTTTTAGTTTTCTCGTATCTTTAAAATTGTGCATGCCACAGATTTTTTTGGTCCTTGGAGTGGGCGGAAGGGGGCGGCGAAAAATTTTGAAATACACTTGTAACAGTGTGATAGGACAGGAGTCTGGATACAAAATTGTGTTTCTCTAGCTTTTATGGTCTTTGAGCTATAGGCGCTAATGAAGACGGACGGACGGACAGGCGGCCAGACGGACGGACAGACAGACATAGCTATATCGACTCGGCTATTGATGCCGATCAAGAATATATATACTTTATGGGGTCGGAAACGCTTCCTTCTGGGTGTTACACACATACATTTTTTCCACAAATCTAATATACCCCTTTACTCTTCGAGTACCGGGTATAATTAGCGTATAAAGGATTAACTAAATAAGACTTGTTTTACATTATGGGCAAACGCCATCAAAAAGTGTCATAATCTCTAATGAATTCTAAAAAAATGGGTGTATGGTTCGACAGCGGACCCTGTTGAACCAAAAGGGTCATTTAACCCCTCTCGAACTAGTTCTGCTCCTTTTACCGCACAACTAGCTACGATGAGTTACCATAAACCCGTGGAATAATGAAGAAACCGCAAAAAACAGTTACAAAGCAGTGTGGACTCAGTGAGAATTTACTGATGCCACACTATGCTATATTCACCAATATGGTAAGTTAATCGTAATATTGTACTGTACCTGCGCTGATGGACAAGAGACAAAAAAATAACATAAAAAAACAAAAAGTATTTGTTCTACACGCGTTTACCTACTGCGTTGATTTTGTTCACTTCTGTTTATGATCTAGTTGCTGGAAGAAGCATTTGCGAAAACGTTGTTTAAAATCAAATAAAAAGTGAGAAATAAACTCTACTTTCATCAAATAAACAAATAATAAGCAGGTACGTAACAATATAATTTTTTCTGAGAATGATTCCAAATGTACAGCCAGTTTGAAAATTGAAAAGAAATTGCAGAAAACAAAAGGTAAATAGAAAATTTGTGAATTTGTAAATAGAATTTGTAATTCCGAACAAACCATGGCACAGTGGGTCAAACGGTCTATCTAGCTTATATAAACTAATAGCGTCGAAAGTAAACAAAATATTGTCTTCGTGTTTTTCCCACGTTTATTACGTAAATCATAGAATTTTTTTTAATGAAATTTTTTTCTTCAGTTTTTTTTTTATTTTTTAATTTTTTTTTTATTTATTTACAAAAAAAATTATGCTCTACATAATTTCTAATGACTAGACAAAAAATACAATACAGCAGACTTTAAATTTCTGAAAACTAATATTTATCATTTTTTTTACGTACCTTTAACTTAATAGAAAGCAATTGATTTGAGCAATTTCTTTTTATTTGTACACTTATTTGCACCGGGTGAACATTTTCACAATAATTCGTTTTTGCTCCAGCGAAAATTAATGTGTACTTAGAGGGCGAGAAACTCTATAAATATCGAAGCTAAAAATATGAAAAAAATCAAAAAGGTCCATGATGGTCCACTTATTAGGTGCTATAATGCTCAAAAATATATCGTCAGCTGTAGAAAACTTTGATTTACAAACATCACCATTTACTCTTCATCATCTGAAGACAAGCACTAGAAGCGGCTTACGAGATTTCCTCAAACTGAAAAATACTCAAAACAAACACACATAATGAAATAAAGAAGTAATAACACGAGCACGTAATTTGGTATTTCGCCTAAAAATTCGACTTAAGAAATGCATAATGCATACATATGTATATGGCACATGTGCCAATAGAAAATTCAAGTTATAGGCGTTCGAGTTAGGGAACTGTGTATTCAACTGTATGTTGATTTTTCAACCTAAAATATATGCACGTTTAATATAGAGCAAAATTCAAAAGAACGCAAATACAATTCAAATACATACAAGCGCCAAAATGCGGCATTATAGCCTTTTTACACTGGGGCGCAGCATTGGATTTTTTCGTTAAATAGAAGCTGCGACAACGCTGCCAGTAAGAGTCATGTGGATAGAAGAAGACAATTCTGCGACCGCATCTTTTATGCTGCGGTGCATCATTGGCAAGTGCTACCGTATTCTGTTGTAACGAACCACAGGTGGACGTTTCAACGTCACGTTTCAGTACCACGGGATCGACAGCGAACACCTCTGTTAGCTAATCCGTAAACATAAATTTCATTTATTAGAATTCCTCTGTCTCTTTACGAATACATATGTTATGCAAGAACTACCGACATCGGAGCCTTAATGATATCTAAGTAAGAATTAACCTCTTTATTCAAATTCCTTTGTTTCTTGATAAGATACATACGTTATTTAAGAACTCCGGCGAATGCCCTATTCGACACCGTGAGACCGATATTGACATCGGATCTTTAATAGTATTTAAGCACATGTTAACTTCGGCATTAAATTGCTTTTGCTAGAGACATATAAATATATATACATACATTATGTAAGAACCTCGACACCTGCGTCGACCACCCGATATCATCATAAAGAGGGAGCTCTTTAACTTCCCCTCCCCCTTACATACCTCCTTAATAAGAACTCATGCGATTTCGCAACGTGACCACTTTAAGCTGCGGCAGCATATTTTTTCCCACACGTTAAATCACCGATTGATGGTCACGAGGCTTCGATCGGGACCATATATAAGTATAAGGAAACCAAAAGGACGGTACTTAGCCGAAAACCTCGCACAAAGATAGTCTTGCTCTACATAGCAACTCCCTCTTGAAAGTACAATAAACATACGAAATCATAAGACGGCAAATCTAATAAGGACAAATATTATAAACGCAATTAAATAAGTCGAGGTAAAAACAACGAACATCTAATAAAGAAAAGTTGTCATACCGAAACGAACATTAGTCATACAAAGTGTAGTCATTCGCAAACCGGGGATAACAACGATCAAACACAACTACATTCTACAGCCTCATATCTCTAGCTTTCATCTATTCTTCCTTCCCTCGTCCTCAAACTGAATTGAGATCGGTCCCCTCTTTTTTCCAAGAGGCTACTGCAAACTACAAATTTCTTGTAGTAGAATCCTGGACGAGCTGAGCCCACCTCGGCCTGATATAGGAACGTTACACTGTGCAGTATTTTAACAAAATACTGAAATTATTCGGGGTATCGACGGGGTATCGAGAGCAAACGTCTGTTTTTGTCAAACAATAACCTCTTCTTAACCATTCCTAAACATTTAAACTACAATTTGAATGACACAAATCTGATAGCAAGCAACAAATACTTACAAGAGACCACAAAGATCTTTAAGAATGCTTTTATTCCAACTTTAAAAGTGCCACTTGAAAATTAAAGTTGACAGCACACAATTTTTGTTTGATGGAGCTAACGATAGCTTCACATACATCGGACTCCTCCTTAACGAGCTCGATCATCAATTGGGTGCTCGTGGTGAAACTCCAGAATGCACCGTTTTCCTCATTATTTTGACCATTTCTTTAAATTTAAATAAAAATGCTTTTGCTCTCTTCTTCTTACTCACCTCGTTTGTATACTTTAGCACGCCGAACAGCTGACAAGTGCTGCGAAAAAAGATGCGGCTTTGTTGTAACAGCCTCGGAGAATTTTTCTGCAGCTTCGTCAATGCTGCGGCAGTGTAAAAAGGCTATTAGAAGGTTTGGTCATACGGCTGCAACTAAGCCGTTTATCCAAAGATTTTCACAAAAAATACCTTAAACGACCCCTAAAAAATGAACATATGTTGGGGAAACATACCAGTTATGGGCCCCGTTTCGTTTTTGCCTCATAACTTTTTACCAAGAGCATATCATACAAACTTGTGTATACGAATTAAAAGCTAGTTATCTTAGGTAAACGTCTGTGAAGAATCTATATTGATTCCTTCGAATAGAAAAAAGGTATTAAGAATTTACTGAAGTGATCATTTTTTGAAAATAAAAATTGTAAGTATTGCTTAAAAAATTGTAAATCCTAAATCTATCAGAAAAAGTAATTTTTGGCCCAGCGGAAAAAAAGTTTAATTTTGCCTAGTAGTGTAATGAGTCCAACCGCCTGCCTTGGAAATCACCTGGAGCTAAGGCCCCACCTTAGCCGTTTATCTCATGATTCTTACAAACGATACCTTAATCAACGCCTAATTAATGTACCTATCTTAGACCAAAATATCAGCCCAAGAAATATTTTTTTTTTTACTTTTCCTGAATTTTCAAAGTCAAAATTTCCGAAAAAATGATCGAAAATGATGATCAAATTTGAATTTGAAAGCTTAATAACTTCCAGACGGTAAGCTGCATGTACAAAATGTTCGGGAACGATTTATAGCTCCATTTTTTGGCTTTTCAGAACTGCAAAGTTCAATACAACCAGATATTAGATAATTAAGTAATGTGAAAAAAGAAGAAACACCTCTAAAAAAAGGATAAAAAAATACAAGATTTTAAAAAATTCTTTAAAAAAAACCATAATAAAAATTTGTAAATCTTCGGAAAAGTCGTGTATCAAGACTGCTCAATTACGATGTTTTTTAAAAATTTTGTTCTAAAAATCTCGCAAATTTTTTTTTAATTTTATAAATTACATTGTTAGAAAACTATTAAAGAATTAAACAGTAAAATATTTAAAAAAAAAAACGAAAAATGATGTGTCTTCAATTAAAATTTGGGGAGATTCAGACGTTTTGGCATATTTTGAAAAATTTGTTAACCTAATTTTGGCCATGTATACAACCAAACGTTTTAAAAAAGATGTTAAAACGTCTGAGCGATACAATACAAAATAATGGGTATCATACCAAATATAAGAATTATTTTTTTTTATACCCGGTACTCGAAAATTATAGGGGTATAAGATTGGATCATTAATATAGCCACAATGAAGAAAACCATTTCGAAATGCATCGTTCCCTCTCGCTCTCTCTCACACACCGGGTTGGGTGCTTATTTATACACATCCATATGTCTCCAAAATGAATTTAGTAATAAGGTTAACTATCCGTTTTTCGTATGCTGAGCGCCGAAAAAGAGTTGATGGTCCTCTCCACAGCGGACGACGCACCTCATTACTAAATTCACCTTTCATGTCTCTTTTGCAAACAGCGTCAATCAACATCATAGGTTCGAAACCAAACCAAACCTCCTACCACCACACGCAATAGAACTAGAAGGAGTAGATATATATATATATGTTAGGTTAAGTTAAAGCGGTAGCTGGGGAGAGGTACCCTCCCAGCTCTCATGGACCCATGCCGCATGGGCGCGAGCCTCTTCACACTATCTAGACCGTGGTGAACAAAAGATGCCGCTTTAAGGGCAGCCCCATCCGGTGGCTTTGATGTACTTGGACAAGAGCCCTGGTTTGTTTTCGGAATGGTCCGCAATGTCCGGGAGGAACGCAGCCCCAAGAATACGGAGTCTACGGTTTCCGAGGGCCGGGCAATGACAGAAGAAGTGGGAGACCGACTCCTCCTCTTCCTCGTCTCGGTAGCTTCTGCAGAAGTCGTTGGAAGAAGGTCCAACACGGTGTCCAGAGCTTCCCCTGGAGTAGTTAGGAGTCCGCCTGTTATGCATAGAGCTGCCATGCGTTGAACTCGCCTGAGTTTACTGAGACAAGATCTCTTGCCTAATGCTGGCCACCATACCACCACTCCGTAGAGCATTATTGGTCGAATGATGGCAGTGTAAAGTCACCGAACTATGTATGAGGTCATTCCCCATTTCAGTCCAATGTCTTTTCTGCAGGTATAGAGGGCTACTGTGGCTTTCTTTACCCTGTCCTCTATGCTCAGTTTCTAATCGTGCTTTCTGTCGAGGACCAGGCCAAGATACTTGGCATAGTTGCTGAGGAAGAGCGATTCCCCACCAAGTTTGGGGGGAATAAGTGGCGGAATGTTGTACCACCTCCGTGAGAAAAGCACTCGGACTAGGACCAGCCCTAGCTCAAAGGCACCTGTGCTTAAGCCGGAGCCTGCAGTCATGGTGAGTCGACCCGCTATCCGCTAGTCCCCTTATAACACCCGACGACTGACGGCCATGTATATAAATATGTTAACACATATATGTATATAGAAACGGTTCATATAGATCTTTTTCTCTAGAAATAGAATTTTCAGTTAATGCCGTATGTTTTGACTCCATTCATTCTCCCTTTCTCCAAATTGTGCTATTCTCTTTTGAGTGACTCTCGCGGAAAAACCGGCCGAATTTCAGTTAGCAAGGAGCGATAGAGACTTTTTGATTACCGATTGCGGTAAAACCCGTTAATTATTATTAAATACAAGTTGTTCGGAGCAGAACGATAAAGAATTATTTTAATATAAATGCCATCGAGCATTATTGTTTGCGTTTGCTATTATTTGTTACTGCCTCTCTCTCCATAAGCTCTCTCCCCGCTAAAGCTTGCTCTCCCGTTTTATGTTTCATCTAATCTGAGCTTTCCGCTGCTGCTGAATTATATTTGAAATAACCAATTCGTTCGTTTTTTAATATAAAACCAGGTTGTATTTTTTATATCCTCCTCTAAACACAAATAGGGCTTGCTAATTAAGATATAGGGCTTTAGTTTTTCTGTGCCGATCGTCAGTTAGAAGCTATTAACAGTTGCTAACTGCGTCGGTGCATTGCTATCTTTTCGGTGCCGCTGTTGTCGTCACTGCATTTCTCGAAACTGAGGCCGGGCGTTGCTGCTCTTGCCAGGGGACGTCGCACATTTAAGTCGTATATTTTGTATTTCTTTTTTTTTCTTTCGCAGTTTTATAGCGTAATATTATTATATAATTATATATAAGTAGCAGACGAGCGCACTTTGCTGCTTACTAAATTAATTTAATGTTAAAGAATTCATCGAAATTAAAAAATAATAATTTTGTCATTTCTGGCCCAAATTTGATATTTTTTGACTAGATTTTAATTTCTGAGAAACCCATTTATAGGTTATTTTTTTTAAAACCATGCTACATACACTGGCTATCCTTTAAAAAAAACTGCATTCAATCTGGTGCACGCGTTGGGCAGATATCCCCTTACACACACATTTTTTCTACAAATTTATAGTACAGATAATTCGATCTATTTTTTTTATTCAATTAAATATAATCAATAATAATTATTATTAATTGTATAATTAATATTAATATATAATAATAATTAATTATGTTATAAATAATTAATTATTGATTTTATAATAATTTATAATTCAATCTTATTTTATTAGTTATTTATTTTATTTTATTTTATTTTATTTTATTTTTATTAGTTTTGTATTATTTCATTATCATTTCATTTTATTCTATTCTATTTTATATTATCATATTTTATTTTATTAGATATCTATTCAGGCAGGTTCCGGGTTTCATTTACTTTAGCGTTTTACTTTTTCATACAATTCGTTTACTTTTCATTTTGAAGATCTCCTGCTTACACATTTTCTTGTCTTCTATATCTAGAATTTTATCATCGATTCTGACAAACCAAAACAGCTGACCGGCTTGTTTTGTAAAAACACAGCATGATATTTTATCGATTACTTGCTTTTAAGCAAAACGACGGCAGAAACATCTCAGATGCATTTTACATGTCTGACGAACTGTGTGAAACCGCATTCAAATTGAGAATTGAATTGCTAATGGTCAAACCATTAATTTTTTGCACTTACATATTGAATTAAATTTGGCGGGAAATATCAGTCTTCAACCAACTGTTCTGTAATGCGCGCTGTTATTAGAATTTTAGAGCTATTCTTTGTGCTGTTATGCGGAACAATTTTTTTTTGCCAGTTCTGATAAACGAATTGATCTCCGTCAGCTAGTGCCATAAGTCCGAAAAGTGAATTTGTCCTGACCAATTTTTTCTGAGTCGAATTTGGTTGGGTTACAACAAAATTATTTATAAAGAGTCATAATCCAAATTTCCATGGTAATGGTGTTAAATTTATCTTAATGTACCAATAAGTCATCTATTTTTTTTGTTTTGCAATTATGATTCATTTTTTTGTATAAGACCCCGTTTACTTTTCATTTCGCAAAAGAAAGGGTTGACGTTTTGAAAACTAAATATTCTTTCGTATTTTGAGCGTAAGAGAAATTGTAATTGTAAAAATGTATTTGAATGTGAAACCCGCAGCCTGCCTGAATATATATTTTTGTATGATTCGAAGGAATAGGAAATCTGCTTCTTAATAGTCTCAGAAACGCAAATTGCGAAACAGGTCAAATAGAGAAGGAAACTTGGAAAATATAGAAATTGTTGAAATCCGGGAAGTTTTCATAAGTACAGACCCTGAGTTCGTTGAAACGTTTAGGAACTGGCAACGAAAGAATGAGCGACAAAATCAGGTGACTGCTAGGCAGGTTTCAGGTGTAGGTCAGGAAAAACAGGCAGCCGTCGTTGGACCGATACTAACAGTCGGTCCAGACGAAGACGCAACCAAAGGTATAGGGTCAGAGAGCAGACCCAGAATACTGCCAAACATAAAATTAGACGAGAAGACGGACAGATTAGACGTGAAGAGAACGTAAAGAGACGTGCACCTGCGAGAGCCCTTTTTTTGCCTGTTTTTCTTGCGAGGTAGCCTCACTTAAATCGATATAGAAACCAAACGACTCAAAATCGCAAAAAAATAAAAAAAAAAGGGTTCAAAACATAGGTCAAGGAATATTCAATGAACATATACAAAAAATATCTCGGGCAAATTTCATAAGATTTTTTTTGTAAAGTCAGGTCAAAGTTTAAAAATAGCCCAAAAATAAGATCCATATACTAATACATTGTAATATTCGACGCCTGTCGTGCCCTTACGCATTTTATTTCTTTTTAAAATTCAACGGGTGTTCGTTATTAGTCGTTAAGCACAAATACTGGGTTACGATCGTAAAAGCTTTCATAGAGCTTTTGACGAAACATCTGTTTTGTTACCAAACGCCCTTCCCCTTGTTTTGATTCCGCATTGCCCTTATATTCATTGCAATTGCTTTCATCCAAAGAACAAGGCAATGAAGAGATTAAAAAAAACGTGGGCTTCTGTAATTTGCAAATCCGAGGGTCATTCTTTTCTCCTCGTGGCCGTCAAAGTGTACAGCAGTGCAATACGCTGGTGCTCCGTCTGTTAGCTGGCCCTCAACTTTAGGTACAGGCAGACACCACGCGAAGTGAAAATCAGTTTCAACCCCTATCATTAAACGAAAAACAAACCCGTGAGTATGATTTGAGAAGAGACGATGCCTGAAATATTGCCATCGTTCTATATTCCGGGGCGAGCCCAGTGGTCTCGAGGATGGAGTTCCTTCATCTGTAATCTGACTTGGAGATACCGACTTATGGAATATTCGTATCCCGTATCCACGTGCTGACCTACTGGCCTCGTCACCGCCAGAAAGTTACAGCGGCACATAACCTATTCACAGTCGGTGTACCACGGTCATTGACCCCATTGCCTCATCAGCTGGTTACAGTACCTGCTTCGTGGAAAACGTAATCTGGCGCCGCCTGCCGCCGTCGAGAATTTACTCGCAACGCAGCAGCTAACCATCGATTGAGCTGCTGTCTTAGTTTAATTTGTTTATTCGACGATTATAGACCCGATACGAAAAACCTTTTTGTTTCATCAGATTTGCGGCTGAAATTTTGAACATGTAAATGCCAACTAACCTCGTTAGAACGAGATAGAAAAAAAGAGGGAATTCCTGTCCATGGTCTAAATCGTATTGAAATGTTGTGAATATTATATTAATATGGTATTAACTTTACAGTTATGATTTTGGGTTACCCTGCATTCATCGTCTCATGTATCACCTAATCATCTGCTTATCTCAGCATCCAGCCATCTACACAAGGAAAGATCTTTCTGCGTGGGAGTCAAAACAACGAAAAGTAACGTAAGTGATGAGATTACCCAATGGTAGCCAGCTGAGACAATGAGTTTGAGGTACCTTGCATGTCTTTAACTCACTACGAGTCCATATGGACCTATATATTCACATTGACCTTGACTTGAAGCCCGTTTCTTTTCTTTTTATGTGGTTTTGCATTGACCTCTGAAATCATGAACGCGTTTGAATATTCCTACCCACGAATTGTTGCTCTAGTTTTGGCATCTAGCATATCCATTTCCCTTATAGTTACAATCTTACTCCATTACAATATTACCGTTCCTTATAGGATTAAATGAATTACCTCCACATATTATACATTAACTATTACATCTCTATATTATTCATCTATATTCTATACTAATAATCATAATATCTAAGACAATTAGTTATTCATGCATATACTTAATGCTAGGTTTAGTAATAGTTAGGTTGTTTATTACTGTAAATGAATTATTATGGATTTCGTAAAAAAATTTAGTTTTGACATGAAGCAAGGCTAAATATATTTTATAGGAACCATGCAGCCTCGTTTGATAGAAGTGTGATCTACCGAAGTCTTTGTTGGAGGGATCCTGTATCGATATTATATGTGGCCCCGAGGATCATGGTAGGGTGGGCGTGTTCGTAACTGTGCGATCACACAACCAGCAAAGACCTGACTAGTGGTAATTTTCCTGATTTTTTCTTATGGATGCTGATCCGTTTGTTTTTGTTTGCCTCCTGCATTCCTTTTCCCGTTCTCCTTTCCATACTCATACGCGATTTACTTTATAATTTTTAAACATTCTGACTGCAACTCTACACGAGAGCCTAAATTGGTGGTACAATTTCCCCAATGCCCACACCCCGCCGACCAGAGACAAAAGCCGAAGCCAGCGCGTACTTCCTCCATCATTTTAACTTCCATCTGCTCCGAACTCCTGTACGTTGTATGCTACAACATCCATATATTTTATATATTAGACATGGGAGATACAAAAATAAATAGGCAAATAAATATTCTTTTGTAAATTTAAGCTTATAAGAAATTATTTCCAATTTAGATAGAAAAAAGAAAAATTTGACAAGTTTTTTATTACAAAATATATTTTTTTTTAATTTAAAAAAAAAAAAATATATTTCATCAAATGTGCGTCGGTCCAGACGAAGGCAGGACTTGGACTATAAGGCTTGAGAGCAGGAACAAAATACAGTAGGAAATATAGTTAGACAAACAGACACACAGATTAGAGTTTAGTAGATCGTAGGCGTATCTAGCGAGCGAGAGACACTCCGGCACGCCAATCTGCTCGTGTCGCAGCTCGACAGTCAGCAATTGATGCTGTCAGAGCTGTTAGTGATAGAGTAAGCCAATATAGGAACGACAGCAGTAATAGAGTTGAGCAAAACTTAAGAAACGCCTCTCGAATTCAGCAAGAAAGAGCAAAAATCTCCCAGGAAGATACGGTACATTAGGACCCTGAATCAGGCTTAATGGCCTAGAATCTCTAGTTTATAATAGTAATGTAAAGCTGGGTCCTGATCAGGTTTTCCTTTCTTGTAAAGGCCTGTGGTTCCCCAAACAGATTTCTAATATTGCGAGTTAATGATTGCGAGTTAAGTGCTGAAATCTTCGCTCTTGAAAGCCTCCTAAAATTCCCTTCTAATTGCCCAAAATTAAAATTATGCAAAACATGTTACAGAAACATTATGAAGCCTAAGCTTTTCTTCAATTAACTAGACTTCCCTACTTACTTCATTAGAGGAACGACTGATTTTTCCTCGACTTCTACTTATGATAATTGGCAGGGGACGAGGCCAAAATGCCATTAAAGGAGTAGTTTTAAACATCCCCATTTCGGTAAGCGATATCGTGAAGGAGCTTATAAGAGTTTTCCATGAAGCCCAGGCTATTCAGCTCCACCTGAAGCGAAGAAAAGAGTATCTTCATGTCTGAGACCATTAGACATTCTAAAATTTTTGAAGCACTTCGTTATTTAGTTAACACAGATTTGTATAAAAAGCACAATGTCGCAGTTAATGAGCAATGGATCTCTGGTTTCACATCCGATATTGTTCCATTCTTAGCATCTCAAGCAGACGCAGCATTTTTAGAAAGTATGCAGAATAGCGATAGGAATGTAGACATTCCTAGGCCGAAGAGCTCAACCCTGGCGGTCAGAAAACTCTGCTCGAAAATATCATACCATTCGATGATAGGATTATACAAATTGCACCAAGGCCATCCTAGATATTGACTCGGAAAAGTTATCCTTTCCCACTATTTATGCAGGCCTCAAGAGGCAATCTTCAGAATGTTTTACAACCATTGTTAGATCAGAGCTTCCAAATATAGATAGGAGGGTTGTAGAACTGATAAGCTGTTCTTCAATTACAAGAAGTTAGAACTCATTCTGCTTACGTATGCGGAGCACTTCCAGGGAAGTAACGACAGCTAGCCCTCTTAATGATAATTTTATAGGGGGACTTATTAACAACGATGAGGGATATAGGGTTCTTCGAGATATTCGCTCGTCTCCAACACATAGGGAGGAAGAAAAGAAGAAGGTTGTGACCATGATTCGTCCGTTTGGTCTGCGCTGAAAATCAGCATTGTAAATGTCTAAGCAAGATTCCCCAACCTTCCTCCCTTCGCTACACAATTTTGTATCCGTAACTATAAGGGGAGGGGGAAACGCAAATGTTTTCACTCTGAAAAGGCCTATGAAAGAAATGAGAAAAAAGCCGTTACATTTCTAAGAGTTTTCTCTCTATCTCTCTGTTGTGAAATTCTCGGTTCAAATTTCAAAGATGAGCAAAAACTGCTCCTGCTGATCGTAAGGCTCCGATTAGTTGATTGCGAATTTCTACTGCTCTTTCGCGGGTGGAATCTCCGCTTTGTACGTCATCAACGTATATTTCATGTCGAAGGACCCTTGCAGCTAGTGGATATCTGTCGCATTCATCCTGAGCCAGTTGATGTATGAAGCGAATGACTGTGTAAAGTGCTGAGGCGGTCCCAAAGGTCGCTGTATTGAGATAGTACTCAGCTATTTGATTGTGCTCATCACGCCGGAAAATTCGTTGATATTGCGCATCCTCCAAATTCATATCAATGCATCTGTACATCTTCTGAATGTCGGCAGCAAAAACAAAACGATGGAGACGCCAATTTAGGACAACGCCGGCTAGATCGTTTTGGAGTGCTGGTCCAGTACACAAGACATCGTTAAGCGATTTTCCATTAGAGGGTTTACAGGATCCGTCATATACTACTCTAACCTTAGTAGTAACACTTTCCTCCTTGAATACTGCGTGATGAGGCAAGGTGCAACAGGTGGACTCGATTCCATGTTCCTTGTTGATGGTGCAATGCTGCTCCTCCCTGGTTGTTACCTTGGCGACCTGTCCAAGTTGAAAATACTCATCGATGACCATTGTATATTTGGCTTGCAGCTCCGGCTGTCTTTGGAATCGTCGTTGGAGCATTTGAAACCGGTTTAATGCGATTTGACGTGATTTTCCCAAGACCTGAGATGGGTCAAACGTTTAAGTGATAACCGTACCAAATACTTGCCGCTCGGCTGGCGGATGTGAGTTCGTTTAAAATGCTCCTCGCACCATTGTTCCTCTGGCGTAAGCTGTTTTGCGGAACCAAGATGCTCCATTTCAAAGAATTTCTGAACGAGATTCTCTAGCTTGGTGTGGTGGCATCTAATGGTGACGGCATGTGAGGTTGTGGCCGTGGCTCGACCAAAGACTATCCAGCCAAGCTGCGTGCGCTGTGCGATTGGTTGGTCCTCATTTCCTCGGCGGATATCTGAGAGCAGGATTTGTGGGATTAAGTCCGCTCCCAGCAGAGGATCAATCCGTTGAGGTTTATAGAACATGGGATCGGCGAATTCTATTCCGTTCAGATGAGGGCATTGTTGCAATTTGATTGCTTGGGTAGGTAATCGTGATGTTAGGGTTTTAAGTATAAATGCAGTGTCTATTGTAGCATGAAACTGTGAAGTACAAGAACTGATAATAAATTCGGTTGTGTATGAACACCACCGAAATTGGATATCGCTTGAGGACAAGAGCCTGCACTGTGTGCTCTGTAATGAGGGTTCCTTCCGAGCCTAAATCCACTAGAGCACGTACCACAGTGTGCGCCGAGTGTGTTTTCACAGACGAGTCAGTCGCTGCAGACTGTGAAGGCCCACCGGAACTAGTGTTGGGAAAGACTGCTTGAGGTTGTGTCGCTCCCTGAGCATGATGTGGTGTCAGATCGGCCTGTTAAGCAGAGGGTGCTCTTACAGACGAGTCCAGTGTTGCAGACTGCCAGTGTTTACCGGAACGAGGGCTGTGAGATGTTGCGTGAGGCGGTGTAGCCGTATGAGCAGGATTTGGAAAGTGTAGGAGTGTGCGGTGTCTTTGTCCACACTGCAGGCAGTTCCGTTTACTGGTGCATTTTGCAAGTCCATGTGAATGGCTCAAAGAGTTGAGGCACGTCCTCTTCCGATCTACAATGGCTTTCCTTGCAAAGCAGTCCTTGGATAAAAAATCTGGGCAATGCTGAAGATTATGGTTGTCGCCACAGTGAGGGCAGCGAGTCGGTTCGCCAGCTTCGGTTGTTGTGTGGAAACTGTTGCCCTTGTACGACACGTTGCCTGTGGACTTCTTTAGATGTTTTTGGTTGGCAGCTTGTGACATAGGTGGACTCTGTGTGGAGGGACATCGATTCTCGATCGCATCGATGCTGACGAGACGTTCATTGAGAAAGGATTCAAACTTCGCAAATGTGGGAATTTCGGAAGAGCTACCGAGATGGAGCTCCCAGGCCTGCAGCTTTGAGGTTGCCGAATATCTAGATTATCAAAAGCATTTAGACAAACATTTGCAACATTTAGCATATGTTTAAGATCAGTAGACTGCTCCCTTGTCAGCTGTGGCAAATCGTACAAACCGCTCATATGATGCATGAATTGCAGCTGCTTGTTGTCGTACCGCTTGACAACGAGACTCCAAGCTGTCGCATAGCTACTTCCCGCAAGTGCCATCTGCCGAATATCCTCGTCGCGATTCGAAGGAAGAGCTTGCTTAAGGAAATGAAACATTTGAATGTCGGATAGCTTCTGATATTCATGGATGAGCTGAACAAATGCATCGCGAAAGGCCGGCCAATCCACAAACTTGCTGGAAAATGTTGGTACTGGCAGCTTGGGCAATTGTACAGCTGACGCGGTGGGGTGAGCTGGTTCTGTATTTTGCTGTGGGAGCAGTACCCTTGGAAATGCGGTTTCGTAGGCCTCTGATAGTGAGTGCTTGGATACCGTAGTATTAATAAACGTTGATGATTCTGCTCAAATTCAGCTAAGAACCTCTGTAAATTTTGTAAGCGTGTTTGAAAATACGCGTTAGTTTTCCGATATGCGCTGTCTTTCTTTATTCTGAAAATAAGATCGGCTTGAATAACACTGAGATTCTCGATTTCAGCCTGCTGATCGAGGGGTTGTGGAACCATTTCCAGCTGTTGTTCATTCGCTTTTGGCATATAATTGCACTCACTTTGACCACACACACATGCACACACAACTAAAACACTTACTCTTTCACTCGGGTTGCCAGACGTGCTTCTCGCACAGACTGCTGTTCTATGCTTAGGGCGCCGCTTAAGAGAACCTTCAACTCGTTGATGTCGTCCAAGCGTAGCCAAGAAGTTCCTGACTTAAATGTCGCTGTGTTCGTCCGATGCCAAGTGGCCAAAGTCCAGAGATGACGGGGAAGAGTTGAAGCAGAGCTATCGTCTTGTCTTCTTTGTCTCTGCTTTTGCGAGAGATAACGGCTGTTGTACACCGTTGGTTTTCGTTGGGTTTGCCGTTTTGCAGTTGCAGCCGGTAAATTATGTTGTTATATGCATGTATAAACGATGTAAGAGCATGTGAATTACGAACTTAACGCTGGTTCCCCCCATGGGCCACCAAAAATGTTGTGAAATTGTCGGGTCGAATTTCGAAGATGAGCAAAAACTGCTCAGGGGACCTTTAACGTTCAATATTGTAAGTGGAATCAAAGGCGACACGAGAATGAATATTCGAGACTTTAATTATAATTGAATTCACAAGTTTACTTTAAATTTACTATATAACTCTTAGTATTAATTTACTGGGCAAGACGGGCTGAAGCGCGGTCGGCTGCAACTGATGTAGGTACAGTGGTGCTCATAGACTTAAGCCACAAGACTTCAACCAAGAATTTAAACGAAAATTAAGAAAAGTTTTTATTTCACAGCTCCAATTTTTGGTGTCACATTAGTTCTATATATCAGTGTTCTAATAGAAGAATAACCAAGTTATAAAAATATATATTCAACGAAAAACTTAAAAAATCTGAGACCATCTCCAAAATGTCCTGCTCACATACTTAAGCCACCTGGAAAAAAATGGTTTAAAAAGTTAAAATTTGCCCAATATTCCTTATACTTTTAACAAATTTACTTTAATATTGAGTGGGATGACCTTTCTGCTTAAGAACAGCGGAGCAACGCTTTGGCATTGAATCCACAAGGCGTGCGCACTGTTGAGGGGTGATTTTTTTCCACTCCTCTTGCAAAATTCGCCACAAATCGTTTTTATTTGCTGGTTTTTTTTGGCCAACGACTTGTTTAAGAATTCCCCACAAGTTCTCTATAGGGTTCAAGTCGGGGCTCTGCGGTGGCCATTGCAAAACATTAATTGCCTCTTGGTTAAGCCACGACTTGACTATCTTGCTGGTGTGTTTCGGGTCGTTGTCCTGTTGAAATATCCAGGCAAGTGGCAAATTATCGGCATATACTCCAGATAAATTGTTAATAAGGATGTCCCTGTACATTTCGCCGTTCATAATGCCTTCTATCTTCACTAGGGGACCTACGCCCGATGCGGTGAAACAGCCCCAGACCATAATCGAAGCGCCACCATGTTTAACGGTCTTCTTCGTGTATTTGGGGTCCAATTGTTTGTTTGGAGGACGTCGTACATATGGTTTACCATCACTCCCAAAGACATTAAACTTGGATTCGTCGCTCCAAACAACCATGTTCCAAAAATTGGGACCTTTTTGAATATGCTCTGTGGCGAATTGAAGGCGCTTTTTAACATTTTTAATAGACAGCAATGGTTTTTTTTGGGCAATGCGTCCATATAACCCGAATTCATTTAGCCGTCTTCTTATGGTCTGAGCTGACACATTCACGCCATAATCTGCCACCATTTGACCTCTGATTTGCGTCGAAGTCAAGAACGGATCGGCTTTACTGATTTTGGCAATCCGTCTATCGTCGTTTAAAGTGGTTTTTCTGGGCTTTTCACGTGGAATATTTTCCCAGGTTCCATGTTTCTTATAAAATGCAATGGCATTTCTGACTTTGCCACGCGAAAAATGTAAAGTCTTACAAATTTGTAGAATACTTGTGTTTTTTTCGTAATATTCCCATATTAGCTTTCTTTCTGCCGGATTTGTATTTTTATTTTTAGCCATAGCGGTCAAATTGTTTTGGGAAACGTATTTAGTATTCAATATTTTAGTTTAGAAAATAACCAGCACAACTTTTCCGGAAAAAACACAATTTTGACGATTTTAGCTCAAGGTGGCTTAAGTATATGAGCAGAGCGCAATACTCCTTTTTGACATTTAGTCAATTTTTTGGGAACCCCCGAATTCCTACTTGTCATTTTTTACTGTGATCAACTGCTTAAATAACAGTGTTGCAAAATGTAAAAATTTCAGGCCGAAATAAATATGTTCAAAAAAGTTATTAAGAAAACAGTTTATGGTAGTGGCAGTGGCTTAAGTCTATGAGCACCACTGTAAGTCGGAAGGCAAACGAAGACTCCAGATTATAATAGGCTGTGCAGTTCTACCGACCTAGCATCAAAAGCACTCTTTTTTCGATGCGTGGGCGATCGTAGGTGGAGATCTCTGACTGTCTTTCGATAGAGCACCGTTGCACCGCTTTGCTTTGCAGTAACCCACTAGAAAACTGTCCAAATGTTTAGTTTATTGGATATTGCGCCCTCTAAATTGGAAGTAGAGGCATATCTTACAGAAACCAAAAAAATAAACCAAAATTCCAAAAAAAATATATATTTGTTTTTTTTTGAAAATCGTATTGTTATTTATATCTGAAATTGATAATAAAATTGAATGTATTTCCAACTACTCTGATCATGAATTTTTCCGAAGCTTCTGCCGTAACTATAACACATTTTTCCATCTATTTTCCTTTGATACTACTTCGAATAAGGTCAAAACTATCTTAATGAATAACTCAATTTAAATAAATTTAATCGGAAATTGTCAGGCTACCGGCTTTTCTATTACCTAAATTTGGCTGTGGGTATCGACAATATCTATCAGAGTGTTGCATCTGGATCAGATCGAATCATATATATAGCCACAATGAAGAAAACCAGTTCGAAATGCATCGTTCCCTCTCGCTCTCTCTCACACACCGGGTTGGGTGCTGTGCCCATTCATCCAGATGAGCGCCTAGATCTCAGAGACTATAAGAGCTAGAGCAACCAAACTCTCGATCCATGCTCCTGTGATATCACTTCAGTACAATTGTATTTCAAAATTTTGCCACGCCCCCTTCCGCTCCCACAAAAGACGAAAATCTACAATTTTGAAGATACGAATTGAAGGTCATTCTCTACGATTCTGCGTTTTTAGTTTTCTCGTATCTTTAAAATTGTGAATGCCACAGATTTTCGTCCTTTGAGTGGGCGGAAGGGGGCGGGGCGAAATTTTAAAATACACTTGTAACAGTGCGATAGGACAGGAGTCTGGATACAAAATTGTGTTCCTCTAGCTTTTATAGTCTTTGAGCTATAGGCGCTAATGAAGACGGACAGACGGACAAACGGACGGACGGACGGACGGACAGACAGACATAGCTATATCGACTCGGCTATTGATGCTGATTAAGAATATATATACTTTATGGGGCCGGAAACGCTTCCTTCTGGGTGTTACACACATCCATTTTTTGCACAAATCTAATATAAGCCTTTACTCTTCGAGTACCGGGTATAAAAAGAAAATAGTGCTTAGATAATTATAGTTAGTAGTAAGCTATAGACTTAAGCCATGAAGGCTTTTTTGAATAATATTAATTTTTTTTTGTTTTCCAGTGAAGGTTTTTTTTTGTTGTTTTTCTAAAATTAATAAATATAGTATAAATATTTAATATATATGTAGTACAAATATAAATATATAATAATCAATGAAAAAAAAATTAAAAAAAGGTGTTTTATTGAGTAATCTCAGTACCATTCGGTACCCCGCCAGCCTAGTCACGGGCTATGCGGGCCAGCCCTTGGCCTGGTCTCCTCAGCCTAGTCAGGGACTAGACAACATTGATGCAATGCCTGCCGACACATCAACCCCAATGACATGCAATGCAAAAATGGTATAGGATTTTACATAAAGTCCGGCTAGTCTGCGGGCCAGTGCTGGATCGGCTGGGCTAGTCAGATAGCTAGGCAAGGCCTAGTCCGCAGAACAGCTGGGTTTTAATTAATTAAATAAAAAAAACTACACTATTATAATATTAATACAACGGTCGATTAAATAATTCGTATTTTATTCAGTTAATTGTAAAACTATTCTCTTTATTTTTTTCTCTAATTGATCAATCTAGATTCATTTGAAAAAATATTTTTTTTGTTTGAAGTGTTTAAGTATGGGCGATTAACCCATTCGGTGTCAGCAGCCTTTATATTTTCCAGTGTTCCAAGTTTAATTTGATATAACTTAAGAACAAATCTTGGACCTATTTCGCTGAGACTCAATAATCTATTAGTATTTGCGTACTGATGATGTCTAAATATAATGGAATCATTATGGTTTAAGAAGGATATTACTCGTTGGGACTTTTCTTTCGGTACGGGAAATAGGTGCTTTAGTATTTGTACAATTCTTAATCCAACAGGGCTTTTAAAATTATTAAAAATCAAATGAGGCTTCTGCTCACTCATATGTCCTATATCTGGAATATCATGACGCATTATAACATCGGATATATTAAAAAATGAGGTTGGACCATATGGAAGATGACAAACCACAAGACTATCTGGTATGCCCCGGTGCTCATGAACAATCAAAAAATCAGTTACATTATTTGCTCGACAAGCGTGCATTAGTGTAGACAATTGATATTTTCCCCTGTTCATCTGTTGAGCGTTTGGAAAAATCAGACGAAGTTCTTTCATAAACATTTTTAGTCTCGATGAGGGGTTATGTGATGTCGTTAACATTATTTTCGGATCTTGGGAACCAGCGTGATCGTATTCATCATTTGAAGTGCGTATTTCAATTCCTAAAAAAAATTATATAAATATCATTAAATTAATACAGTAAATTATGTTATATTATGATTATTATTTTAGGGTTTTTACACTCTTGTATATTGTATTTAAATGTTGCACAAATATTTTAACAAAAGAAAAAAAGGAATATCCTTCATTAAAAAGTAAATATATATTAATTTAAATCTAAGAAATTTAGGCAGCAAAATGTCAGATATTGCCATAATTCTAAAACGGCGATTAATACAAAAAATAACCAGACACACGCGAAAGAAAGCGCGCAACATTGGAGAAGTTCGACAGCAGCCTTGTTAAAAAAAAAATCCTGTCATCGGAAGATTAAAAAATTATCTAAATGCACCTTTCAGTAGCCGTACTATAAGAAATAGGCTGAATATTGTCGATTAAAAGGCAAGGTATCTCAAAACGTACCATAACATACAGCTGCGACGGAAAAAATAGCACCATGCGGATTATTTATCTGTCTTGAAGGTTTTTGTCGAAGCAATGGTTTTAGCGAATGCTTTCAAAACTTATATATAAAGTTTATGGTGTAAATGAAGATATCGCAAAGATTGGTATGTATTACAAGACTCAAAATGAAAATATTAAAAAAAAAAAAGGATTTAATCCGAAATTAAGGCGCGAACAAAAATAGCACCGATTTACCGATTTATATATAAAAAAGAAAAGAATATGTCCGAAATTTATATTAGAATCTGTTACTTTAGTTGTATTTAAAGGTTAATATTTAGGTGTAAACCTTTGGGCAGCAAGAACAGCAGCACAACGTCTCGGCATTAAAGTTCACCTAATTTTCCCATCTTTACTTCGGGATATTTATCCACGAATCATGCAGGATACCTCAAAGATCTTTATTACTCCTTGGTTTCGCATAAAAAACATATTTTTTAACTTTACGCCAAATAATTTTTAATGGGGTTCAAGTTTAGGGATGGAGATGAAAAAGGCCAATCCATTACATTAAATATAGTGTTCTCAAACCACCCTCGAGCTTTCTTTCTGGTACTTTTTGAGTCATTGTTCTGCTGGATGACGGTATTTCGTATTCCACATAAGGCAGCATCACTGTTTGCTATAAATCAACATAGACATTTTGATCCAACATCCATTTGTGCCACGCATTGGATCACCTTCCTAAAAACGAAAATCATGCCCTGTCGCGGAACGGATCGGCTCGATAATCGAGAAATTTAAATGTAGCGCTGCGCGCGTGTAATTGAAATAGTCTGTCTCAGTATTTGTCAAGAACTATGTTTTATTTGTTGTGTACGGTCACACTTAAAAGTGACAAAGTCAAGCCACGGTTCCCGCTTCGGTATTCCGATTGACGAGAGTAAAGAGAGTGGGAGGCGAGACTGCGGTACGTAGCTTTTACCATTGGAATTCTAGGTTAAACTAAGAATTTGTATTGTTATCCCTAGAATAAAACGCTCCTATTGTCGTACTTCATTATTTACGCTATCTGGATCTGGCTATTTCTCGTTTCGGTTTTGTTCAATGGTTTTACGTGTGAATCAGGGGTTTGTATTCTGCATTATATAGTCGTCTCATATAAGATCGAGACCCTTTAACGCCGAAAAAAAGTTTTGTCTTTCGTCGGACCCAAGGATGCTTCTTCTTTTTATTTGGGCCAACTTGAGTGCTGTTTTGCATACTGAATTCGATTTTCCCTATGCCTTATAGTCAAAATTGGAATTTTCCTCGGACTACGGACACCCAATTTATGTTCTTGTAAGCAATATCTAACTTTGCTGGTACCTGCCGATTTTTTAAGATCCTGTTTTAGCTTTATGAGCGGCTTAAATGGGTCCTTCTTGCTCTCACGAACCAGTAGTTTTATCAGAAATTGGCATATCGCAGCATTTCTTTCACATGTTTCTTGTTGGTAACATAATTTGAAGCATTACGAATCATTTTATTTCAACAACCGGCAATTTGCCTCACCTTAGTATAGGTCCTTTCTTCTGAAATTAAAGTTTTGATCCTTTGGCTTTTTTCTTCACTACAGTGCTTTCCACGACCCATAACTACTTATTTTTTTGGTAACTTTCTTGTAACAAGCAACGTACGCCACCGCTTTTTTATTCAATCAAGAACTTAAAATATCAAAAAGCTCAGAAAAGAAAAAGTTTTGATACAAAAGCGTTATTTGATGCTCTTTTTGTTGACGTTCTATTTCAATTTCCAAAATTAATAAGAACGGTTAGGATTAAGAGAGTAAGCTCACTTCTCTCAGAGAGGAGATATGTAAAGCTACTTGAAATTACAATAAAGTCCAACAAATATTGGACAGTGGTCAGTGGACAGTGGTGCTATGAAACAATAAAGACTGTTGTACCTAGCGGTGCTATTTTTTCCGCCGCCACTGTACCTTAGCAAAAGAAAAGCTGGCTATGAAATGCCAAAGTACCAATGTACAAAGTGATTGAGCCAGACATAAATCCAACAGAGCCCCTTTGGGGGATCTTAAAGAAAAGGATTATTGTTTATAAGTCAAGATATAGGAATGATTAGTGGGAAAATTTAAATCCTAATGGTACTCCATTGATCCATCAAAATGTGTCAAATGTGGATTCCATGGATGGAAATGATATTACAGCTGATATTCAGGCCAGGAATATATATGTGACTTATTACTTATTATTACTAAAGTAAAGAAGTAAACCAACCTTTGTTTCAGTTTCGTTCCACACACACGAAATAAATAGCATATTCCTGGTAGTAATTTCCCGCAGTGCTGGAGACGAGCCTTTACTTCAGTAATAATTGTCACATATGTATATAAACCTGGCCTGAATGTCAGCTGTTCTCTCTGTCCACAAACGTGTCGATAGGAATCTGTGAATTTCGTTTAGCTTGCTGGATACTAGGGCCAATAAAATGCAAACGAAACATTCCTGGCCCAGTTTTTTTTTATTTGAAGTTTGGCAGTAATTTTTATTTTCCGTTCTTAGTTTTACATGCAATTGGACACCCAATATCATTTCTAGCTGCACACTGCACAAAGTGTGGTGAAAAAGAGAAAGAAGGGATAATTATTGCAGCAAACCACGATACAGAGAAACAAGATAGCGCAAAGAAGTCCGCCATTTGATCTCAGTTCTGCGCTTTTACGTCACAAATGTCGATTCTCAACAAAGCGCATATATGCATCTCACTCACACTCATTGGCTTTAAGTCAATAAAATAAAGTAAAATTACAATTTCCTTGTTAAAATTCCTTGCTTTTCCCTAAGTTGTATAGAAAATGTAATTGCAGGAAAATAAAACAACGATTGTTTGTTCTTTATATTTCTTTTAAATATTTTTTTACAATTTTGAAACACAGCACTTAATTTTAACGACGATATCTAGATCTGCACTGCAGAAGGGCCATCGATGAAAAGGCCGCAAACATCAATTCAGCTCTCCGGTCTTACATTATCTACGTCACACGCGCACTATATCTGTGCTCTTCTTACATAACGGAGCTGCGCATTGCGCTATGTAAAACATGCTAAAGTCAACGAATCTTTTTGGTATGGATTTATTTAATGTACAGTGCCGCCTCAACTGAATAGGTAACAAGGACTCCGATTTAAGCTAAATAAATTTTACTGTATAAAGAAATCAGTCATTTGTGAAATAGCAAAGTTTTTGTTCTGTTAGTTTTGTTTTTATATCATTTTTATTATTTTTTTAAAAACAACAAAAATCTCTTACTGAACTGAACTCTAATCTCTAACAACTGAGTAGGTTTGACCACTAAAACTATTAAACAAAAGTATATAAAGCAAAATTTCAAAGCACTGGGTAACTTATATAATAAATGACACTGTTTTAGCATTATTTAGTATTTGGTATGCCCACCCTTATTCTTAATTATTTCAATTATTTAATTGCTTCAACTAGGGTCCCAGAGTCACTAAATTGTCTTCCTCCTTCGTATACTCTCCTGGAAAAAAGTCCCCAAATGTTCTCGATAATGTTAATGTCAGGGGAGTAAGGCACTCGAGCAATTTGACGTTTTGGTCTTTAATCCACTGTTTTACAACCCGAGCGGTATGGATGGAAGCGTTGTTATGTTGGTACGCCCAGTTTCCGAAAACTGGGGAAAAGCCTATTGGAGCTCAGTCTTGTACTCATTTACGTTCATCCCCGAGGTGAAAAACTGCTCCCCACACCATTACTGCACCTGCACAAGTATGATGACGACTTAAAAAACATTCTTCCTTTCGCATATCGCGGAAATAGTAATTATAGCCGGTACATCGAAGTTAAACTTATTTTCGTCGGAGAAAACCACCGTCTTCCGCTCCTTGTTCCACGTCATGTGTTCTCGGGCAAATTGAAGTCGTGCTTCCTTACGAGAATCATCGAGAGGTGATTTTTTTTTTAATTTTAATTTCTCCAAGTGTTTGGCGCTTCGAAAAATTTGTTTTACCGTGGCCACACTAGAATTTACGCCGCTTTCTTCCCTAATTTTACCAGCAGAAAGGTGGCAATTTGAAGCAGCTCGTAGGATAAGTCACGTATTGCATATTTATTTTCTCCATTCATTTTTTTTCATATTCTGCTTCTTTACGGAGAAAGTTACTTACAACGTTTTGACTTCGACCGATTTTCTTGGCTTTTTCATAGTGTTTTAAGGCAGATTCAATATAGCCTTTTATTTTACTTTTTTCAAAATCGGTTAAACGTTTTACGCGGCTCAGTATACACAAAACTAATAGCAGTTGATTTAAATTTTGGAATAAAACAAAATTCAACTCTTTTTAACCACGCAGTCTATCAAAAGTGTCAAACCTATTCAGCTGAGCCAAAAATAGAGCACACATTTATCGAATTTCACGATAAAAGAAAAATTCTGAGTTACCGTTGCACATGTCCCTTTACTTTTTTCTTGCTTTTTTACAACTGTCTTCCCTACATGTCTACATCTATACCTAAATATACATACACGGCTGTGTGCGAAAGAGAGAGGGAATGAGTAGGCGCTTTGAAGGCCATTTGTTCCTTCTGGCTATACTTATGATCCGATCTGATCCAGATTTAATACTCTGATCGATATGGTTATTTTCTATGATGCTACGTTTTTGGTTTTCCTGTATTTTAAAAATTGTGGATTCCACATATTTTCGTGGGGGTTATCCTCCTTCTGGGTGTTACACACATCCGATTTTGGCACAAATCTAATATACCCATTTACTCTTCGAGTACCGGGTATAAAATGTAAGAACGATTTTTATTTTCGGATTCGATATCATGGAAGTAGCAAACATTTATGATGTGCACAATGAAAACATACGCGACATTTCTAGTCAATATAAAGAGCCTGTTCGAGCCTGCCATGGCTAGCATTAAAGATTTTAAAGCCAGTATAATTTTAAAAATTTCGACAATGCCAAAGTTCTACAAAAGTCGTAAAATTCCGTGCGCGCAAATAGACCAATTTAAAGAAGAAGCAAATAGACTAACCAAAGCCGGAATTTCGAAGCCGATTAAGTTCAGCAATTGGGCATCTCCAACTGTGATTTCACCTAAGGCAGGTGGAGCAATTCGCTATAGAGCAGTATCCATTAAAATCGAAAGAAGCAATTTAGAAAAGTAGGCTTAAAAGATGCATATCTTCAAATAGAACTTGATGAGGTTACAAAACAAAACATGGTTGTAAAAACGCCACTGGTGCTTTTGCAGTACCAGGACCTTCCTTACGGGATTGCCAGCGCACCTCCGATCTTCCAAAGATACCTCGAGCAACTTCTAAAAGGGATAGAAGGTTGTGGCAACTATTTAGATGGCATCATATCAGTACAGACAAGCAAAGAACATCCGAACCGAATCGACCAAGTTCTCAAAAAAGACAAAATTGAATATTTGGACCGCAGAATCAACGCAAATCAGATTCTGCAAGACAGCTCCGGCTTGGAGGCTCTAAAAATCTTAAATTGGCTTTTAATTTACAACGATTTAAAGCATTTATGTGTGAAGCAAATTACTATTGCAACTTTATTCCAAACTACTCTCAGCAGCTGTCTTCGCCCATGAACAAGCTTCTCACAAAAAGTAGAACACCGCAACAGAAAGCTTTTATATAATTAAAGATTCATATCGTTAATGCAACGCAGTTTGCTCAGTTCTATGAAAACTTACCTGTTATACTAGCCACGGATGCCTTTTCATTTGGTATTGGGGTAGTCTATTCTCATCTTCAGCACGATGGCACAGAGAGACCATTGTTTTTGCATCTAAAACACTTGACAAGCATCAAGTAAAGTACAGAAAAGTCGAAAAGAGGGCCTGGCCTGTCCATATTATGAAGATATAGAGTAAATCGTTTTCACCAATATCATTATGGAAGGAAGTTCACATTAATAACCGGTCATAAGCCGCTTGTAAACATTTTCAACCCAGGCAAGCATCTTCCGTTGACTTCAAATAGGTTAGAATGCTGGTCTATCTTTTCATAGGCTACAGCTTCGATATCCAGTACCGAACCACATCTGCACATGGCAGTGCAGATGCACTTTCGAGCCTTCCAGTGAGTACAGATTCTAAATTCGACAAGGAAGAGAAAGCTTGCCACACCGTGGAGGTATGGACCACACCTATTCACCTATTCATACGAAAGCACATAGAAAAACACAGAACTCTCAGGGAAGTCATGCAGTATGTGTCTACGGCCGTATTTCAATCGGAAGTTTGCTCTAACAATCAAGCAGCAATTGGTATGTCTAAATGCAGAAACAAATCGAAGCGTAATTACAGTCAGTCTACGTGCCCATATCCTGAAACTTCTAGCCGAGGAACATTGGGGTATTATTCGAATGAAACAATTAGCCAGGCAACATGTTTGGTGGCCTAACATCGACTTGTAAAATCTATCTATGTGCATATGTAAATGTTGATGCTGACCAAGAATATACGTACTAGATGTCTGCATGAATAGGTAAAAACCGCATTCGAACTATCCAAACCCAAAACGAATTGAATGAATTCAAATGCTATGCCGATAGAGTACGAGTGAGAGTGATGACGTAAAACTCATACAACTGAAATTCAAAAGACTTGGCTCGAATTGTATGAGTTGAGTGAGGGGCTCAAATCGAAATATTCGAATTCTATTTTTTTTCTTCTACGATTTAGCAGCTATCAGTGTTGTCAACTTTTAAGAAGAAAAATAGCTGTTTATGTGGTAAAATGATAGCTTTTTTTCTTGGTGAAAGTTTTGCACACAGTTTCATAAAACAAAAACATAATTTGTAAAACATAGCAAAATCAATCATATAATTTTCAAATTCATGATAAATCAGGGTCTATCCAGGAAAAAATTTCGAAAATTTGGAGAGATTGTCCATCTACCGAACATTTACCATTTGTTCTAACTCATACAACTGAATGCTGACAGCTACGAAGCTCAAACGAACTTGTATCTGTTTTAATCTACTCGTTGTGTGCGTCGCATTCATTCAACTTAATTCAATTCGAATGCATTCTATTAGATTTTTGTTTGGAATGGAACCATGCAGTTCTCTAATACGTACATACCAGAGATCTGCAGCGGTCCACCGCAACTACTAGTGTACCGCATTCGTACAATATCATTTTCATACATGAGTACTGAAGCAACGCAACAAAAATTGATGCGATGTTTTTTTACTCGTTTCTTTTTCTGCTCATTCGTATGCAGTGCCTGAAGTGTGCGTCACATTCTGAGTGGGTATGTTTTCGACATAAAAGCAGGCACCGCACAAGAAGTTTGTGTAGAAAAACTACCCCGAAAATTATGTAAAGACGCATACATTAAAAGAAATAAAATATTACGGTAAAATATTGATCTTGTACTCGCAATTTACTCCAAATTTTGTCTACTCCATTTCACTATTCTGCGTCAAAACATCGCAGTAAAAAAACTGAACTCGTCAAAATTTAGGCGAGTAAATTTTTGTGCATGCGTATAGGCACCGCATATTTTCTTGTCGCTTCATGAACGTATTCCTTTCTTATGCGGTGTTTAAACACTGCAACCGCATTCTGCGCGGTGCTTGTACCACCGCGATCGCAAATGAGATGAGTACACTACTGGTGTCGAAAACAGCCACCGGTGCAGATCTCTTGTACATACACTACTGGCCAAAATAATAAGTACATAGGTATCGTGCTAGTTTGATATTATATATCTTGAATGTTTTAGAATGCATGGCTGCCAATTCTTTATATTTTGAAAGGTTACAGTCTTGTCAAACATTTAAACTAAAAATGAAAGTAGGGAACCCTCGTTATTCCATTCTAAGCTTAAATTTGTGTTGGATGGTCATTTTCGGTCTGGTCAAAATAATAAGTACACTTTTGTTATTAAAACATTTTAAAGGATTTGATAAGGATCTGGTCAAAGGTGTGCTGGTTTTTATTGCATATTGCATTTTTAAGTACATGAGAGTTTAAAAAAAATCTTTAGATGTGCTGAACAAAGCATTGCACTGCTGAAGTAGAGAAGGTTGCCATGAATCTTCAAAAGGAAGGAAAATCCTTTGGAAAAGTGAGAAAATTATTGGATTGGCATGTTTTGTTCAGAATTCCTCAAAATCATGGGTGCTTACTAAAAATCAAGGACGGAAGAAAAAAAACTTCACAAACAACGGACACCCGCGTCGACAGTCCTGCAAAAAGGGATTTCTTCATGTCTTTTGTTTGGACGTTGACGTGCAATGACTGCACCATCAAGTGGCCCATGGGACACCAGCCGAATGCTGTTACGCGCGAATCCCAGGCCGAAACGCAGCCCTCCTCCCACCCAACCGACCGAGGGGCGCTGCCGCAAAACGCGCGACTCTTTAACCGAACCGATCGCGATCATGCAGGAAAGATAGATGTTAGACTAGTATTCGAGGAAAGAACTAATCTTACTAAAGGAGTTAATCATGCATTAAAACTATCGTACACCACAACTACAATTACTAACTACGAGAAAGGTATGTGAGTATTAGTAATTTAAGAAGAGGAAGGGAATTAGTTGCCGATATAATATGGTAGAGGGAATTATAATCCGAGCATAAAACTCTAAAAGGTTCATGCAAGGAATAATTCGATCTACAAATCGGAAGGAACAGAGGGGTATAATTTCTGGTAATTCTAATAGGAATCGTGAAGTTTATGCGGCTCAACAAGTCAGGGCTATTTACGTCACCCTTGATCAAGTTGTGCACAAAAATCACACCAAGCATTTTTCTACGGTTAACTAAAGATGGAAGGTTTATTAAAAGCGATCTACTAGAGTAAGACGGCAGTCTCACACTTGCATCCCAGTTGAGGCCGCGTAGAGCGAAAATTAAAAAGTTTTTCTGTACTGATTCTATACGGTCCTGGTGTACTTTGTACTGAGGGCACCATACACAAGAACCATATTCTAAAATCGGACGAACAAGCGATACATAGAGAGTCTTTGTTATATAGGGGTCGTCAAATTCCTTTGACCACCTCTTTATAAACCCAAGCACGCCCATGGCCTTATTTACCATGGTAGAAATGTGTTCAGAAAACTTTAACTTGGGATCTAAAAGAACACCAAGATCATCAACTAGGGGAATTCTCTCGAGAGAACCCCCGCCTAGTGTGTAAGGAGCCAGAAAGGCGCTGGAGCGATTAAATGTCATTACTGTACATTTCGAAGCATTAAGGTATAACAAATTTGCACAACACCATGACTGAAAGCTATTAAGATCGGATTGCAACCTGGAGTGAGATAAGCTGTCCTTGAACTGGACACACAGCTTAACATCATCCGCATACATAAGTACTCGAGAGTATGTTAATACCGAAGTCATTAACTTCCAAGGCCATTTCCTCTCAAATTGGCAATGATATTTCATATCGAACGGTTAGTTGGAGACTTCAATATACAGACGTATAGATCGAAAAGTTCCCTTACTCCGAGGAAAAAATTTTAAGATGATGCAAAAATTTTCCGAAAATTATTTGGCAGGGTCTGGGCCAGATGGGTCCTAAAAGTGGAATATGTTATGGAGCGACGAAACAAAAAAAATCTTTTTGTTAATCACTTCAGAATATATGTACGTCGACCCAAGGACAAGGAATTCGAAGTCCGGTAGACAAAGAAAACGTTTAAGCACGGAGGCTGGTATATAGTGGTGTGGGACCTTTTTTTCGGCATGGCGTTAGGCCTATACATCGCCCAACTGATACTTTGACCCAATTGGGGTATAAAAATATGGACAGACTTTATGCAACCATATGCTAGGGAAATCAATTCCTTGAGATGAGTCTTTCTACAGTATAACGACCCAAAGGACACCTCAAAACTTGTCATGGCTTGGTTTAGCGAGAACATTGTAAAGGTTATGAGTTGGCCAAGTCAGTCTCCTGATAGTTGGCCTATCGATACGATTGTGGACTCAGAGAACAGCTGGTATTCCCGCCAGTATTCCCGCGCCTATTATTACGGAAGTGAATCAAGTGAAAGATGGGGGCAAAAGTTGGGCGCAAGAAAAGAGATGCAAATTTGAGTATAGAGGAGAAGATAGCTTTAATTAAAGCCGTCGAGGGAAAGCCATGCCTTTGGCGAATAACCGAAAAGAGGGATTTTGATCATATTTCGGTGAAAAGTGCATGGGAGAGTGTTAGTGCCGAGATAAATAAAGAAGGTAATATACATATGTACATGACATTGTTCACAGTTATAAGAATAATTGATGATAATTATACTTTGTAGCGAACGAATGTAAGATGTTATGGACATCTCTGCTAGACAGTCTACGATGCCACCGCAGCAAGCAAGCCAAAAGTGGTAGCGCGGGAGGCGTAGTCTTGGGTCAGACGAGGGTCAACGAAAGTGTCGATTGGCTGTTCGCGGAGTATATGGCTTTTCTGCCTGTTGTCTTTGGAGAGGCGGTAAGTTATGATCCGACATAATTTTTTATATGCACCAATATATACCTTCTATCATAGTACCAAAACGAGCACCGTATCGTTTGTGGACAGTCCAGCGTGCAGCCCCGATGCGTGCTCTAGCCCCCTCTCAAGTAATGAAACAGCTGATGCCCCAAGCTATGTTGTAATGGAAGATAAAGCAGATGCAAGCTCGTAGTCGGCTTATTCATATGTAAGTACTATATATATTGTATATATTATAGCAGTAATAAATCAAAACTCCCTTTACAGCAGTCAAGGCCTTCAAAAAGGCGAAGGGTGGAGGAACCGTCAGGAGATGATGGCGTCTCAGGCATACTGGCTGAATATATCAAAACGAAAGCTATGTCAAGAGCAATCTTACCATTTTGGAATGAGTTGCTTAATAAGCTGCCAGCCAATGTAGCAACCCTAGCTGAGGTGCAGATTACAAATCTCCTTTATTCGAAGGTGCAGGAGCACACAACTCAATAAATATGATTTAGATAGATAATAAGAAGATATACTAATAAGAATTATAAATACTCATACTAAATAAATTAATTAAAACAATTCTTTATTATTGAGACAGACCAGCAGATTCATTTTGCCAAGGTACTGACCCGGCTGCAGAGTTTACAAAATTCTTTACAGTATTTCGAACAAACTTGGGGTAATCCTGTACCCGACCACGGAAGGTTTCAGCATCAGTGTCTGCTGGGCTGTCAACTGATGAGTTTTGAACCGGGTCGCCATATTCTCTTGGGCATACTCTCATCACAAAATTGTGCAGATACCAGCATGCCATTGTTACATTTTGCGCTCTGTTTGGGCCACAACGCAAAGTGTTTTGAACAGCCATTCAGAAACCCGAAGGCATTTTCAATGCATTCTCAATTCGTCGTCACAATCCATATTTCTCCTTTTCAATTTTAATTCAACTATAACAATTGGCTTTGCTTACAAAAGACCGCTGATTCATCAGAGTGACCGACCTTTTTTTAAGTACTTGGTCACACTATTTCAGTTTCGTTCCACACACACGAAATAAATAGCAGATTCCTGACAGTAATTTTCCGCGGTGCTGGGTAGCCTTTAATCGATCACAATCAATATATGTGAAGTGAAAAATGCTTGTGTTAAATATTTCTATAGTCTACTCTAGATTAGAAAACTTAAAGTGAATTTAATTTTTTCTTTATGTTTCTTAAACGATTTTTACGAGACGTGAAAGAAAGCTCATAAGCGTGTACTTATTATTTTGGCCAGTAGTGTACATATGTACATACAGTGACTCCATCGCATAATCGGACACTAGTTTCCTCAGTAAAAATGTGCTCGAAAACTATACAGAAATGCGTTAGAATTGTTGTTTTTTCACTATTATTATAACTTCATACTATTATCTATCTAAAACCTAAAAAAAAACTCAAACTTTCTAGTGAGAACAGTTAGTTTTAGTCGAAAAACGAAATAAAGTCATTTTTCGAGGCTCAACGAATAATCGGACAGGGCAGAAGTGCCAATAGAAAGCCCCGTTATTTCCCAGAAATCTCTCGAACACTTTCGTTCTTTTTATGGCATTCGCTGTCTGGTTGTCTGGCTGTCTGATTGACGAAAAAAAATTACTAAAATTGTGTAAGATGGCTCCGCTAGGCAAGCAAACCTCCGTAGAACTTCGACAGCTAATAGTAAAGTTCAACTTGGAAGGGAAAACAGTACGAGAAATCGCGGAATTGGTCGGAAAATCCACATCAACTGTCCAGGATATAATTACGAGGCGTAAACCACTGTGAAGCATGGAGGAGGTTCTGATGACGCTAAATCAGCTTAAAGAGGCTTTAGTAGAGGCATGGAACTCCATAGAGCCCCAGGTATGCCAGAATTTGGTAAAATCGATTCCAAAACGCTTGCAGGCTGTTCTTGAAACAAAAGGATACGCAACAAAATATTAGTTCCTAAATTAATGCTTTTTTTTTCATTACTTTTTGGCTGTGTCCGATTATTCGTTGAACCTCGAAAAATGCCTTTTTTTCGTTTCTCGCTTTAAGCAAAGTGTTCTCATTAGAAACTATTAGTTTTTTGTTATGTTTTTGAAAGATAATACTATGAAGTTATATTAAAAATTACAAAAAAAATTGTTTGTCTCATTTCTTTATACTTTTTGAGCTCATTTGTACTGAGTATGCAAGTGTCCGATTATGCGATGGAGTCACTGTAGGTATGTCAAAAATATGCATCTCTGTAATACAACATTCTAGTACATTTACATAAATATATGTATAAATAAAAAGAAATATAAGATATAATGTAATAATCCTACTTAAATTAGTTTCCAAATGTACAGTTTACCACAAATGTCTTCGTCCAGCAGACATTTTTTACTTTGTTGTCCAATAAAATCAAATTAGACAAAGATAGTAACGAAATTTAAAGCCGGTATGTTAGAATAATTTATTATCTATTGTTAAACATATATTTCTATTTAATAGTACATTTTTTGGTTAATTAATTCAAGTTTTAACACAATCAGGCAGGTTCCGGGATTCATTTTCACATACATTTTTCATTTACTTTTGAATTCACATACGCTCAAAATACGAACGATTTTTTACATTTCAAGAGGTCAACCTTTTCCTTAGCGAAATGAAAAGTAAACGATTTTTTGTACAACAAAAATCTTAATTGCAAAAGGGAAAAAATAGTTTACTTTTTCGTCTATTAAGATCAATTTGAGACCATTACTATAAAAATTTAGATTGTGACTTCTTTATAAATAATTTGTTTGTAACCCAACCTCAAATTTGACTCAGAAAAAATTGGTCAGGACAAATTCACTTTTCGGATTCGTGGCAACAGCTGACAGAGATCGATTCGTTTATCGGAACTGGCAAAAAATAAATGTTTGCGCATAGCAGCACAGATAGTACTAAATGACAGCTCAAAAATACAAAGAACAGCTCGCAAATTACGCGTTACAGAACAATTGGCTAAAGACTGATGTTTCCCGCCAAATTTTATTCAAAATTTAAGTGCAACAAATTAATGGTTTGACCATTAGCAATTCAATTTTCATGCTGTTGCTCACAGTTCATCAGAAATATTAAATACACAAGTATTGCACTCAGATATCTTGATATACGCAAATCGAGAGGGACTGCCGTCCTGTTGCTTCAAAAAAAAATAAAAGGCATGAAAAAAACCAGATCAGCTGTTTTTACTTACCTGAATCGATGAGAAAATAAACCATATCGGTAATAAGAAAAAGTGAAAGAGGGAATTCTTTAAAATGAAACCAACGCATTGATTGAAAAAGTAAAACTCAAAAGTAAATGAAACCCGGAACCTGCCTGAATATGTCGCAAAATTGACTCCACAAAAGACGCTAGAAATGTTACGGTTTTTTGCAAAAAGTGTGTATACCGAATTCTTAGAATGCGTCTGCATTGATTCTGAGAAATTTGCTTGAGTTTCACATCATTTCAACAAGACAAGCTCAAATATGCCTGGAAAATATTTATCACTTGAAAAAAGGAAGATCCTGAATTTATAAGGCAAGGAGCGAAAATCCTACGCCGAAATTTCCAAATTAGTAGGCAGTCCACAATCTACAGTTCAATCTGTCATTAGCCGTTTTAAATATGAAGGACGTGTGGAAAAAAAATCGGGAATACCTGCACCTCATTCACACAGAGACAAGTTGAAAATCAAGCGCAAGGTGACCACCGATTCTTTTATAAGTGCTCAAAGAATAAAGGGAGAGCTTGCACAGTCCAGCCAAAGAGAGTTCAGTGCAGAGACAGTGAGCAAAACGATTGCACATGCCGGGTACAAGTCACGCACGCCTCGTTGAAAGCCGTTGGTTAGTCTAATATAGAAAAAAGGTTTGGAACTGGGCAGGCAGTACCAAAATGCTTCTTCAGAGTTTTAGCAAAAAATTATATTTTCTGACGAGTCCAAATATAACATTTGGGTCTGATGGCCTGTCGAGCCCTTTAATCAAGAAAACACAATAAAGACGGTCAAGAATGGAGGTGGTGGAATAATGGTATGGGGTTGTATGGCGTCCAGCGGCGTTGGAAACCTTGAAATAATTAATGCGTGATGGATCACAAGGCGTATATTGATATTCTCAAGAAAAATTTGAGTCCATTTGCAGAAAAATTGGGTCTAGCCAACGATTACTATTTTCAAAAGGAGAACGACAAACATACTGCTCATAACACACGAATGTACCTGTTCTATAAGGTACCAAATTTGTTGAAAACGCCACCGCAAAGTCCTGACCTCAATCCCAGTGAGCACATGCGGAAAAAAAATAAGGAACCCCCATATAACATCGAAACCATTGCTCATCCAGGCTTTAAAAGAGGAGTGGTCAAAAACAGAGCAGTCTTATACGTCAAAATTGGTTGATTCAATGCCAAACCGCCTAAAGGCTGTTATAAAGAACAAAGGCTATCCTACAAAATATTAACTATTTAATTTAACTTATTAAAATTAATATGCACTTTTTTTTATAGTTTTTCTTGCTGTATGAGTCAATTTTGCGACATATGTATTGTGTTAAAGCTTGAATTATTTAACCAAAAAATGTACTATTATATAACAATATATGTTTAACAATAGATAATAATTGTTTCTAACATACTGGATTTAAATTTTGTTCGTATCTTTGTCGAATTGGGTTTTATTGGCCAACGAAGTAAAAAATGCCTGCTGTACGAAGACATTAGTGGTACACTGTATGTATGTACATACGTACCTTTATCATCATATTTTAGCGAGCTATATACATCTACGCCTTTGGTTGCAATCGGTGAATTAAGAGTTTTGTTTTTATCTAAACTTTGAACGATACCATCCTGGATTCTTTTTTTTGATTTGACACGTTCGCTAAGTGCTTTTGAATATAAATATTCTCTTCTCTGCCTAGCTTGTTTTCGTAACATACTTAATATCTTTTCAACCACGTGTAACTAGGTATAGTTGTTATCAGTGTGACCAAATGCAGGGCGCGAAAAAAAGACAAGAGTCACATATTGAAAATGTTTTGAGTTAAAGCCTAGTACTCAGACGAGCAAAAAATGTTATCGGAAGGAATCAGGGTTGATATTCGTATAAAACCGATACAAATATTTTGCCGGCAAAATTATTCCTCTAGGGTCATTATTTTGGCGGTACTCAGCACGAGCAAAATAATTGCCGATATATGCTGGAAAAGTATTAATGGTATTTGCCAGGCACGACAAATTTATTTGGCCGGTGAAATAAATGAAGTGGTGTGCGTGCATATGTGTGTGAATACAATCGAAATAATCGAAATAAAAGTAACGTTGCCATGGATTGCAAAAGGCAGAACATGAAAAGATCAGCAGAGTTTAACGACGAGCAGAAAATATTGCTAATAAAGCAAATAGAGCAGAGGAAGGTGATCTGGAATTTGGCAGACAAGAACCAGAAACTGCTCTACCAATCCAAAAAGTTCACAAAAGTCTTTCTCCGACATGTGAAAGTTCTCAAAGAACACTGTTGGGCTCTCTTTCATATTTTCAAACTACGAAATGTACATTGATGTGTTAGATGTGTTTGCATCGTCTATCATCGTCTATCTCTCTCGTAGTGTTCAGACGCGTTTTTTCATTGCGCTCCGCTCAATTTTCACTTATTTTGTATAAACAACCGGTGTTTGTCCAAAATAAATCTTTTGCGAACTAACAAATTAACTTGCTAACTTAAAGTCTATCCTGAATCGCGAGTGCATGCCTATTTACTGTGTAAATCATAATTTAATAATTCTTTTTTGCGTCGGTTAACATTGTGTTTTTGTTGTTGCTTTTCGTAAGTACGCTCTCACATTTAATTTAGCCCGCTCTCATCTTGTAGTCTGTGCTTTAGCATCACTCTCTCCCTATAACCCAAACATAAATAACTGTTCTTCTTCTCTCGCTCTCAATACTTTCCGTGTAGTAGCGCTCTCTCTCTTTCATTGCAGCTGCTGCAACCGCTCTCCTCTCTCCGCTCAGTTTTTACTAATTCCGCTTTAAGCGTTTGCCTGGCACACTGGTCTGATTTATATTTGTTTTGAAATAAATTTTGTTTATTGTTTATTATGGAATCACCTATTATCTGTACCAAAAAAACCTGCAAACAGGTGGTCACCCCTGATCAGTCGAGTATCCCCTGCTACCTTTGCAGAAAAGCAATGCACGCAAAGTGCGCTGGGTACTCAGGCCTCGTGGGTGATGCAATTTCCAAGCATAATGGCTTGTTCTACTGTTGTGAGGCATGCCGGGGGGCTCACATAGAGATTGCCAGGTTTATGGGGCAGACGCGGAATGGCTTTAAGGAGCTGACCGTGGGCTTTAAAAAGCAGTACGATCGGCTCCTAGCCATGGAGTCTTTGTTTAGCAGTTTGCAACTGCTGAATGAGTCTCCTAGGCGGAAAAAGGTCACTCCGCGGGATCTGCAAGCCCCAACTGTCCCTCTGCCGCCCGTTGCCGAACAACCGACTCCGACCACTCCAATTGTGCAGCAGCCGATATCGTTTGCTATTCCAAGGGCAACGACAGCTGCTGGTGATGCAAATTCGGCAGCCGAATTTATCACTTCGGAGAACGTACAACCAAAAATTTCCGTAGCGTCCGTGTCCGTCGAGCCCGCCAGCATTACTAATATCCCGTCCACTTCGATCCCACCAACAAACATACGACCCGGACCACCGGGTATTGCCATCACAGGTACAAGGTCTGTGGTGCCAAACCCAAGATTGGTGGTGATCACACCTACACCTAAACGACAAATATTTGTCTCACGGCTTGCCCCTTACACCACTATAGATGACGTTACTGCTTTTATTCAAAGCAATATACAAGCCGACGGTTTAAAGGTGGAGAAGTTTAACTTCTCTTATGCCAGGGATGTAGCTTCATTTAAAATAAGCGTCTCCCCAACTCATTTTGACACCATTTGCTCTGCCAAATTTTGGCCAGAGAACATGGTGGTGAAGGAGTTTAAGGCAAAGAAGAAGAGTAGGCCCCCAATAACTCTTAATACTAGTCAGGCCAGTGCTCCATCCTTATCTTCCCAGTCCACCCATCCAAAAAACTAACTTCCTTTCTCTTAATCACCTACCAGAATGTTAGAGGCTTGCGTAGTAAGCTCAGCACTCTGTTTCGGGATAGCGTCGCATTTGCATCCCATATAATTGTGTTTACAGAGACCTGGTTAAAACCGGAAATTCTTAGTTCTGAAGTTTTGGCAGGTCGGTACACAATCTTTAGAAATGACCGTTCGTCTCGACGTGCAGGTGGGGTTCTGATTGCAGTGGACTCTAACTTCACGTCGGAACATTTTACAGTCCAGATTCAACAAGAACTGGAATTCCTGTGTATAAAACTGATTCTTCCCGCTTTTTCAGTCTTTATTACATGCTCGTATATTCCACCTTCTTCGGATATCGCAATTTATGAGCAGCACTTGTCCGCCTTAAGCGCTGTTTCTTCCTCGCTATCGGATAAAGATCATATGATAGTTCTTGGGGATTTCAATTTACCAGGAACTGTTTGGTCTTCGGTAAACGAGTCTAATAACCTCGTCCCCATGTCACGACATGACTTTATAGACGGCTTACTCGACTTATCCCTGTCTCAAGTCAACCATGTGAAAAATTCCCTGGGTCGATTGCTTGATCTGTGCTTTGTAACGGATCCGACCATTGCGTTGTTAACCCGAGTCCCTCCGCTCACTATACCTGAAGACGCCTACCATCCTACACTTGAAGTGTCGCTCGATATAGGACCAACCGCGTTGGATCGGTCGGGTAGGCTACCTCAATGTGTCCGCTGCTTTCGTAAAGCCGAGTTTGCGAAGCTTTGGTTTTGTTGTGGCTTTAGTTTTGAAACACACACAAATGTTTTTTTTTTTTTTTTACTCAGTTAGTCCTTTTTTATGGATTTTTTTTTTTATATTATTCGGCCGTTTGCGATTTTTTTTTTTTATCGCTGTCCTCCACTTCATCTTGCACTTCCGATGTTGAGGATTTATATTTTTTCTTTTTTCAAATTTTTGTTCGATGTATCAGGCCTCGAACACGACACTTTCGCGTAATATTTTGTTTCACACGACAACAAATACTGTCTGTATAGCATGTATTTTTTTTTTATTAATAGAAACATACGTTTCATTAATTTTATACTCGGTTTCTTACTCCAAGAGGGAAAACCAGAGTTTTTTATTTTTGCTACCTTTAGCTGTAGGTGTACTTGACACTTCTGCAGTCTTTAAGGAACTGGTTTAACTCCGTGCTCTTACCACAGGGGGGAAACAACGAAGAGTTTCGAAGGACCAAAATGTTAAGACCTTTAAGAAAAAGTCGAAACACTTGCGAGTTGAGTAGTAAATTCAAACTGTTTTATTTTCAAAACTTATGCACTATATATAGAAAAATATAAGGTAATTAAAACTAAGACCAACGCTAAGAAAAGGAGGGATGTGCGGCACTTATTCCCACGCTCATCCCTTCTAATGACACCAACTACATGCAAACCACATGTGTTAATAGATTTGGGTTCGACGTGCCCATGTATATGATTTTATGGTCGAACTCTATGAGTCCTTTTTTTCAAGTGGCCTCCTTCAAGTGGACTGTATTGTTTATTGGTTGGCCTTTGTCGGTTCCTGTTCATGTTTTATGAACACACACCCTAGCAGTCATAAATTACTTATCTTATGTACGTTATATATATATCAGTTCAGTGTGATAATATAATTATGTTCTGCTTGAACAGAGCGAAAATTAAAAAGTTTTTCTGTACTGATGCTATACGGTCCTGGTGTACTTTGTATTGAGGGCACCATACACCATATTCTAAAATCGGACGAACAAGCGATATATAGAAATTCCTTGTTATATAGTGGTCATCAAATTCCTTTTACCACCTCTTTATAAGCCCAAGCACGCCCATGGCCTTATTTACCATGGTAGAAATGTGTTCAGAAAACTTTAACTTGGGATCTAAAAGAACACCAAGATCATCAACTAGGGTAATTCTCTCGAGAGAACCCCTGCTGAGTGTGTAAGGAGCCAGAAAGGCGCTGGAGCGATGAAATGTCATTACTTTACATTTCGAAGCATTAAGGTATAACAAATTTGCACAACACCATGACTGAAAGCTATTAAGATCGGATTGCAACCTGGAGTGAGATAAACTATCTTTGTACTGGACACACAGCTTAACATCATCCGCATACATAAGTACTCGAGAGTATGTTAATACCGACGGCAGGTCATTTATAAAGAGAGTAAAGAGTAGGGGGCCTAGATGGCTGCCCTGTGGTACGCCCGAAGTAACCATAACTGGTGAAGATAGGGAGTTTTTGAAGAGGACTCTTTGGGACCTGGAACAAAGGTAGCTAGAAATCCATCTCAAGAGATTGGGTGGAAACCCTAAAAGGTCAAGTTTTTGTGCTAGGAGAGTGTGGTTTACAGAGTCGAATGCTTTACTGAAATCTGTGTAAATGACATCCGTCTGTAGATTACCTTGGAAGCCTTTAATGATAAAGGAGGTGAACTCCAATAAATTCGTGGTTGTTGATCTCCGCCTTATAAATCCATGCTGGGCTGGAGATATAAGTGATCTGCAAAGATGCTGCAGGTGCGGAGTTAAAATTTTCTCAAACACTTTAGGAATTGCGGATAACTTTGATATACCTCTGTAGTTCTTCGCGTCAGACTTACTACCTTTCTTATGGAGAGGAATAATGAACGACTCCTTCCATATGGAGGGGAAGCATGAAGAGTTAATGGACAGGCTGAATAGTTTAAGCAACGGTCCACACAGAGACTTGGCGCAGTATCTAAGTACACAGCCGGGAACTCCGTCCGGACCCGGTGAAAACACCGGCTTAACTTTCCGGAGGTCAAGAAGCAGAGAGCTTTCATTTAGCAAGGGACTGAAGATGCCGTTCGACCTGGGTAAACCGTATGGGTACGGCTGCCCGGAGTAGCATTCCTGAGAATAGGTTGTTTGGAAGTATTGGGCAAAAAGATCGGCAATTGCCTGATCAGTGTTTGCCGACGTATTAAGAAATGATAGCGAGGATGGATGAGCGGACGTTTTACGCTTACTGTTTACGAAGCTGTAAAACTGCTTAGGGTCCTGAGAAAAACGTATCCTGCATCTAGATAGGTAGTTCTTATAGCACTGGGAATTAAGAACTGAAAAGTTTGACCGAGCCATTACATAGCGAGAGAGAGAAGAAGGAGAGCCAACTTCTTGAAATTTTTTGTAAAGTCTTGATTTTAAGTTTTTTAGACTGGATAACTCTTTGGTAAACCAAGGGGGCTTCCCAGATCTAATAGGACAGGAAAGTGGTACACAAGACTCAAAAAGTGAGTCAAGTGCATCATAGAAAATGTTTGTGCATATTGTAACATCAGTGCACAAATACAAAGCGGACCAATCAAAATCCCTAATGAGGTTATTAAGCTTCGCAAACTCGGCTTTACGAAAGCAGCGGACACATTGAGGTAGCCTACCCGACCGATCCAACGCGGTTGGTCCTATATCGAGCGACACTTCAAGTGTAGGATGGTAGGCGTCTTCAGGTATAGTGAGCGGAGGGACTCGGGTTAACAACGCAATGGTCGGATCCGTTACAAAGCACAGATCAAGCAATCGACCCAGGGAATTTTTCACATGGTTGACTTGAGACAGGGATAAGTCGAGTAAGCCGTCTATAAAGTCATGTCGTGACATGGGGACGAGGTTATTAGACTCGTTTACCGAAGACCAAACAGTTCCTGGTAAATTGAAATCCCCAAGAACTATCATATGATCTTTATCCGATAGCGAGGAAGAAACAGCGCTTAAGGCGGACAAGTGCTGCTCATAAATTGCGATATCCGAAGAAGGTGGAATATACGAGCATGTAATAAAGACTGAAAAAGCGGGAAGAATCAGTTTTATACACAGGAATTCCAGTTCTTGTTGAATCTGGACTGTAAAATGTTCCGACGTGAAGTTAGAGTCCACTGCAATCAGAACCCCACCTGCACGTCGAGACGAACGGTCATTTCTAAAGATTGTGTACCGACCTGCCAAAACTTCAGAACTAAGAATTTCCGGTTTTAACCAGGTCTCTGTAAACACAATTACATGGGATGCAAATGCGACGCTATCCCGAAACAGAGTGCTGAGCTTACTACGCAAGCCTCTAACATTCTGGTAGGTGATTAAGAGAAAGGAAGTTAGTTTTTTGGATGGGTGGACTGGGAAGATAAGGATGGAGCACTGGCGTGACTAGTATTAAGAGTTATTGGGGGCCTACTCTTCTTCTTTGCCTTAAACTCCTTCACCACCATGTTCTCTGGCCAAAATTTGGCAGAGCAAATGGTGTCAAAATGAGTTGGGGAGACGCTTATTTTAAATGAAGCTACATCCCTGGCATAAGAGAAGTTAAACTTCTCCACCTTTAAACCGTCGGCTTGTATATTGCTTTGAATAAAAGCAGTAACGTCATCTATAGTGGTGTAAGGGGCAAGCCGTGAGACAAATATTTGTCGTTTAGGTGTAGGTGTGATCACCACCAATCTTGGGTTTGGCACCACAGACCTTGTACCTGTGATGGCAATACCCGGTGGTCCGGGTCGTATGTTTGTTGGTGGGATCGAAGTGGACGGGATATTAGTAATGCTGGCGGGCTCGACGGACACGGACGCTACGGAAATTTTTGGTTGTACGTTCTCCGAAGTGATAAATTCGGCTGCCGAATTTGCATCACCAGCAGCTGTCGTTGCCCTTGGAATAGCAAACGATATCGGCTGCTGCACAATTGGAGTGGTCGGAGTCGGTTGTTCGGCAACGGGCGGCAGAGGGACAGTTGGGGCTTGCAGATCCCGCGGAGTGACCTTTTTCCGCCTAGGAGACTCATTCAGCAGTTGCAAACTGCTAAACAAAGACTCCATGGCTAGGAGCCGATCGTACTGCTTTTTAAAGCCCACGGTCAGCTCCTTAAAGCCATTCCGCGTCTGCCCCATAAACCTGGCAATCTCTATGTGAGCCCCCCGGCATGCCTCACAACAGTAGAACAAGCCATTATGCTTGGAAATTGCATCACCCACGAGGCCTGAGTACCCAGCGCACTTTGCGTGCATTGCTTTTCTGCAAAGGTAGCAGGGGATACTCGACTGATCAGGGGTGACCACCTGTTTGCAGGTTTTTTTGGTACAGATAATAGGTGATTCCATAATAAACAATAAACAAAATTTATTTCAAAACAAATATAAATCAGACCAGTGTGCCAGGCAAACGCTTAAAGCGGAATTAGTAAAAACTGAGCGGAGAGAGGAGAGCGGTTGCAGCAGCTGCAATGAAAGAGAGAGAGCGCTACTACACGGAAAGTATTGAGAGCGAGAGAAGAAGAACAGTTATTTATGTTTGGGTTATAGGGAGAGAGTGATGCTAAAGCACAGACTACAAGATGAGAGCGGGCTAAATTAAATGTGAGAGCGTACTTACGAAAAGCAACAACAAAAACACAATGTTAACCGACGCAAAAAAGAATTATTAAATTATGATTTACACAGTAAATAGGCATGCACTCGCGATTCAGGATAGACTTTAAGTTAGCAAGTTAATTTGTTAGTTCGCAAAAGATTTATTTTGGACAAACACCGGTTGTTTATACAAAATAAGTGAAAATTGAGCGGAGCGCAATGAAAAAACGCGTCTGAAAACTACGAGAGAGATAGACGATGATAGACGATGCAAACACATCTAACACATCAATGTACATTTCGTAGTTTGAAAATATGAAAGAGAGCCCAACAGTGTTCTTTGAGAACTTTCACATGTCGGAGAAAGACTTTTGTGAACTTTTTGGATTGGTAGAGCAGTTTCTGGTTCTTGTCTGCCAAATTCCAGATCACCTTCCTCTGCTCTATTTGCTTTATTAGCAATATTTTCTGCTCGTCGTTAAACTCTGCTGATCTTTTCATGTTCTGCCTTTTGCAATCCATGGCAACGTTACTTTTATTTCGATTATTTCGATTGTATTCACACACATATGCACGCACACCACTTCATTTATTTCACCGGCCAAATAAATTTGTCGTGCCTGGCAAATACCATTAATACTTTTCCAGCATATATCGGCAATTATTTTGCTCGTGCTGAGTACCGCCAAAATAATGACCCTAGAGGAATAATTTTGCCGGCAAAATATTTGTATCGGTTTCATACGAATATCAACCCTGATTTATTCCGATAACATTTTTTGCTCGTCTGAGTACTAGGCTTTATGCTGGAAAAGTATTTAATGGTATTTGTGGTATTCCGCCAGGCACGAGAAATTTATTTGGCCGGTGAAATAAATGAAGTGGTGTGCGTGCATATGTGTGTGATTACAATCGAAATCGAAACGTAAACACAAAGCTATGGAGTTCAAAAAGCAAAATATAAAGAGATTGGGGTAGTTTAGCGACGAGGAGATTTTATTATTATTAAAAGAAATCGAGCAGATGCATTTGCTATGTAATTTGGCGAATAAAAAGCAATTTGATGCAAACGCAATAAGAGGTGCATGGGAGTCTGGGGCTGCAGTGATGAATAGAGAGTAAAATTTCAAGTAATTATAAAATGTAAGTGAATGTTCATAGGTATGTATTCCAGGTGATACGTGCAGAAAAGCTTGGAAATCGTTGAGGGATGAAATTTAGGTGATAAATAGGGAATAAAAAATAGTTGATTGCATTTCTGTTTCGCAAAAATCCATTTATACAATATAGCGGTACATTAGCCGTGCATTGTCGTCCTTCAGCGCCACAGACAAACCCCAAAACAAGTGTTCGTAGTCGTCTCTAAAAACGTCTCCCGGCTATCAGTCGAATAACTGCACTATTTGTGAGAAAATGATTTTTTCAAGCACACACAACGAGCCAACCAGCAAAATCGTATATAAAAACTATAGCAATCGATAACTCTTTAAAACAACTGGGCAAATAAGTTGGCATGGCACCGAAGATATGGTCAATAAGATATTGTTTTTGTATTCAAATATTGATTTATAAAATAATGCAACTTTTTTGTAAATAATTAAAATAACTAGCTTTAAATTAAATATTACACTGTATTAGCTATGTCCATTTTATGATAAATGTATAATGTATATATTTAAAAGTAAAAGCCTATTTTGTTGTTGCGTATGACATATTTGATTATACCCGGTACTCGAAGAGTATAGGGGAATATTAGATTTGTTGAAAAAATTGATGTGTGTAACACCCAGAAGGAAGCGTTTCCGACCCCATAAAGTATATATATTCTTCATCAGCATCAATAGCCGAGTCGATATAGCTATGTCTGTCTGTCCGTCCGTCTGGCCGTCTGTCCGTCTGTCCGTCCGTCCGTCTTCATTAGCGCCTATAGCTCAGAGACTATAAAAGCTAGAGGAACACAATTTTGTATCCAGACTCTTGTCCTATCATACTGTTACAAGTGTATTTCAAAATTTTGCCTCGCCCCTTTCCGCCCACTCCAATGACGAAAATCTGTGGCATGCACAATTTTAAAGATACGAGAAAACTAAAAACCCAGAATCTTAGAAAATGACAATATCTATCAGAGTGTTGAATCTGGATCAGATCGAATCATAAATATAGCCACAATGAAGAAAACCATTTTGAAATGCATCGTTCCCTCTCGCTCTCTCTCACACACAGGGGTAGGCGCTATGCCTAATCGAATTTTTTGACGCCTAGTTCTCAGAGACTATAAGAGCTGGATCAACCAAACTTTCTATCTTCTCCTGTGATATCAAACCGAGACGAGTTTGTTTCAAAATTTGGGCACGCCCCCTTCCGGCCCCACCAAAGATGAAAATCTTAATAACCTCTGTGGGGATAATGGTTTTTATCCCCGATCGGCCGAATATTTATTTCGAATAAACAAAGACACGGCGCACAAACAAAATTACAAAGCTCTTTAATGCGTGAAAGCATTCTGACTGCTTCTGACTTCCGACTTGCAATAGAATTGTCCGCAAAAATCAACGCCCGTTGTTTATAATGCTGGATTAGTCCCTACGCGATCCGCAGGCAAACTTCCCATGATATGCTCCCTCAGCACTGGCTTCAACCGAAAACATCGAACACATCTGCGAATGATGCCTGCCACATATTTGCGTCCGTCGATAGGCCAGAATTTTTGCCGAAGTAATCGTAGCAATCCTTGAGCTCCTGCATGGAGAATTCGTTCGTGAAAAAATACGATAATAGACAGTGACAGGATGCCCCTTGGGCAGCAAGATTGGGTGTTTTGCGCCGTAGTCCAAATCGGAATTTTGGAGTCGGCCTCCAACTCGAATCAATCCAAACCTGTCCAGAAATGGATTTAGTGAGGCCATCGTGCTTTTTGGTGCTAAAGACTTCTTGTTGGTGAGAGCTCTTATCTCTTCCGAAAATTGTTGTTGCTGTATTGCCCTTATGAGTAAATGCGTGCCGTTCTTGATGTCGCTTACGGTAAGTTGTCCTCTCGACCGCGGTAAGCTTGTTTCCTTAAGAATGCAAAATCGATATATATAAGCAAACACGCGCTGCATTGATCCGAATGAGTTTTGAAATTTGCAATCGTATTATATATCTCTTTTCCTTGAAACAATTAATGCTAAACGACGACGTTCTGGTACATCAGTAGGCAATTGCAAGCCTGCAGGCCAGTCTGAGCTCGCACGAAGCAAAAATGGTGGTCCAGAAATCCAAAGGCTGTTATCCATTCATCAGCCACGCGATATGATGTCGGCCGGGTTCAACTTCGTGGGCACGTGATGCCAAGTCATTCCAGCAGTGAGCTCCTGTATCCGCTCAACCCGATTAGAGACAAATATATTAAAATTCAATGGCGATTCCCGAATCCAGGCAAGAGCTATGGAAGAATCCGACCAGCAATGCACTTGGCATGGGACCGATAATCCCTTAATTATGGTGGAAACTTGTCCAGCTAATACGAGGGCAGCCGATAGCTCAAGCTTAGGGATAGTCATCCTTTTGAAGGGTGCGACCCTAGACTTGGAGCATAAGAGATAACTTTGCACAATACCAAGAGCTTCCGAACGCATGTACACACACGCACCATATGCTGCCTGGCTCGCATCACAAAACGCATGCATTTCTAGTCGGGCTTGTTGTCGAAGCACGTAACGTGGAAATTTGAAGTTCTTGACTATCGACAACTGCGAAGTTAGCTCGTTCCACGTCGTATGAAGATCCTGGGGCAGACTTTCATCCCAGTCCAACTTGAGGTTTTCGTTCCATAACGACTGCATAAATATTTTTGCCTTTGTGATAATAGGAGAGATGAGTCCTAAAGGATCGTAGAACCTAGCTAGCGTAGAAAGGACCGAACGCTTCGATATTGGACCTGCGGCGGCTGTGACGTGAGCAAAACTAAACAGAAGGTTGTCCGTGGTGGGATCCCAGACTAGACCAAGGGCTTTTAGTGACCTCTGTCCCGTCGTGAAAAGTAAGGAACTTTTCGCGTCCGCCTCAGACTCGCCTTCCAAAGCAGCGACTTTAATTGAGCGCCATTTACGTATGGGAAAACATCCTTTCGATAGTAGCTCCTTTACCTGATGACGAATCTCAATGACCGACTCAATGGTGTCCTCTCCTGATATGAGATCATCGACATAAAAATCTCTTCGAACAATGTCCGCACCAAGCGGAAAATATGACTCCTCATAATTTGCCAATTGATGCATAGGATGAACTGCACATGCTGATCGAGATGAGAGACGTGAACACAGCGGTACATTTTGCAGATGTCGCCACACAAGGCAATTTGTTATTAGAATTTTAGGTTGGATAGTGGGTCCGGCCATTAGCGCATCATTTAGTGATATTCCAGACGCTGTTTTGGCAGAACCATCGAACTCTACGCGTAATTTTGTGGTTGTACTCTCCTGCTTGTGGACGCAATGGTGAAATTGGTGAAATTCCTCTGAAATTGATGAGGGCGAATAATCTCCGTCTACTTCCCAAAACCGTCTTACGATGTCGTTTAAATTGGTCTCGTCAGCGGCGATACTAGAGGACTCTTCAACAACTGCTAGTGCCGCACGGCTATTCCCGGAGTTGCTAATGCTTCCCGACACTATCCAGCCAAGTTTCGTCTTCTGCAATGTTGGTAACTGGCCCGACAGTCGAATCTGTCCGACGCACATTAAATCGAAAAACAAACCAACACCTATCAACAGGTCGACCCGCTGGGGCTTAGAGAAGTTAGGGTCAACTAGCTTTATATTGTTCGGCATTGGCCAATCTTTGCGTCTAGGCCAAAGTTGGGCTGCAATCCTGTGATTGAGGCAGTGATAATTACAGAGAGAGAACCGCGATAGCTTGCGTCTGGAGATTGCAGAACGATATCTACAGCCTTGCTCGAAGGTAGAACTGACTCTCCAATGCCGACAATTTGAATATGAGACGGATGAGGATCCAACTGGAGCTGATTGGCGAGTCTCAATGTTACAAAGTTAACTTGAGAAGCAGAATCCAAAATGGCACGACATGGGATAAGCGAATTATAACGGCCCTTTATATATACGATTGTGGTAGCTAGCAACACGTGTTGGCTAGGAAGAGATTTCGGGCTTGAGGGGGGAGGGCTACGAGATTTGCTTGCTACTAGGGCACTCGCAGGATCATTCTCGCTCGATTCCGTGCTCGGCGACGGCAACTCAGCATCGTCGCCCGCTTGCATGTGGAGCAGTGTGTGATGCTTGGCCTGACACTGCCTACATGTCCCTGACCTGCAACGTTGCAATAGATGACCCTTTTTGAGGCAGTTTAGGCATAAGTGGCTTTTCTTCGCCTCCTTGTATCGCGACATGACAGGGAGATTTAAAAACGCCTGACATCGGGATATGTAATGATCGGAGGATTTAAAATAATTGCATATGAAGTTAGTATGGTCATGAGTGGATGTGACAAGGGAACTGGGTTTATTTTCTCCCACCTGCTGGGTAGGACTTGTTACCATATCCATATCCATATCCGCTGCCACATTCTCGAGCATCCGACATTTCCTTTCCAAGAATGAGGCCATGTCTTTCCACAGAGGCAATCTCGAGTTGGGCACGCTCTCCTCCCATTTCACATTCGTCTTGTAGTCCAATTTCGTGCACACGATGTAAACCATGCAACCCATCCGAAATCTCCTGAGGTGTAGCCAATGTCCGAAGAGCACGTAAGTGCGCATTGATTTTGGCGCTGAGCGCACGCAAACCGATGGCCGAGCCCTTCTCCACCCCTTGCAGCTTGAAAATAGCCTTGATATGTGCCTGAAAATGCATGAGCTTATTATCAAATCCCAACTTCTTCGTAATTTTCCTCAGAAAGACCCAACGAACGAATCGTGTCCAGCGCAGCTCCATCTAGACACCCACGCAGATACTGGAATTTCTCGATGATCGGTATACACGACTCCTGGTGCACGCATTGTCGAGAACATCGAGTGGAATTCTGGCCAATCCATATAGTCTCCACTAAATCGAGGAAGCTGCATCTCGGGCAGTCGGGAGCGGCCCATAATGTCATAGGCAAACGAAGACGAGTGCTCGTCGAGAGTGTTGCGAGCCGTTGAAAGCGCAGCATTAACCGTGCGAGCAGCCGTCAATTCCCGTGACAGCTTGGACCTGACCTTGACATAGATATTGGCGAAGTCCAGTCGGGCATTATTGGCCAACTGCAGCAAGTCCAGCCTTTCAAGGCTCGTTTGAGCGGCATCGAAATCCGCATTCATTCGTTCGATCTGCTCTAGGCGAGCTTGAAGCGCCGCTTCATCTAAATCGGCCAGCTCTTCCTTGGTGAGAAAACTATCCATGGCATTTGAGTGACGCTCGACGGATTCAGCCTTTTGTTTATAAAAATCGAGGTCACTAAGCATGACCGCGTTCGTGACATTATCAGGTGCTGCCATTTTGGGGTTTTTTTAAAGTCACTTAGCACGATAGAAAAGACACCCTGTATACGTTGCGCATGTCCAGTGTTTGCTGATGCGCAGGCCGTGCCTTTTGGCTCTTTCTTCACTGTTTGTGGCTTCCGACCACTTCCTAGAACTCGAATTCTCTGCTCCAGGAACTGAAGTATTGTGTCCAATGGCTGTATATCTTTTGAGCTTCCCAATGATTGCTCATACAAGGCCTTATTTTTGACATCTAGTTTGTTTCTGATTATGGCAATCAATATTGGATCCCATGTGGATATGTTGATGCCGAGCCCTTTTAAGGATGCAAGTGACTCTATTGTTGTTATGTACAACTCTTTCAATGACTTTGGATCGTCATTGATTGTACTATGATTGAGGAAACGGTTCAGTACCGTATTTGCAACATCTCTGGGATTGTTGTATGTTTCAACAAGAATGTCCCAGGCTATTAGATAGTTGTCCTCTTTTAGATCGATGTGTCGTATCAATCTTTCTGCCTCCCCAGAAACGGTGGTTTTAAGAAACCACATCTTCCGTACTGTGGGCATGTTTGTGTCATGAATCATACATGAGAACAAGTCGTAGAACTGGGACCATTTCAGTATGTCCCCATCAAACTTTGGAATGGTGATGCGTGGAAGCTACGCGTCATCATTTTTTGATGTGGCTGGGTTCGCCAATGCCCTTTGAACGTCTTTTTCCAGTGATAGGTACGATTCTTTGTCGTATCCTCCTGCTACTGGGTTCTCATATTCTTCATGAATGCTGAAGTGGACTTCTTGTGTTCATAGTGATTTTATCAAATCACTTGAGGAACGTCCTCCCGCCTCTGAAAATAGTTTCAGATTGCGTTTTATAGCTTCGACTATGGCTTTTTGTCGGCGACATAGCGAAGGAAATTTGCTGTAATCTACATTTGACTGCTGATTGAGGTCATTTTCCTTGGAGATGGGCTGACTTTCCCCAAGACTGTGTGATGTCTGTTCCAGCTTGTCCAGGTTCTCAGTAAAGATCGCAACGTATTTTTCATATGTTTTACGTAGGTCAATAGAGAACTCTATGTATTTTTCAGTTTTATCTTCTTCTCGAATTGTGGAGTCGTTTGTGTTGAAACGATTCCATGCATTTTCGAGTGCTGATATTTTGGCTTGAAAGTATGAAGCTTTTTGCTTCCTTTCTTGAGAATCTTTTTTGAAGTTTCGAATGCACTTCGAGATTTCCTCGCCAAATTCCTGCTGCATATTGAATGCCTTTGTGGCGGCAGCTTGTTCCTCCTGTGGAATATCCATTCTGTCAATTCGTCTCTTTGTACTTCTGACCCGATGGGAGTGTTTTATTTGCTTTGCAGCTGGATTACGCTCCGAATCGCAACCGTTTTTGGTCAAAGAAGTACAAGCAGACTTGACCTATTGGATGGAGGGGGTTGTGCTGGTTCCAGTTGATGGAACGCACGTACAGCAGATAATGTCGATCGCTTGGTTAGCAATCGAACATCGATTTCTTGCTGTTGGCTGTACTCTGAATGTGTCAGAATTGCCGAATTTATAATTGATATCAATGTTGTTGTATGTGGCTGGTGCCGTTTGCGTCGAATCCTTTCTCTGTCGCCTTGTTGACAGGATGGAAAGGATGACTGAGGTCGGGGTCACCAAATGCATGTAATCGAAAATGTAAAAACAAACGAAGACTTTCTACTACATCTACTGCGAAACCAAACCTCGATTGTCGACTCCACAATCAATGTTGTCAGGAAAGATAAGTCAGCAACGGACAATCGCCTGAAGGTGTTGGAACGGCAAGTGGCTACCATCAACAGAGAAAGAGGAACATATCACGGCGATCATCTCACTCAGGCATACCTAGGACTCACAGCACAATTAACTCTGTTGACAACGAGTCTTCAACGTATGCAGTCCGATATAGCTGATGTACTAATCGGTATTCACCATCGGACAATAAGTCCTACGCTAGTTTCTCCTGAACAATTAAGAGATCAACTAGACCAAATACGGGATCATTTGCCACCCGATCAAATGCTGCCGGTTACAACAAAAAATGTCATTCATCTATACAGAATCATGCGGGCCGAAGGAACACCAACTGCAAACCACGTCATATTCAAGGTAACGCTACCTCTAGTTTCAACAGCTCAGCTTGAAACTTTCAGCATCATCCCAATTCCTACCTCAAATGTTAATGTGTATGTGTGCGTGTATGAAGCTGGGTTGTATACGGTACATAAACCGTCTACAGTTAGGTCGTCGCAACTAGAACTTGAACCAGTTGGACTGCGGAGAGGGTATCCTGTGGTGCGCAATTGAGGATCTGAAGACACGGCGACAGCCTCTGATGATTGCGATGGAAATGGTATCCCGTAATGTGCAAGTGAGGGTCTGAAGACACAGCGACAGCCTATGATGATTGCAGTGGGAATTGAGTGACAGGCAGCTTTGGTACTGTTTCTGATACTGATTTTATTCAACAAAACTTAACTCTATTTATAGGTAACAAAAGGTACAAAAAGTGCTGATTTAATAAGAATATGGTAAAATGGTAAACAATAATTAATGTGAAATTAATATTGATTTAATATGATTTTATTGGCTGGTGTGCAAATTGGGCAATTGTGATGGTCAGCAATTGCACCAGTGTTGTTGGTCTCTGAGGAATGATCGCATTGTCAGCAGAATTCGCTGCCGAGGCGGTTTATTGTTGACTCAGCTATAATGCTGAGTCGTCATACTTCCTGTTGCCCGGGTGAAGCTGTTGTTTTGGTAAAAGTGTCATGTGTATTACATAATATGTCAACATTGTTATGTATGTATGTATCGTGTTACTTATGCATAATTCCCCGACTGAACATACGTGTAAAAGTGGGAACCGCAAGCAAAGGGATTACAGCTAATGCGTTTAGCTGTGCGATCTGTCCGATTCCGCTTTGTGCTCCGTTTGTGTGTGTTAGTTAGTTCACTGCACTGCCTAATGCACTGCAATGACCGAATTACCGCGGCAGAGAAACGTATAGCCAGCCACCGCGTTGATATGAATGTATGTTTCAGCCCCGAATTATGCTCGAAACGACGAGCTTAGCTTAGACAATGCTTAGCTAATTGACTCTGCAATTCAGAGACCACGTCGGGGTCACCAAAATGTATGTGGGGATAATGGTTTTTATCCCCGATCGACCGAATAATTATTTCGAATAAACAAAGACACGGCGCACAAATAATATTAAAAAGCTTTTTAATGCGTGAAATCAGAATTGCAAGTGTCTCTTGCTTGCCCTTTACATTATATCATTGCCACTCCGATCGCTGAGCGCAGCTTCGCTCGGAAACATAGATAAACATAGAACATAGATGACGAAGAGCGAGCTTTGGGAGAGGGCAAGCAAGCAAAAGCTTTAACAAACATATTGGCAAACATATTACATCTAACTTTGGTCGTACAAATATGCTGCTGAAGGCCAATTATTAGCTGCTATTTCGAAAGCAACTAATCGGTGGGGGTCTGCCCCAAACAACCTCATTAAAGATTTTGATTGACCTGCTTTGTGCACTGGTGTTACGATAAGCACCAACATTTTCTACGATGCACTTGCCTCATTTTTTGATTCTTAAGTCCCGCTTAGATCTGGGAAATCCCCTTGATTACACCAGAGTTATCCAGTCTAAAAAACTTAAAATCAAGACTTTACATAATATTTTAAGAAGATGGCTCTCCTTCTTCTCTTTCTCGCTATGTAATGGCTCGGTCAAACTTCTCAGTTTTTAGGGCTAAACAGTTTTACAGCTTCGTAAATCCATGCTATCACGGATGATGTTAAGCTGTGCTCCCAGTACAAGGATAGTTTATTTTAATCCAGGTTGCAATTCGATCTTATTATCTTTCGGTCATGGTGCTGTGCAAATTGTTAAACCTAAAACCTTTCGAAATGTAAAGTAATGATATTTCATCTTTCCAGCGATTTTCTGGCTGCTTAAACCCTAGATGGGATACATATTTAAAGTTTTCTGAACACATTTCTACGATGGTAAATAATTCTATTTGGATTTATAAAGATGTGGTCAAAAGCATGTGATGACCCCTATATAACAAAGCCTCTATATATCGCTAGTTCTTCCGATTTCAGAATACGGTTTTTTTTTAAAACAAAGTACAAAGTGTACAAACTACACCAGGACCGTATAGAAAAACCTTTTTTTTTTCGCTCTGCGCGGCGTCAACTAGGATTCAAGTGTGATATTGCCGCCTTACCCTAATAGAGCATCCCAATGATCTCAATGACGACCTTTGTTTGCTTCGCAAGACGCGTTGAATGTGGAGCACACTCTAAGATACGTTGCACTGTCAGGTCTTTTTCTGCAAGAAAACTTCTCTATAAGCCTTCGTCCTTCATGCCACAGTCGAAACGATCTCGCAACATACGGTGTAGTACTGTAGCTAAGTTACAAAGGACTGCAAGTGATAGCAACGCTGCCATGTTCTGACCAACAGTCTTAAAGAAAGAAAGCAGACATTTCCGAAGGGGGCGAAAAGCTAAAAAGATTACCTTTTTGCGCGCCTCATTCTGGACATCATTAGCGAGTTGGTATAACACGAATGTTCTCTTTTGAGAATGTTCTCTGCAAATCGAGTACTGTATGTATGTATGCGTGTGTTCATACGAGTATATACAAGAGTTTGCTAGCGTGCACAATGTTTTGGATGATTAATTAGAATTTTGTAGCCGAAAAAGTCATCGACTTACAGTAGCCACACAAAAGAACTAAATATACCAATATACTGCTCTAAGGATTATCTATGCATATCCACCAAAAGTTATAAATTTTAGTTAAACGCTTTCGTGATGCTTACTTGGAAGGTGGAAGCGATTTGTTGCCTGTGTAAAAGCTGATTATATCTCAGCTTACTTTTGTATAGGCATGGCCGCGTTTCTTAGCAGGCGCGTCCACTCTACTGCCTATTGTGGCCCTTGATTTTTAATAAATAATCAATAAAACTAAGGTTGTGTGCGTGGATATGTGTGAGTATGCATTCAAAACAATGATCTGGCCATGGAGTACAAAAAACCAAATAAGCAAAGATTGGGTGAATTTTCTGACGACGAAATTATAAGTCTTATAACGGTAGTCGAGAAGAGGGAGTTGCTGTGGAATTTGATAAGAAGCATTATGATGTGAATGCAATAATTAGCATGGGCTAATTTGAATTTTTAACTGATTTTATTTCTACACAGTGTAACCGTAGGGCATGCACACCTGGTCACACTCGTCGGCTAGGTGAGTTTTCTCAAGAACGGTTGTGTTTTTGCGAGCTCCACATTTTCCAGACAGAGAATCCGTGCAACGCCTGCAAAGCAAAGGGAAAGCGGTAAAGAGCAGTATACTGACACCAGGGTACGTACTGCGCATTGTATTGGATCCCGCCGACCCCCTGTATTGGTAGGAGGGGCACAATCAGTCACGTCCCACTTTGGAGCACCCTGGAGGGGAGGTGAGGCTGAGTTTTGGCGCCTTCCACGTGGTGTTAGTTGAGGGGAAAGAAAAAAAATGTTCACTCAAGTCTGCCTCGGCTGGAACAGCTGATCTACGGAACAGCTGATCTACGGAACAGCTGATCTGCAGAGTTGCTCCACGTACGGAGTTGCCAGACATCAGCGGATCGACACAAGGTTGCCAGGTGTCAGGTTGCCACACCGTCGAAACCGTTTAGCCGATTTAAGGCTGAGCGCCAAACTAAAAGCTGCGATGCACCATAGGAATGGAGGACGAGGTAAAGCTAGCAGCATTCCCCACCGCAGTGGCAGACGCCAAGGGGAATCTAGCCCAAAGAGCAGGTGGAAGGGGCCCAACTATTCCCTGTGACGGGTCCCCCCGAAAGGCTGTACTTCAAGCGAAGCAGCAGCCGACGCTCTCCGTCTCAGCCCCGGCAGAATCCCCAGTCAACCCGTTTGACTTCAGCGGCGCTGGGCAAGAGAAGAAGGTAGCGGAAGAGGAAGACCTTCGCTCTACTCTGGTGAGCCTAGGGGAGAAGGCGACAGAGCTGTCGCGAATGATGAAGAACTCCCGGTATCTCAACAAGGAGATAAAGGAACTGGCGCATAAAGTGGTCAGGCTCCAGAAGTCGGCTCTCGACAGCCTCGACTCTAATCTCCGGAGGATCGAGAGGGAAGTCCGGCAAGACCAGGAGACCAGTCCACTGGTCTCTCAGAAAGCACCTATGCTACGTGCAGGAAAAGGCGGCAAATACGAGTCGTGCACTGTTCCGGATGCTGCTGAACACTCGTGGACCGAAGCAGGAGAAAATAATTTTTCTGACCAGCGTCGTTCGCTCAGCCATCACATACGCTGCAGCAGTATGGGCGGACGGCATCAAAGTCGCCAGCTACGCCCGGGGTGTAAAATCAATCTACCGTCTCTGCGCGTTGCGAATATGCAGTGGGTTCAGGACAGTCTCAGATGAGGCAGCGCTGGTCATCGCAGGAGTAATCCCCATCGACCTTCTGGTCCTCGAGGAAAAAAACGTGGCGGAATCCATACGTACAGGCGTCGATCGGAAGGCGGCGCGAATAGAGGCTAGACAGCAGAGCCTCAGAGACTGGCAACACCGCTAGGACACCGCCGTAAACGGCCGATGGACTCACCGTCTCATCCCAGACGTCAAGAGGTGGATAAGTAGGGGGCACGGTGCGGTGAATTTTTACACCACACAGTTACTTAGTGGACACGGCTGCTTTAGCCAGTACCTGTTCAGGTTCGCGCATGAGGAGGCACCAAACTGCAGGTGGTGCGGTAGTGTAACGGAAGACGCGGAGCACATACTCTTTTCCTGCGGGCACTTCGACCAGATCAGGAGCGAATTATGGCGATCCGCTGGCTATCACCCAACAACCTAGCGGAAGCAATGATAGAAGACCCCACGATCTGGGAGGCAGTGAACCACTTCACTTCAGTCTCAATGAAAGAGCTCGGCAGGTGCGAGCGCCTCAGAAGCAAAGCTTTGGCGTCGTAGCGCAGGGACTTGGTACCTTCTTTACTACGCATCTCCACAAATTCAAGCGGTTAAAAAATATGTAAATTAGTTATTTAACTATTAGTAAATTAGTAAATAAAGAGACACAGATTACAAAAAAAAAAAAAACACTCGTCCGCTAGTATAATATGGAACTTTTCGCTTAGTACACATTTTTCGGGTCAGAGTACTAGGCTTTATTGGCTTTTTACACTGCCGCATCATTGACGAAGCTGCGGAAAAATGATGCGAGGTGTTTACACCAAAGCCGCATCTTTTTCGCACTATTTTTCTGCTGTTCGGCCTGCTAAAGTAAACAAACGAGGTGAGTAAAAAGAAGAGAGCAAAAACATTTTAATACCTTTTTTGCACGGGGGCGCATCAATGCATTTTTCCGTTAATTGGAACATGCGACAATGATGCCCATAAGAGCCCTGTGGATTGAAGAAGACATTGATGCGGCCGCATCTTTAATCATGCGGCGCATCATTGGCAAGTGTTGCCGTATTCTGTGTAGTATTTTTACAAAATACTGAAATTATTCGGGGTATCGAGAGCAAAAATCTGCTTTTGTCAAACAAAAACCGGCAAACCGTTCCAAAACATTTAAATGAAAATTTGATAGACAAAAATCTGAGAGCAAACAACAAAAAGGTAACACATATGGTTAAATTAAAGTCGTCAGCACACAATTTTTGTTTAATGGAGCAAATATAGCTTCACATACATCGGACTCCTCCTTAACAAGCTCCATAAACAATTGGGTGCTCGTAGTGAAACTCCCAAATGCACCGTTTTCCACATTTAATAATAAATCGCTCATTATTTTGATCAATTCTTTAAATTTCAATAAAAATAATTTTTCCTCTCTTCTTCTTACTCACAGCGTTTGTTTACTTTACTAATGATGCGGAAAAAATGCGGCTTTGGTGTAAATGCCTCGCATCATTTTTCCGCACCTTCGACAATGATGCGGCAGTGTAGAATACCTATATTTGAAATTTAAAGAATCTTTAAAGATCTGTGCTCTCAATACCCCGTCGATACACCGAATAATTTCAGCATTTTGATAAAATACTACACAGAATACGGTAACACTTGCAAATGATGCGCCGCAGCATCCAGAGGACTCTGACCGGCAGCATTGTCGCAGCTTTTATTAAACGGAAAAATCGAATGCTGCGCACAGTGTAAAAAGGGTGTTAACAAGTCAAAAAACTAATCAAAAGATCCTCAGAACAAACATAACTGTATTTTTAAATAAGAACGACCGAAAATATATTAACAGTTTCCTTATTCATACGCCTTTCTTTTTCGATAAAAGAATCACTTATTAAATGTTTTATAAAATGCCACTTATTAAATTAATAACTTCACCGCTTAAATCATTACTTATTAAATGCATGATTTTACCGGACGGCTCGCTTACATTGTCATTGCCAACGCCCTAGGATATGCCAATGCTAAAGTGAACAGCTCAGCATATGGCGTGTCAGAGCTTGACGGTGCTGACGGTGACATCGATGTGTAAGCAGATGAATCATCGTTGATCCCTACTGCAGGACACGTCAATAAAAATGAGGTTGTGTGCGTGCATGTGTGTGAGTATGAAAACAAAACAATGCTTTGACTATGCAGTACAAAAAACCAAATAAGCAAAGATTGGGCGAATTTTCCGACGCCGACAAAATAAGTCTTATAACGGGTGTCGACAGAGGGAATTGCTGTGGAATTTGGCCGATAGGAAACATTTTGATGTAAATCAAATAAGAGGCGCATAGGAGTGTGTGGCTGCAGATATGAATAGAGACAGTAAGTCCAATTTAAAATAATTATAAAATGTAAATCTGTGTTCATATGTGTGTGTTAATGTGTGTGTGTGCGTGTATGAAGCTGTGTTGTATACGGTACATAAACCGTCTACAGTTAGGTCGTCGCAACTAGAACTTGAACCAGTTGGACTGTGGAGAGGGTATCCTGCGGTGCACAATTGAGGGTCTGATGACACGGCGACAGCCTCTGATGATTGCGATGGAAAGGGTATCCTTTGAAGTGCAGGTGAGGGTCTGAAGACACAGCGACAGCCTCTGATGATTGGAGTGGGAATTGAGTGACAGGCAGCTTTGGTACTGTTTCTGATACTGATTTTATTCAACAAAACTTAACTCTATTTATACGTAACAAAAGGTACAAAAAGTCCTGATTTAATACTAATATGGTAAAATGGTAAAATAATAATTAATGTGAAATTAATTTTGATTTAATATGATTTTATTGGCTGGTGTGCAATTTGGGCAATTGTGATGGTCAGCAATTGCACCAGTGTTGTTGGCCTCTGAGATTTGATCTCATTGTGAGCAGAATTCGCTGTTGAGGCGTTTTGTTGTTGACTCGGCTATAATGCTGAGTCGCGATATTTCCTGTTGACCGGATGAACTTTATTTGTTTTGGTAAAAGTGTCATGTGTATTACATAATGTATGTATATGTATATAATATATTTATAATAATGCTTATGCATAATTCTTCGACTGGATAAATATATTTGTGTAATAATGTTGCTTATGTATTATTCTCCGACTGAACATTCTCCCTGCCGTTGAACTGGTGTTCAACCATCGCCTAAGTTGATGGAAAATTGGCGTGACCTTGGGGTAGGAGTTTAAGATCCACGCCGTTCTTGGATTGCTGTCTGTGGCTTCCATGATTGATACTTCTTCCGTAAAATGTAGGCAATAATCAATAGAATCGACATGGCTAGTGCAGCATAGGCAGCAATTTGGTGGTGCTGCACTGCGGTGATATGGTGTGGCAGTTCTTGATGGTTGATTGCTGCTAGTTGCTGGCGTAGATCATCAAGTTCCTGAAGATAGTCTGAAGTCTGGGTCTGCTGGTGTACCATTGGTGGTGAAGAAGATGTCACCGCTGAACTCATGTCTCCAAATCGAGTGTAGATTAAATCATGGTCCATTCAGACGTTGTCATTCTTGAGGTTCCAATTTTCTCATAGATTATTCCAGGTTTGTTCGCGAATCGTGTTACATTTGTGGACTGTGACAAAGCTAATGGAAGCATGTTGACAATGTTGGCAATGTTGACATTATTGAAGGTGCAATTGCCTTTCTGCGCTGTGGTGGTGGCTCATTAGGCCTTGCAATGTCGTTGATGACGGTGCTAGACGAGTGATGGAGCGCTTGGATACCCCTGATGCTGTTTTAACATCAACCACTCGGACGTGGTTGTCTTGTCCAGGATAGGTCTTAATGATGCGACCCATTGGCCACTTCATTACTGGAAGGTTGTCTTCCTTCACCAAAACAAGTAGTCCTTCGGGCACGTTTGGTGAAGCGGTTTTCCACTTGTGCCGTGTTAGTAGTTCTTGGAGGTATTCCATAGACCATTGTGTTCTGAATGAATGTTTTAAGCGTGAGACCAATTCCTAGCGCTTTACCAGTGTTTTTTCTTGATGCTCAGTGTTGACGTCAGGTGGTGCTGTCAATGGTTCACCAATCAAGAAGTGTCCTGCGGTTAGCGCTGTTATGTCAGTTGGATAGTTTGAAATTGGAGTAATGGGTCGAGAATTGAGAATTGCTTCAATTTCGATTATTACTGTGTTTAGTTCCTCAAAAGTCAGGGATGCTGTGTCAGATGTCAGAGCGTCAGATGGGGTATACCACCACCGGTGGCTAGGCGGACCAGCATTTTTGAGACAGCCAGCGGGAAGCTGGCCACAGCCTGAATCCGGAATTGAGCGAGTTTCGGATGGTAACGACGATGAGGAGATGCCAAGTGAGTTCTCGTTGGTTGGAGCAAAAGACTTTTGTATTTCCTTTCAGAAATTCTCTAGCTACAGTCGGCTACGCAGGACTACGGCCTGGGTCTTAAGATTCACGCGCTGGTGCCGTGGAGAAGCGAGCTCGAGAAGTACGGACTCACTGCAGCAGAGTGTGTGGCCGCGGAGAACCTGTTGGTCAGACAGGCACAACGAGAGGCATTTCCTAACGAGATGCGGTCGACAGAAGACTGCAAAGTGGTCGCTAGTGGAAGCGACATTTGAGGTCTGGCGCCATACGTAGATGGCCATGGAGTCCTGCCAGCCTACGGCAGAGTGTATGCCGCATTGTGTATGCCATGCAGTGCGAGGAGGCCGATAATTCTATCACACAGGCACTGTCTTACGGAGATGATTGTGTATCATTTCCATGCCAAGAGGAAGCATCAACATGTGCAAGTTCTATGGGCGCGGCCGACGCCGCCAATAATGGGACCCCTGCCGGAGGATCGCCTGGAGGCCAATGGTTGGCCTTTCAAGAATAGTGGATTGGACTATTTTGGACCACTATTGCTCACAGTTTCGCGCCACAAGGAGAAGCTATGGGTCGCCCTGTTCACGTGCTTGACGACCAGGGCGATACATCTGGAACTGGCGCATGACCTGTCAACGGATTCCTGTATAATTGCGATACGGAATTTCGTCTGCTGTCGAGGGCCAGTACATTGACTGCGCAGTGACAACGGCAAGAGCTTCGTGGGAGCTGACAGGGAAGCTAGACGATTTGCCGAGGTGTTCGAGCTGGAGAGGATTCAGGATGAGCTATCGGGCAGAGGCATCGAGTGGGTATTCAATTGCCCCGTGAATCTATCTGAAGGAGGAGTCTGGGAACGGATGGTGCAGTGCGTAAAAAAGGTCCTGCGCCACACACCGAAGGAGGAGGCGCCGAGGGATCACGTACTGGTGAGTTTTCTAATCGAGGCGGAGAACATCGTGAATTCGCGTCCGCTTACCCACTTGCCGGTGGATGCGGACCAGGAAGCCCCTAAGACGCCATTTTATCTGCTCAAAGTAGTAGCTAGTACCGGACACGAATGGCGGAGATGTGGAGCTGCCCAAGGAGTGCGCCGATATCACCGGCCGATAGTCGGTCGCGATAGGCGCTGTCGGTATATCTAGTATCTAGTATTATTTTATGTATGTATATTTGAGCCGGTCTGTGAACGGACATATTTCTTAAGGGCCGCCATATTTTAAACTTCGCATTTATATTGTCGCGTGGTTTAAGTGCAGGAGGAGATACTGCGGTAAGAATATTGTCTAGCATATTAGAGGTTATGTAACAGAATTTTCCTATAGAATAAAACGGACCCAGCGGACCCAACGGGCTTACCATCAGCAGTGGGCTAATCGCGCCACAATCTTACTGAAAATCTTAGGCAACTCTCGCGGGACCACCGACAAAAATAAGTTTGAAACCATTACCAGCGCAATTTTGCTTCTGACTACGGTATAAATAATTTTGTTTGGAACCCAACTTCAAATTTTACTCGGATAAAATTTGTTGGGCCAAATATACTTTTTCGATTCGGTTCAAACCCGGAACCGGCCTTATAATGGGATTTTTTCTTATAATGCCACGTTAAAAGCTGAAGAGCGTGGCTTAATAATGGTCCTTTAAAAAAGTTGCACTGCAATTGCTCACAAGGCTGCCACAGTCACAGGTCATCGAAATACAATAATGAACTTCCTTAAAAATACTGCTTCCTATGGTGAGATCAAACGGTGCGGCAGACCAACCATCCAAACAACCATCGACGTACGGTGTAAGCGGGAAGTTCAGCGTCTTGCGGTTCATCGAGGCATGTCTTGTAACGAGATAAGGTATCATTTATATCTCAATGTTACCAGAAGACCGGCTCATCAGCTTTTAGTTGAAAACAGCTACTCAGCTACTTCCACGCCACCTAAGGGCTCGTTTGGCATTCGCTGAGAAGGAAAAATTTTGGACTCTTAATTCCAGCAAAGTCTTATTTCAGAAAAAAAATTAAATTTTGACTGCCCAGGTGGCTGCCAAAAATATTGGCGCGATTTAAGGCAGCCACGGCAAACCCGTCATAAAAGAAACCATGGTGGCGGGTCACCGATGATTTGGGAAAATCTCGAATTTTTTTTATTCCAATTAGAACAAAAGCGGAGATCTATATAGATTTGTTGGAAAGTGAAATCAGCGAATTTGTGTGTAGCCTTTACGAGGATAATTAGATTTTTCAACAGGACAACGCCCCAATTCACTCTGCATGCGCAACAGAGTTTATCATGGGTTATACTTTGGCCAGCAGTAAGGCCCGACTTAAACCCGATACAGAACCTCTGTGGAATCTTGTCAGCAAACGTGTGTTGCTTTTACTTTAGATTATTTTTTTTTAAATTTGTTATATATGTAAGTAAGTTTACTAGTGGCTTTGATAGCAGTCTGCTGTCAACGCAGATTGCTATGTTTCTCGTAGATATGTCCAAGGTGTATAGCAATTTCGCCATTTGCCATACCGCATATATCTCTGCCTGAAATACACTGCGCCAGTCAAGTAGTCTTAAAGATATGTTGGTCGCCAGATCTTTGCAGAAGATCCCAGCTCCTGTCCCTTCGGCTGTCAGTGAAGATGGACAGCTCGCTCTGTGTAAGGACAGTGTTTTGCTTTCATTCCTCCCTGTCCGGTATGTGTCCCTGAAATTTATTTTCGACGAGAAATCAGGCACACAGTAGTCACTCAAACATCCCGTTCCACTCTCTTCCTTACGGAGAATAGTGGCATGGCCGTAGTGCGATGGCTTGAAGAACCGTTCCGCCAGTAGCCTCGCAGCACTTGCCTCCGCCTGAGCCTTGATCAAGACCAGCGTGTCGTCCTCCGCCTTGATCGGGGGTGGGATCCACACCTTCATGATCGTTCTCGTTGGAACCTGGTCCGTGGGTACCACACAGAGTGCCGCACCTGGCCAAACTTCGCCAAAGCCGTGCACAATGGTCTTGACGATCTCTAGGATTTCTGCGTAACCACAGGCCACTGCCCTAGCCCGCCTGTACCATTTGATGTCCCTAAACTCGCAGACAAACGGGTTGTCTGCGCGAACAATGGCATCCTTCATGGCGATCAGTATTGCTGACTCTGCAGTCCGCCAGTTACCGATGGAGATCTTTCCCTTTGGATCACCCTGATCGATGTGGCTACCTGCAGTTCAGGCGTCGAACCAAGGCTGGCCAGAATATCCTCTGGTTTAGCCCATTTCGACTGGGAAGCTTTTGTGGAGTCATCAGTCCTCTGACGCTTGAACCTTGGCTCCTGGCCAGTCTGTTCCATCGATGCCTTCTTGTTTCTTCTTTGGTGTTGCCTTGGAACTCGCCGCGCTCCGCGCCTGAGGTGTGGTCTCCCCCTTTCGCTTCTTGTGCTTTTCCTTCCCTTGCGCTTTCGCTGACGGTGGCTTTGAGGGTTCGGTCACCTTCGCGCTCGTGCCAGCTACTGCCGGCGCTGAGATCGAAGGTTGGTCGTTTGACGTCGCCATAACGGGTGCGCTCTGGGGAGTTTCCTTTCCGCTGGGCCGAATGGCTCCATGCAGCCACTCGTACCTCCGAACGTTGTGTTCGCGCTACCTCTTAAGGCCCCGATCCCTCGCGGTCAGCGTGTCGGGGGGTCGCCGGCCAAGTCCCCGAAGGTACTTGACTGACGCCCTGTATCCCGACAGCTGTTTGCGCTGGCTCTCTGCCTCACTCTTCGCCTTCGCCACATCAACAGATGTGAGGTCCGAAGAGCCCCGGGTTTCGGGATCCGTGACTTCGGCCATCGCCTTCTGCGATTCCTCGTTTTGTCCAAAACGAGAGAAAGCCCTAGCCAACTCTGCCTCCGACACTGAGGGACCTGTAAAGACGAAGCTTCCGCCTGTGGTTCCCGGCTCCAATTCCTCCAACACTTCGCGCCTACTGATCTGGCCTTTGCTTGTGGCATTCCGCGAGCTAGCAGCCAAGCAGTCCACTGCTACCTTGGGTTTCTTACTGCAGTCACTGTATATCGAAGCCGGGGGCCTGCGAGCGCACCCCCAATCACCGCCGGTACTGTGTCTCCGACCCAGGTGCAGGGACCTTAAATGTGTTTTCATTAGAGTACATTCCTACATAGCAAGATTCTTTTTAACACTACCGCCAGGGGCTGAGCTACTTATAGCTTCGGCGCTCCCCTTTGACCTGCCCGGCTTGGGTGGCCCTCCCGTAGCATATGCTACCGCCGGTATAGCTCTTGGGTTTTTTACGCTTACTAAGCCCCCTCATCGTGACAAGATGGTAGCTCGCGAGGGGGTAGCAAACCATACAAAATACCAAAATTCAGTAAACCAAATTTTAAATCCCCATATTTATATGAAAAACTAGATTTGGGACACTAACCGGAACCGTAACAAGATGAAGAGAAACCAGGCCTACGATTTTTGTATATCCGGTACTCGAAGAGTATAAGGTTATATTAGATTTGTGCTAAGAGTGGATGTAGGTAACACACAGAAGGAAACGTTTTCGGGGGGATCCATGCCGGTACCTTGTACCTCTTTGTAAAGAAGATGAGGTCCGTCTTGTCCGCGTTGATACTGAGTCCTACTCCATCCGCCCACTCGCATATCTCCCTGATTGTTCATTCCATTAAGGAGCTGAGGGTCGATGGACATACACCCGTAATAGTTATGCTTATGTCGTCTGCATAAGCTGTTATTTTTGGGGCCTTCCTCTTGATGAGGTCTTCGACCACCAGATTCCACAGGAGGGGCGGCAGGAATCCACGCTGAGGTGTGCTTCTGTGTGCTCCCTTTACCGTGGAAGCGGTGCCCCACTCTGATTGCACCCGTCTACAACTCAGGAGGTTCTTTATCCATAGGTTGATTGTTGGGTGTATGTTGGTCGCTTCTAGGCGAGAGAGCTGTCTCCACCGATTTCCCTTTGGTATAAGCAGCTTTTCCAGTGTTTTTAGTAGAAATTAGGTAAAGCTTATCGGTCTGTAATCCTTTGGGCTAACATGGCTGCATAGTATATATATTAGAATAGTATAGTATAGTATAGTATAGTATAGTATAGTATAGTGTAGTATAGAATAGCATAGTATTCCCCTTGTCCGGGATAATGCATTGTCCATTGCCCAGCACGCACCCTCGGGGCAGCTAGAGGATTCTTTGCCAGACAAAGTCATCGACGGGGTATCGAGAGCAAACATCTGTTTTTGTCAACCAATAACCACCAAACTGTTCCTTAACATTTAAATTAAAATTTGATAGACAAAAATCTGAGAGCAAACAACAAAAGGGTAACACAAATGGTAAAATTAAAGTCGTCAGTAAACAATTTTTGCTTGATGGAGCAAAGATAGCTTCACATACAGCGGACTCCTCCTTTTAATAATAAATCAATCATTGGAATTTCCTTAAAATTCAATAAAAATAATTTTCCTCTCTTCTACTTACCCACAGCGCTTGTTTACTTCAGCAGCCCGAAAAAATGATGCGGAAAAGATGCAGCTTAGAGGTAAACGCCTCGCATAATTTTTCCGCACCTTCGACAATGATGCGGCAGTGTAAAAAGCCTATTAGACTTACTTTCCATGTCCTTCCAGGATGTGCCCGTTCAGAGGCTTGGCGGAGGCTAAGCTACACGTACCTGTTTCTTTCATTTATTCTTGTAAAAAAAGATTATTTTCGATGGTCAAAAAAGTGGACAAAACAGTCGTTTCAGTATCTAACGGTTAGCAAAACTTTAAATTTGTTTCAATCTCTTTTATTTAATAGCCTATTTACACTACAGTGAGTTACCTATCGATAACCGAGGAAACTCAATAACTCAGAACTGGTGTCTACACTACACTACTCCTTTTCGACTGACAATCCCTCTAGAGAAAAGAATAGCCATTGCCTAGGATCCTCTGCGGAATATCATACTGTACTGTGTCTATTTGCTGTGTCAAACGCCATTTCATAAACATATATATAAATAAAAATTGAAAAAAGTACAATTTTGTTTCATTTATTTGCTTATTTATTTTTAAAAATGTGCCAAAAGTCCCGGAATGCCTGTAAGGCCTTAATTGACCAAACAAATCTCGTATCTAGGGATAAAACTGTATTTAAAGTATTGTTTTTAGGAAATATTTGTTTGTTTACCTTTTTTCTCCATAATCACATTTGTTTTTTGTTGTTTTTTTAGTGGTGATATTTTCACGATAGGCAGATCAGGGTTGAAATATTCTAAAAATCGGAAAACTCGACTGAAACTCAACCTAAACTCAACTTTTTTGCCACCTCTAGGGCCCCTATGCTGCCCCATGTAAATGAAACTCGAGTTTTGCCCGAAACTCAATAATAGCCTGTTTACACTACAGTTGAGTTATTGAGTTATTGAGTTTCGGGCAAAACTCGAGTTTCATTTACATGGGGCAGCATAGGGGCCCTAGAGGTGGCAAAAAAGTTGAGTTTAGGTTGAGTTTCAATCGAGTTTTCCGATTTTCCGAATATTTCAACCCTGATCTGCCTATCGTGGAAATATCACCACTAAAAAAACAACAAAAAACAAATGTGATTATGGAGAAAAAAGGTAAACAAACAAATATTTCCTAAAAACAATACTTTTAATACAATTTTATCCCTAGATACGAGATTTGTTTGGTCACTTAAGGCCTTACAGGCATTCCTGGACTTTTGGCACATTTTTAAAAATAAATAAGCAAATAAATAAACAAAATTGTACTTTTTTCAATTTTTATTTATATATATGTTCATGAAATGGCGTTTGACACAGCAAATAGACACACTACAGTATGATATTCCGCAGAGGATCCTAGGCAATGGCTATTCTCTTCTACAGAGGGATTGTCAGTCGAAAAGGAGTGTCTTTCTTTTAGGGTTTGGGCAACAGTCCATCAAGTATGTTGAACGCATGCCTTTCCAGGCGGAAATTTTCCTTAAAAAAGGCATCAGAATTCTTCGCAACGTCCTCCTCCCATAATGATCCATATCGCGGCTATTATAATTGAATATTATTATAAAATAGAAGCAGTTGAAAATGAAATGTCAATTTCTTACCAGGGTCCAAATGCGTGTATTTAAAATGTTATCCAAATACTCCACAGTTTGTGCACACATTGTCGCCAAATCAGTACATCACACCATCGCTGCTTCTAGCTGCGCCGAATACAACATAAATGTTTCCTCGAAGTTCATATTTGCGTAATTTAATAATTTAAACAAAACAACGCACGCTCGTGTTTGCCAGCAAGCCAAAACTCAATAACTCAATAACTCAACTTTTGTGTAGTGTAGACACCAGTTCTGAGTTATTGAGTTTCCTCGGTTATCGATAAGTAACTCACTGTAGTGTAAATAGGCTATAACTCAACTGTAGTGTAAACAGGCTATAAGATACGAATCATATTTGTAAGTTACTTAACATATATTAAAAATTTTAACTAAAAACGAGTGCACTGTGTGTAACTTCTGTAACGGTTTTTAAATTTAAATCCAAACTATCTTATTTATTAAGCTTATTTAATTGCAATGTAACGTCCGTAACGACATGAAATACTAAGCAAATTTATTTTAATGCTATGAGGATGAAGTATGTGTTTTTAATTGATTTTCTCCTGCTGAATTTGAATCTGGGCTTTAAATTATTCTAGGCTGTCGAGAATCCGCAAAACTTCACCTCAAATGAACAAAAAGTTTGTTTGAATAGTACGCGATCCCCCAATATGGAATTCTCGGTAGACCCATGCTTCCACATGTAATTTTCTGTTTCAAAGCTGATTCCATTCTGAAAATTATCAGCTTTGAGCTGCTTGCATGAACATATTGCGGAGTCTGTTAAGTACTGTGCTTTTGCTGTTCCAGCACCGCGGAAACGAAAAATGACTGCCAAACTCCATATAAAAAAAACTGGGCCAGGAATTCTTCGGTTGCGTTTTACTGGCCTCAGTATCTGTTCGAAAACCAAAAAGTGAGATGCAAATGTTCATCGTGAGGAGAAGATTGCTTTAAAAAATGCAGTTGAGGCAAGGCAATGTTTTTGGCGGATTAACGAAAATACGCATTTTGATCATTTTGACATTTTAGTGCCTCCGTCTGCGCTGTACTTCCTCCTATTTTTTGTTTGCAACAATATATGCCGTCCCCAACAAAATACATTAATCGTCAGAGTCAATTTTTCCTTTTAATTTCAATTCTTCCTTTTTCAATTTTAATTGAACTATCGCATTTGGCGCTGTTTACAAAACACAGCTGATTTATTAGAGTAGTCGACTTTTTTTTAGGTACTTGGTTACACTATTTCAGCTTCGTTCCACACACAAGAAATAAAGATCAGATTCCTGGGAGTAATTTTCCGCGGTGCTGGGTACTAGTCTTAAACAGCTAAATAAACACTAAATAAATTAAAAAAAATTAATAAAAACTTATAAATTAATATAAGAGTTAGAAAATATTGAATACTTTTTGGTAAGCAATGAATTCATAATGCATAATTTTAATGAGCAAATTTGCTTACAAATGTAACGTCCGTGATGCAGGACTATCCCATATGTATGTATGCGCTTCTATCGATCAACAACAATCGATGATTCATATACATCCATCGACTGCATCGATAGCGGTATCGATTTTCGTGCAAACAATATTTTGCATCACAAACACACGCATATTATAAACAAATACCTTAAATTTATGTTGAAGTTCTATATATGTAGTATTGTGAATAGAAGCCGTGTAAATTCCTATATGTACACATGTATATCTTATAAAAATTCTAAAAATGGTAAATGTATGAAATGAAAAATTTTTTGGCCATGAAATTATGTACATATTTTAATACTTAGTGCATTATTATTTAAACCGATTGAATACTGATTATATAGTATTTCAGCTCCATCTACATATGTGTTTCTTGTGCCTCATTGGAATCGGAATATTAATATATTTCGTTTATCAGCGACCTTCATGTGACTATAAAGGAATAATATTGAGTCGTATCAAAGTGTACGTACATATTTACCTTTATATGCAAATTACTTATATTATTTAGATCTACTTTAGTAAAATAACTACATATGTGCAACAATAATTTTTCAATTTTTCTTAAAAAGTAATAACTGCTTGTTTGTTTTGAATATGCAGTTCTTATCTATTATTGTTGTGCTCAATTATTACAAATTCTCGTCTTCTTTGAATACCATTTGAGGTACCGTTAGCTTAGATAAAAGATCAAAGTCGCGCTCTACGTATAACCGATATACATAAATATGTACATACATATGTAGGTGCTAGCATTGTTTCAGTAAAAGTGATAAGCAGTTTGTTATACCAGGTACTCGAAGAGTAAAGGGGTATATTCGATATTTTGAAATAATGGATGTGTGTAACACCCAGAAGAAAGCGTTTCCGGCCCCATAAAGTATATAAATTCTTGATCAACATCAATAGCCGAGTCGATATAGCTATGTCTGTCCGTCTTCCTGAGCGCCTATATCTCAGAGACTATAAAAGCTAGAGCAAATTGCATCCAGACTCCTGTCATATCACACTGTTACAAGTGTAGCTATTTCTGTCCGTCCGTCCTTCTTCATTAGCGCCTATATCCTAGCCTATAAGAGCTAGAGCAACCAAACTCTCTATCCTTGCTCCTTTGATATCACTTCAGTACAAGTGAATTTCAAAATTTTGCCACGCCCCCTTCCTCCCCCACGAAAATCCTCGATTTTTAAGATACGAGAAAACCAAAAGCGCAGAATCATGGATAATAACCGTATGTACCAGGTTGCCGAATCTGGATCAGGTCGGATCATTATTATAGCCAGAAAGAACAAATGAGATTTCAGTGGCCACGCAACGGCTTCCAAGCGCTTTCTCATTCCCTCTCTCTCTCGCACACATTTCCACGAGTCGTAGTAAAGACGTATGTAGATGTGGAAATGTAGAGAAGACAGATGTAAAAAACAAATGTAAACAAAAATGGAAAGGGTTCGACTTAATTTTGTTTTTCTTTTTTGGCTAAAATTCAACATACATATATATTGACTGAGTACCGGATATAAAGTAGAGCCGCAGCCGTAGATGCGGCTCACAACGTTCCCCTCGTTAGCAGTGTAAGCACTCATATTGTATAAAACCAACGAAAATATTAAAGAAAAATTGAATTTTTAGTTGAAAATGCCCCGTGGTACTGAATTTTCCGAGGAAGAACGAGGATGGATCAAACGGCACATGCGGCACATGAAAAGCTGCAACAAAATCAAAGCAGAGCTCGGATAAACAATCACAAGGCAACGTGTGAGCCAAATTTAGCACGACAATGTCAACTTCAATTGCGCCGATTCATGTAGCCCGGGCTACAAAGACCGGCATTGAGTCCGGAAATAAATCCAATTGAGGACCTTTGGGTGCATCCTTACATCCGGCGCACGCCGGTCACTCGGTGTCTGCGAATAATATAAACCAGGGGTCGGCACGCACACTCATGATTTTAGTGCGTTTGTGTACGCATACAACAGGCCCGAAGCATTTTCTCTAAAGCCGTATGTGCATAGGGCCGAAGCCAGACGAAGTTTTTAAACTGTGCGTGTGCCGACAGCGCTGCCCCGTGGTCTTTTCCTATGCACATGGAAATAAAAAGGAAAAATGTTCATAGTTCTTATACAAATGTCACAAAGGGATTTTTTGAAAATACTAATAGCTGTATGGCATTAGACTTGCCTAAATTTGCTACAGAGAGCTACTATGATAGACAAAACTCAAAGTTAGTGTTCGCAGCTGTCTCTAAACATGTCTCCCGATCAGTCGAATAACTGAGGCACTATTTGTGACAAAATTATGTTTTCAAGCACATACAACGAGCCAAGCAGCAAAATCGTATCTAAAAAGTAAAGCAATCGATACACTCTTTCCAGCTCTACTGGAAAACCAACTGAGCGCATATACATATCTCTCGCCCTCACTGCATGGTTTTCCCCAGAGGGCTGAATCTGTTTTTGCAGCTAGTCCAGCTTTAAAGTAGAATGCCATACTGCTATAACTAGAACAAAATGCAAGAAAATAAAAATACTGTATCGATTGTTTGTTTATCTAGCGATCGTATCTAAAGAAAAACAGTGTTTTGTAGTGGGAATCAGATCGGTGCTGTTGCAGTGCCAGTGATGCTGTTGTGCTCTTTGCGGATCTCTGGATTTAAGAATTAAAGAAATTGTGTCGTATAAGATTTATTTTGAAAGTTGTTGTTATGTATTAGAAAAAAACAGCAGCATATTGCATCAGCCATGATGGAATTATACAAGGTGGTCTCGTCGGGTTCTGACTAGTTCGTTCTTCGCTTGTTGAAGTGAAAGGTTGTGTGCGGACGAATTGTTCCCCAAATTCAAACCATTGCAAAGTGGTCGGATTTGTCAAAATTAGGGAAAAAAATCAAAAAGATAAATTTGTAAATACAGAAAAGAGATCTTAGTATTATGATAGAATATAGAAAAGGGATAAAAATAAAATTATCAAAAAAAAATTTTGCATTCCTGGTAATTTTGCGAAGCTCATAAAGTCAGCTGATTTTATGCTATGTTGCTTTGAAGTGCTTTTGCAGCTGTTAGACGGGATTTTTGCAATAAATTTTAAACCTTTTTTCTTTGGCAACAAACATTTCTTTGAAATGTAAAACACCGATAAAGGTATGTTGATTGGTAAATGTAAGTCAATGTTAGTGTTGTGATTTTTTTTGTCTAAGCTTTTACGTGTTATTGTTGTGTTGCTTTTTTGGCAAACCTAACCTATAACTCACGTGTTTCGTGGAGTAAAAAGTGGTATTCTTCTAAGGTGTGCGAAATAATTGAATTTACAAACATAAATAGGTTATTTTCTTAAATTAATATAAATTAAATATTCTTTAATGAACTTTAATTACTTAAATGTGCCCTCCCTTGCTATTTAATGTCTTAATCATACGCCCTGGCATTGAATCTATTACCTTTTGGAGTAAGGATACATCCAATTTCGCCCACTATTTCACAATGGCCTCCTTTAACTCTTTGAATGTACTAAATTGTCTTCCGTACCGGTATACTTTGCTGGAAAGTATGCCCAAAAAGTTTTCTATTGGGTTGAGATCTGGACTTTTTGTTGGCCACTCTAAAACCGGGATTTGTTTCTCATACAAAAAAATGGTTTTGTGTACATTGAGACATGGATCGAACATTTTCCTGTTCAAAAGTTCATGAATCTCCATAATATCTTCCTCCAAATTCAATAAGTACTTCGTCTAATAGTTCAACATATATCTCAGAATTCATTTTGATTATTACAAAGCATATTGGAATCCTCTTTCCAGCATATCCAAATGAAGTACACACCATTAACGAACCTCCTTAGAAATTACGTGACATTTTGACCTGCTTTGGAGCTTTGGAGAGACCTGCTAGTATCTCTATAATAATATTGGTTGCCATCTGGACCATCTAAATTACATTTTTTCTCATCACTGAAGATGATATTTTGCCAAAATCGATGGGTTTCTGAAAATTGCATTCGGACAACTTTATGCCGAAAGTGTAGTTGACCTTTAATAATGTTTTGCCTACGAAACTTTTTGAGCAGCCCTCAAAATTTGCAGCACTCGACGCTTTGATACAGGCAGAGCCAGTTCGTGACAAATTTAGACAGCGCTCTGGTTTTCTTTGACGGCTAAGCTTTTTATACGTCACCTATCGCGTTTTTAAAGTAACGGTAGGCAACCCATGCGATGATTTTTCCTTTGATTTTCGGGAACATTTAAAAAAATTTCGATTTTGAAATATCTGTTCTTCACTTTAATAGCTACTTACTATAGTGACATCCCCATTTCACGATAAGCTGAAATTTTTGTTCGCTCATCATTTGAAATATAGCTGCTTTGAGACATTCTATTGAAAATAATTTTATTTAACAGCTGAAAAAGCTAAATATTACAATAAACGCACTTTAAATGTTGGTTTAAACAAAAACGAAAAGAAAACAAAAAAATGTGATGCTCTAATGCACTTCTGGGAGATTTTATGAAAGAATAACGGAACCAAATTCGTTTTTGAACTGCACTTTGTTATTTCGAGCAAAATGAGCTCTTTGTACGAATCTCTGCCCAAAAAGAAATAGATCAAACCCAACGAATAAGCTCTGGCATCATATCGTAATCATTGTAAGGTGGCTTTTTTCGCATACCTTAGCTCCTTCTCGGGACTAATAATGCATTTATGTTCATTAATGTGTGCTTAACTTAATGTGACTAATTGGTTTTGCGTCTCTTTGGGCATTTAATAAATATTTGATGATATTGCAGACACGCTCGATTTGAGTCACGAGGAAATGCTTGAGATTTGGACCTTGATTCCAAATCTCAAGCATTTCCTCGTGGCCGCAAAACGGAGGCGATATCCAATTGGGTGTTTGAAAAATTATTATAAATGTACAGCTGGAGAAGAAACGAACTATAATAAAAAAAATTTCCAATTTCACATCATACGTTAACAAATATTGGCCAAAATGTCAAAGGAAAATAACCAGGTTCAAAGAGCAACATTCAAAGTGGCTTGCTGGAAATCTGACATTGCAAATTGATAAAGATGACTTGATAATACATTCAAAAGGACAACCACGCTTATCTTATGATGAAGGTGGCACACGTTTGAAGCGCAAACTTGCTTCCGAACTCGCCACTACTCAAGATCATAATATTGATTTACTCGCTCATGCAGCTGCAATATCTGCCAAAAAATGTAAAGTAACTAGAATTAATGATTTGACTTTAAAGGAAAATATGCCAAACGTCCCCAAACAAAATAATAACGTACCAAAGCCCCTTCCAGTTTCCGAAGATAAAGCTTTAGCATTTTTACTGGAGAATTCCTTTACCAAAAGGCAGTACAACAAGATTAGGACTTTAACACGGAAACAAGGCTGTGATATATTGCCAAGCTATGATAAAGTCTATAAAGCTAAGTTGCAATGCAGACCCATTGCCATTGAAGTCAAGGAAACCATGGTCAAGTTTCATTACAAAATATGGTAAATCACACTGCAAAGAGGATAATAACTTAAGTCAGTTTCCAGAAATAAATGATGTCAATTTGATTGCAAGCTATGGGTTCGACGGATCGATTGGACAAAGCTTATACAAACAGGGAATCGTCACATCTTTTATACCAATGGTAAAGGGAGCACACAGAGGCACACTTGAGGGTGGAGTCCTGTCGCCCCTCCTGTGGAAGGCCCCTAAAATAACAGCCTATGCAGACGACATAAGCATACTTTTACGGGCGTCTGTCCATCGACCCTCAGCTGCATAATGGAACGGGCAATCAGGGAGATATGTGGGTGGGCGGATGGAGTAGGACTCAGTATCAACGCGGACAAGACGGACCTCATCTTCTTTACAAAGAGGTACAAGGTGCCGACATGGATCCCCCCGAAAATCAACCAAACAAGGTTAACCCCAAAAACACAGGTCAAATACCTCGGCACAGTACTGGACAGCAAACTACCTAGGTATGCAAGCTTTGAACGGACGTAAAATATGTAAAAAGGGTTCAATCGGTTTGGATATTTGTTCGTGTTATCTATTAAATATTTAGTTTTAAAATACCGCCCACTTTGGTGAATCCTAAGCTTATGATGTGCAAAAAAAAATAAAAAGTGAAACATGTCGAAATTGACTGAAGCTGATAAAGGTGCCATATTGGCTTTGCGATCGGAAAATTTAAGCCTCCGTGATATTGTTTGGACGTTGACGTGCAATGACTGCACCATCAAGTGGCCCATGGGACACCAGCCGAATGCTGTTACGCGCGAATCCCAGGCCGAAACGCAGCCCTCCTCCCACCCAACCGACCGAGGGGCGCTGCCGCAAAACGCGCGACTCGTTAACCGAACCGATTGCGATCATGCAGGAAAGATAGATGTTAGACTAGTATTCGAGAAAATTAGAACTAATCTTACTAAAGGAATTAATCATGCATTAAAACTATCGTACTCCACAACTACAATTACTAACTACGAGAAAGGTATGTGAGTAATAGTAATTTAAGAAGAGGAAGGGAATTAGTTGCTGATTTAATATGGTAGAGGGAATTATACATTATATTTATTTATAATTATATATACAAAGGTATATAAATTCTAGTAATTCTAATAGGAATCGTGAAGTTTATGCGGCTCAAAAAGTCAGGGCTATCTACGTCACCCTTGATCAAGTTCTGCACAAAAATCACACCAAGCATTTTTCTACGGTTAACTAAAGATGGAAGGTTTATTAAAAGCGATCTACTAGAGTAAGACGGCAGTTTCACACTTGCATCCCAGTTGAGGCCGCGTAGAGCGAAAATAAGCGCTAAAGTTGGCTTTAGTAAATCTCCTGTCGGGAATTTCTTAAAGAATTTGGAAAAAACCGGAACTCTGAAGCGAAATCTCGGGACAGGAAGAAACAAGAAGACCAACCAGGAAGATCGTATTCTGAAGTGCTTAACCATGGCCAATCGATTCAATATTGCAGAATATATAAGATTCGAGTTTGTTCAGTCGGAAGGAGTCGATATTAGCACTCGAACAGTACGAAGACGCCTTCAGGATGCACCACTTAAAGGGCGCAGACCAGCAAAAAAACCGGTTTTGACCAGAAAAATGCGTAAAAACAGCTACAATGGGCTTTTTAGCCCCGAATCGTGGACCTTAAACGATTGGAGGAACGTTGTATTTTCAGATGAGTCCAAAATAAACCTTTTTGGTTCCGATGGTATGTCCTACGTGAGACGTAAAGTCGGAGAATGGACCAAAAATGAGTGCCTACGACGGACGGTCAGTCATGGTGGATCCCGTATAGTCTGGGGATGCTTTTCTTACTTTGGAGTTGGAGATCTGGCACTAATTGATGGAACAGTAATCGCCGAAAAGTACCAACAAATTTTGGAGGATCATCTTGTACCATTTATTGAGGAGCATCTTTCGTATGCCGATGATATCATCTTTCAGGACGATTCTGCTCCTTGCCATCGTGCAAAATCGGTAAGTCATATTTTTTTAAATTCATTTTTAATATTTTTTCAAGCCCTTAAATTAAAATTTTTTTTATTTTCTTTTTAGATCACAAAATATTTGAAGCGGGTTGGAAAAAATCCGATTGAGAATCTTTGGCATATTTTAAAGGTTAAAATAACGAAAAAGAAACCCAAAACTTTAAGAGAGCTTGATTCAATTTTGGAACATTTTTGGTACAACAAGGAGGTCCAACAAAATATTGAAAGCTAATTTTTTAAGTAGAATAATATTCCATTAAAAAAAATATTATTTTCAAATAATTTGTAACCTGCTTTAAAAGTAAAAAAAACGAGGAGGCACGTTGTAAGCCGCGTCTACGGCCGCAAAAGGCATAAATTCAGTTTTAGCCAAAAAAGAAAAAAGAATTAAGTCAACCTTTTCGGAGATTTTTATATATTAGATGTTTCCATTTTTGTTTACATACACGTACGTTTTTTACATCTGTCTTTTCTACATGTCTAAATCTACTTCCTACATATACATACACGGCTGTGTTCGAGAGAGAGAGGGAATGAGTCTGCGCTTGGAAGGCCACTGAAATTTCATTTGTTTATGGTTATTTTCTATGATTCTGCGTTTTTGGTTTTCCTGTATCTTCAAAATTGTAGATTTTCGTCCTTTGTGGGGGCGGAAGGGGGCGTGGCCAAATTTTGAAATACACTTGTAACAGTGTGATATCACAGAAGTCTGGATACAAAATAAGGTTGCTGTAGCTTTTATAGTCTCTGAGTTATAGGCGCTAATGAAGACGGACGGACGGACAGACAGACATAGCTATATCGACTCGGCTATTGATGCTGATCAAGAATATATATACTTTATGGGGTCGGAAACGCTTCCTTCTGGTTGTTACACACATCAATTTTTTGCACAAATCTAATATACCCCTTTACTCTTCGAGTACCGGGTATAAAAAATCATCAAAATAAAATCATAAACTTGTGTATTTTTTTTGTCGGTAGTCCAATCAAATAGAGATCGAACGATAAAAAACAAAAAAAAAATAGCAGTGGACTCAAAACTTAAAGCATTGTTGGCTCAACAGCAACAATTCGCAGAGGAATAAGTGAAAAAACAGCAAACATGGATGGAGGCCATTCTAGAACAGCAGAATTGATGCAGCATTTCGCCGTGCACTCCGTTATCTCTGTCGAGAAGCAAAAGGCATATTTTCTGTCGTGGGTAGGATGTTTTCGAACTTGTAAAGAATGGACCAGAATTCGTACGTGAAAATCACAGAAAAATTAACAGAGCACTTCAAACAGAAGCGTCACATTGTTGCTGCTCGCTATGCATTTTTTAAACGTCAGATGCCGGAGGCTTAATCTCCTTAGGAATGGGTAGCCGATCTAGTGTCAGTTTCTCCAATGGGTGTAATTACAATTATGTTGACGAAATAATACACGATTAAATTAAGGTATGAGTGGTATGGAAGCAAAGGGAGGCAAGAACTCTCTTAAATCTTGCTACGTTTGTGGAAATACGCATGCTCGTGAAAATTGTAAATTTCGCGATGCTATTTGCCATAAATGTGATCGACAGGAACGTTTGCGTTTCAAAGCACTGCAAAAATATGAGCGATCATCACAAATACCAGCATAAAGAGAAAGATGCAGAATCAATTCAAACAGTTCAAATCGTCGCAAGCCTAGTGAACCTTGAGGGAAATAAAAATGTAACGACCTAGAAATTTTCAACGAAAACATTCATTTTCAAATGGTTTCTGGCGCATTGTAAAACATTCAAGAAACTACAAAGCTGCAGAGGTGTGACCGTATATTGCATGCGTTTGGCCAACAACAAATTCCCGTGCTGGGTGAACTGCACACTGTGGCAAAGTGTGGCAATAAATTGGCAAATGTTGTCATAATCGTGGCAAATGTAGAAAACGTAAACAATCTGTTCGTACTGGATTTGTTCAAGACATTGAATTCGAAATTCAACAAATTTCAAATGTGAATGAAGCGCAGAGTTCTCAAATGACTGATCTTTGTATCAAGTACAAGGAAGTATTTGGACCGGATTATTGATACCATAAAAAACTTTCAGGCGAGCATCTACTTAAAGCAAAATTTCGTGACAAAATTCTACAAGAGCAGACAAATTCAATTTGCTGAAATGGAACGGTTTAAGGAGGAAGTTAGGCGTCTCACCGATGCCGTTATTTTGAAAGCAATCAAATTCAAATTACCATATGGAATAGCTAGAGCACCAGCTATACCAGCGTCATCTAGAACAACTTCTGAGTGGCATAGAAGGTTGTGAAAATTATCTAGACGACATCATTATTTCATCTCAAACAGTTTAACAGCACTTTGCTCGACTGGAACAAGTTTTGTGCATTCTAAGAGAGAATGGTATCAAATTAAAGAGAGAGAAGTGTTTCTTTTTGAGAAACGAAATTGAATATCTCGGGAGAATAGTAATCATCAAGGGCATCCTTCGGGATACCACGGGTCTGGAGGCTATCAAACAATTTAAGCCCCCCACTAATCTACAGCAGCTGGATGCTTTCATGAGAAAAGTCAACAACCTGCAATTTCATCCCTATTTTTTCTTAGCTAGCGTCTCCGCTCAATTAGGTTCGGAGGAAAAACGTAGTCTTCCAATTCGGCCCCGCTTAGCAGCACGCTTTCACAGCACTAAGAACGCACATTCGCAATGCTATAGAGCTAGCACATTTTAACGAGCATCTACCGCTTGTTCTAGCTACCGATGCATCTTCATATGGCATTGGTGTAGTCTTGTCACATATTTAAGCAGATGGTAAAGAAAGGCTATTAGCATTCGAATCAAAAAAAATAAAATGTCCATCAAGTTTAATACAGCTAAATAGAAAAGGAAGCACTTTCGATTATATTTGGGGTAAAGAAATTTCATCAGTACCTTAACGGCAGGCAGTTCATTCTCATTACTGATCGTAAGCCATTGGTGCCATTATCTGCCAACGACTTCAGCGACAAACTTCAGCGTTGGGCTATAATTTTGATGGCCTACAACTTTGAAATGAAATATCGCATCACAACAGCTCTCAAGTCTTCCTATTAGCTCAGATGAAAAGTATGACACAGAAGAGGCATGTTACAATGTCGTCGAGATGTCATAACAACAACCTACTATGTCTCCATTCTGATGTGAATAAAATCATTATTCCTCGAGCAGTACGGAATAATACTCTCAATCTCCTGCACGAGGGTCATTGGGAAATAGTACGAATGAAACAACTGGCACGACAACACGTGTTGTGGTATCGACAATGATATCGCCACAATTGCAAAGAATTGCACCGTTTGCAAAATAGGAAATCCAGCCCCATTAAAGCAATTCGAGAGATGGCTAAAAGCGACAATCCGCCTGGTCCTATATTTGACTTCATGTGGTTTGTGTCGATGCACATTCTCAGTTCCCGTTCGTGGTAAAAATGACATCGACCACAACTGGAAATATTATATCCTCACTTTCAGCCATATTTTCTATTAAGGGATATCCGTAGACTTTGGTCCTCAACTCACAGCAGACTCTTTCAACCAGTTCTTTCAGCAACATGGAATAAAACACATCACAACATCATCATTTCATCCAACATTAAACGGACTTGCTTAGCGTTTCGTCCAATCATTTAAAAGGATGGATATCAAGTCAACACAGCCGTAACAATGTACCTCAGCTCGTATCGGTTCACACCTAATTCAGAATGCCCAATGAGGAAGTGGGTAGCATACAAAATAAATGTATGAAAGCCAATGAAGTACTGAAGAATCATAGTTATACGAGTAGTGTAAGGAATCATATTTCCTCAGAAAGGCCTGGCCAAGGTTTAAAGCGACAGAGAGGTGTAAACGGTGTAAATGTTAAAAATTCGAAATACGAAAGGTTTTTTTGGGGTGGTAGTCATCACCATCCAATACGTTCTGAGCTGACTTACAATCTGGGGAAACCAAAAAGGTTTTTTACTTAAAAACTTTGTTGAAATGGAAATTACAAAAAAAATCAAATCAAATTACATATAAAATACTAAGAACCTTAAATACAAATGTAAAGGTAGACTGACTTACGGATAATAATGGATGCTGCGCTTGCCCAGTTGAATGTAGAGCAATGAAAGTTAATCCTATACCTAAACAAAATAATGATCTTTCTGAAATTAAAAATGTCCCATATCGTTGATTTTTTTCTTGGCTAGAAGTTTAAAAGTGCATATGCTAGGCTATGTGGATACGTGATGTGCTCTCGGTCGACTTTTCGACTTGGGTTGACATTAACCGGAATGGTAAAGGGTCCAATTACAAAAATTTGTTTTCGCCTTCAGAAAAAGATAAATCAGAGATTATTGAACAGCTGATTTACGAAAGTCAGAGACAAATTCTTGCTGACCTTATGCTTTTATGCAAGCGGCAGCTTCCTTATTATGGAAGGAGATTTCTGTGGGGTCCTTTCTGTTTCCATTAACATCCCGAGCGGTATAAGAAGTCTCTCGAGCGATTTCGATGCTGTACCAAGAATTTATTTTCCAAATTTTAAAACACGAACGAAAGTTGTGCGCTTTACAGCATTCTGCTATTCTTTTTAGTTCTGGTTGTTATCCAGACTTCGAGAAATCCGAATTGTTTTATCGACAACTTGGTCAACTTTATCCTAACGACAAAAAACCGGTATCGCAACCCAAAGTCGATAAACCGGTAAGGAAAAAGAATAAGGAACATGTGTTTTTAGCAGCAGCCGAAAAAAAAAAAATAATATAATTCGTAACTGCGTAAACCCCAATTTCTTAATAATGAAGAATGAAAACTTTCCTAAAACATATGAAGTCTGAATTATTAGTTCAATGTCAAACGAACTGTCTAGTTAATGTCTAGCACCGCTTCTTTTTAACGTTTATACAATAAGATTACATCAAATAAACGATTTCAAATCTCCAAAACAAGATAAATAAATTAATTTTATCTCCTATGTGGGAATCTGTGTTTTAGTTTTTAGCCAAATAAGTCTGCAGTTATGAACATGGGCAAGGGAAGGGGAAAGGTAGTAAAAATCCTAATAGGAAACGATCAAAACCCAAACCAAAAAGCATACATTTTTTTAGGAACAATAATAAATGGCAACATGTGTCATGATAATATTGTAAAAGGGGTAACGAAAAAAAGTAATTGGTTACTAAAACTAGCGACAAAAATCAAGTCAAGGCTGATGCCCTTAAGAGAAAAGTTTAGACATTTGTGAGTTGAGTTGTAAATTCGAACTAATTTTTATTCGTTGCTGCGGGTGACCATTTGAGTGCATGCAAGCATAAGTATTTTTGGACTACATTACATATATATATGATTACTGCACTTGACCTTTTGGATGTCGTATGTGCTAATGGGTTGACAGATCATTTCTTCGTTCGCACCCTAGTAGTCATACTTACTATTTTTGCTGAATCATGCCCAAGCAATGTAGTTGTTTTTGGAATCTCGGGACCCAGAAGTCTCGAGTCTCGCTTGTGCGAGACTGTATAGTTGTTGCTATAAAATTTCCGGACCGAGACGAGCTGAGTTGCCCAGCCCGAGTAGGTTGGCAGCGTGCGTTGGACAGAGACGAAAGATAGCCTAAAAGAGAATAGGCGTACACCCCGTGCAACCGTACCATGAAGCGTCGAACGAAAATTTAAATTATATTTGTTCCTGATGCAATATCTTGGTATTGTATAGTCTTTTATAATACGCAGAGCTTTGGTTACTTTGGTAAAAAGTGTAAGACAAATATAAAAGCAAATTTCCTTTTAAAAAGTTAAAATACGTGTGAAATCTGTAATGTAGTTGAATAGCTGAGCACCTGATTTTCGAGTGCCAAAGGTTCACCTACCTCAGAGAGTAAGTTTAAAATATTCAACAATTATAAGAATTTAAAACAGTTACTAATTAAAAAAAGAGCAACCATCTTAGAGAGCTGGCAATTTTTATCGGCACAGCCCACATCAACTTTTAGTCTAACTCTTTCTAAAGAGATATAACTTAATAAAGCAATTTAAAATAATTCTTAAATTTGTTAATAACTTAATATAGAACCATTTATTGATCACTACACTGTCACTCCGGCCCTGCCGGATCGTTTTTTTTTCGAAAATATTTTTATAAATATTATTTTTAACGTTAAAGCGCAAAAAAGAGCATGAAAAACTATCTTTTTTTTATTAATGACCGCCATATGGTTTTAAAACTAATCCGTCAGGGCCCCCCAAATTTGATTTATTTTGAGAATTTGTTTGGTTTTTAAGGGGAGGTTCTCATTGAAATGGCCCAAAATACACCGAACTTGGAAAATTTGTTGTGGGATAATGAAAAAGCATAACAACTTCTGGTTTTTATACCCGGTACTCGAAGAGTAAAGGGGTATATTAGATTTGTTGAAAAAGTGGATGTGTGTAACACCCAGAAGGAAACGTTTCCGACCCCATAAAGTATATATATTCTTGATCAGCATCAATAGCCGAGTCGATATAGCTATGTCTGTCTGTCCGTCCGTCTTTCCGTTAGCTCAGAGACTATAAAAGCTAGAGGAACACATTTTTGTATCCAGACTCCTGTCCTATCACACTGTTACAGGTGTATTTCAAAATTTCGCCCCGCCCCTTTCCGCCCACTCCAAGGACGAAAATCTGTGGCATGCACAATTTTAAAGATATGAGAAAACTAAAAACGCAGAATTATAGAGAATGAGCATATCTATCAGAGTGTTGAATCTGGATCAGATCAGATCATAAATATAGCCACAATGAAGAAAACCATTTCGAAATGCATCGTTCCCTCTCGCTCTCTCTCACACACAGGGGTGGGCGCTAGATCTCAGAGACTATAAGAGCTAGATCAACCCAACTTTCTATCCAAGCTCCTGTAATGTCAAACCGAGACGAGTTTGTTTCGAAATTTGGCCACGCCCCCTTCCACCCCCACAAAGGACGAAAATCTACAATTTTGAAGATACGGGAAAACCAAAAACGCAGAATCATAGAAAATTACCATATCTATCAGAATGTTGAATCTGGATCAGATCGGATCATAAATATAGTCAAAACAATATAGTCAGGAACAAATGAAATTTCAGTGGCCTTCCAAGCGCAGACTTATTCCCTCTCTCTCTCGCACACAGTCGTGTATGTATATGTAGGAAGTAGATAAAAACATGTAGAAATGGCAGATTTAAAAAATTTATGTAAACAAATATGGAAACATCTAATAGATCAAAATCTCCGAAAAGGTTCGACTTAAATTTTTTTTTTTTGGCTAAAATTAAATTTTTCCCTTTTGCGAACATGTAATAAATTACAACAAGCTCACATACATATATACTGACTGAGTACCGGGTATAAAGTAGAGCCGCGGCCGTAGACGCGGCTCACAACGGGCTCTCTCGTTTTGTCTGTTATTTAGAAAATAAGGTTTTCCCCAAGACATATTAATTTTTTTGAAGTTTTTGTTTTGTTCGAAAGGTCCGTTGTAGGCTCTTGGCTGTCTCTGGTGGAACCTCAAGGTATTTTGGGTATTTCCTGGAATCTTAGGTGGGTTATTAGCTTGTAGTTCTTGCACCTTTGCCAATGCATTTTGTAGGTCTGGTGGGTTTAATGAAAACAGTAATTCGGAAATACCGCCGTTGAGACCAGTCATGAAAATGCGTAAGGCATTCTCTCTAATTTTATTTGTTTCTTTGGTTACCTCACTGTCCATAAGTCATGATTGTTTTGTTAATTAGCAATGTCATCTTTTTATTAACCTCATTATAAAAGGTTCCCTTGTCGGAGAACGCTTAATTCTTGTTCTATGATGTATATTGGTCGTTTGTTACTGTACACAAAGTCGAGTCGTGTTAGTATAGCATCAAAGTATAAAACAGTTCCATGGTTAGTTAGTGCATCATGGCGCTAGTCCTGTGATTTTATTTCTTAAAATGGTCAAAGCAATAAAGTATTGCTTGCTTCCTCTTTTATATAACTACATAGTTGTTTCTGCAGCTTCTCTCCATCGTACGTATTGATTAAGTCCCCCAGTAAAGACTGGTAATGATTATATTACCTTTAAGGTGGTTTCATCTTTAATTTTTTCATCAATTTTTTCAGCCTGATAATCTACTATCCGATCTGAGGTTGTTCCTAAATGTTGTTTTAATTGTGTTATTTGCTCTTTCACTTGTGAAATCTGAATTGCTATCAACTGCTTGACCAAATCGGCGCACTGTGGGACATCAGACGCAAAAATTATGAGCGTTTTGGATAAAATGAATACACGCATCTAACAGGGAGATTACCAGAGATTACTAAACTCAAATTTTCAAGCTAATCACACTTTTATTTTAGGAGATATGAGCATTCAAAGTTGAAAATTATTTCAGTGTGCACAAATGTATTCAACTTTTTTTCAATTGCTGCATCTTTGAGGATCAATGAAAAGTAAACTAAGTTACGTATGATTCTTTTTTTAGTGTTTCTTTTTAGATACATTCATTGTTATTAGTAATCAATATAAACCTCTTCTGTTGCATGGACAGTAATCAAGAAAAACGTATTTTCAAAACCAACTAATTTTTGAGCTGTTTTTCAACTTTAACTTGACTTTACAAAAAAAGTTCATCAAATTTTCCCGAGATATTTTTTGTATATGTTTACTGACTATTTCTTTACCGAACTTCCCAATCCCATTTCACTTAAATCGTCACTTCAATCGATCTAGAAGCCAAAAATTAAATATAAAATAATTTTTTTTGGTAAAATTGACAATTAAACGTTCTTTATTGAAAAAAAAGTCTAAAAAAATTTATTTTATATAGACAAATATGCACCGAAAAAAGTTCAACTTTGACAATATGTTGTTAAGCTTTCTGACATTGGAGCACAATTTACTTTCGCATGCTAAATTTTGATTGAATGCAAATTTTCAAATGCAGTTTATTTCAGGAAGATATCTTTATTTGTTCAGAAGTTATTAGTTTAGCAAGCTGAAATGGGCGAATGTCCCACTGTGCGGCGGCGGCCGAGAGCCCTTCACAGAGAGAGCGCAGCAGCGCTGCCAGCGTTCGCCGCTTCGACCGCTCTTGCAAAAGAATGAGGTACTCTTCGCGCCAACGGATCCAGAAGATTTGCTGCAGCTGAGTGAGCCGCTGCCAACCATCCAGACGATTGTAGTTGAGCTTCGTTAGGTCAGGCTCGAGGCCTGATGTCTCATGTGGGCCACTTAGAAGCAGATGAGTAGGGGTCAAAACCTCTAAGTCACCAGGATTTTCTGAAAGTGAGAGCAAAGGGCCAAAATTAACAATTGCCGTGATCTGGCAGATCAGAGTACGCAGCTTGTCGAAGCCAAGCACAGAGGGCCCAACTGAGCGGTACAGGTGATGTTTTGCAGTCTTCACGGCCGCTTCCCACAATCTGCCAAAGTGCGGAGAGCGTGGTGGGATGAAGCGCCAGTCGATCGAGTCAGCCAAGCAGGATTCATGGACCTCCTTCATATGCGAGTCGCTCATAAAAAGCTTCTTTAGCTCCAGCAGCTTGTTCTTGGCGCCAACGAAGTTTGTCGCATTGTCAGACCAAATTTGACTTGGCCTTCCTCAAATGGCAGTAAAACGCTTTAATGCGCCTAGAAACGATGCGGTGGTCAGGTCCTTTACGAGCTCCATGTGCAGTGCCTTGGAAGTGAAGCAAATGAATACACTGATGTAACACTTGATCGGAGGCCTCGTGCGGATTTCTGATCGATAAAAGAAGGGCCCACAATAATCCACTCCAGTGACTTCAAAGGGTCGAGATCCTTCCAAACGCTCCTTAGGCAGGTCTGCCATGATGTGCTGAACCATGCGCGGCCTAGTCCTGAAGCATCTCACACTCGTGCTGACTTCCCTTGACACTGCCTTAATTCCTCCAATTGGCTTATATTCCAGCCGAATTTTAGCAAGGAGGGCGCGGGGTCCGGCATGAAGATTCCTCTCGTGATAATATATTATCAGAGCACAAGTCATGGGATGTCCCTTTGGCAAAATAAGCGGGTGCTGAGCATCAAACCCTAGCGATGAGTTGCCAAGGCGACCTCCAACTGTAAGTAATCCAGACTGATCGATGAACGGAGAGAGCGAGCTGATGGAACTGGATTTCGTGACTTGACCATTGCGTTGAATCTCCTTTATGTCCACAAGTTTGCTAGCTGAATGTGTCGAATTAGAAGGTGCGTTCCTTGCCGAATATCAGAAACGGTAAGTTCAGAGTGCCGAAGACGATTTGCAAATTTATGCATGTAGGCGAATGTGCGCTGCATGCCAAAAAATGAGTTTGCAAATTTACATCCTGATGTGAGATCGGCATGTGGGGATGCGGCAATGCTCGCTTGCGGAGCTAGTCGGTGTTTTAGGAACAGGAAACACAGGCCACTCTTCCTTGGAGCCTACCAAAAACGATGGACGGTAAAACCACAGCTCTGACTGGATAAGGTGGTTGGGAAGTGAGCCTCTTGAGAGGATGTCAGCAGGATTTAAAGCTGTGAGAACATATCGCCATTCTATGGCTGCCGTCAACTACTGAATTGATGCCACTCGATTTTCCTCGAAAACTTGAATTACTATGATTTGAATTAGGGTGAATTGGCTGCTGGCCCGAACAACCTCTAAAAAAAGCATGAAAAAAATACCACATTTAAAAAGTTCTTAAAAAAAACTGTGCATAAAAAAAAACCATAATTGCTTAAAAATTCTTAAAGCCCCGAATCAGGAAAAGTCATTTTTGGACACAGTAGAAATTTTGTGTTGACTAGTGTATCCAACAAAACCTGGTAAAAAGTTTTTGCAGTATACTTTATTTTGTGTCAAAAACCATTTTTTGAAAGTGGTCAATTTTTGGGCCTTTGAACGGTAACCTCCTCTTAAGGAAAAATAATTTGCAAATCGAGTTTTTTTTATGGTCTCAATTTTTTCCTCTCTTTGGTAGGATCCTTAATTTTCGTCCTTGAAGGACATGCGATGTACCATATGATAGGTATTGAATAATAAATCAAGAATATTTTGGCATACACCACTTCAAAGGAAACTCAATTTAACCTTCTTTTTTATTTTTAAAAGAAAAGTTATAAAATAACTTTGCAAATTAAAACAAAAAAATTTGAAAGTTATATACTGACTGAGTACCGGGTATAAAGTAGAGCCGCGGCCGTAGACGCGGCTCACAACGGGCTCTCTCGTTTTGTCTGTTATTTAGAAAATAAGGAAGTCCCCAAGACATATTAATTTTTTGGAAGTTTTTTTTTTGTTTGAAAGGTCCGTTGTAGGCTCTTGACTGTCTCTGGTGGAACCTCAAGGTATTTTGGGTATTTCCTGGAATCTTAGGTGGGTTATTAGCTTGTAGTTCTTGCACCTTTGCCAATGCATTTTGTAGGTCTGGTGGGTTTAATGAAAACAGTAATTCGGAAATACCGCCGTTGAGACCAGTCATGAAAATGCGTAAGGCATTCTCTTTAATTTTATTTGTTTCTTTGGTTACCTCACTGTCCATAAGTCATGATTGTTTTGTTAATTAGCAATGTCATCTTTTTATTAACCTCATTATAAAAGGTTCCCTTGTCGGAGAACGCTTAATTCTTGTTCTATGATGTATATTGGTCGTTTGTCACTGTACACAAAGTCGAGTCGTGTTAGTATAGCATCAAAGTTTAAAACAGTTCCATGGTTAGTTAGTGCATCATGGCGCTAGCCCTGTGATTTTATTTCTTAAAATGGTCAAAGCAATAAAGTATTGCTTGCTTCCTCTTTTATATAACTGCATAGTTGTATCTGCAGCTTCTCTCCATCTTACGTATTGATTAAGTCCCCCAGTAAAGACTGGTAATGATTATATTACCTTTAAGGTGGTTTCATCTTTAATTTTTTCATCAATTTTTTCAGCCTGATAATCTACTATCCGATCTGAGGTTGTTCCTAAATGTTGTTTTAATTGTGTTATTTGCTCTTTAACTTGTGAAATCTGAATTGCTATCAACTGCTTGACCAAATCGGCGCACTGTGGGACATCAGACGCAAAAATTATGAGCGTTTTGGATAAAATGAATACACGCATCTAACAGGAAGATTACCAGAGATTACTAAACTCAAATTTTCAAGCTAATCACACTTTTATTTTAGGAGATATGAGCATTCAAAGTTGAAAATTATTTCAGTGTGCACAAATGTATTCAACTTTTTTTCAATTGCTGCATCTTTGAGGATGAATGAAAAGTAAACTAAGTTACGAATGATTCTTTTTTTAGTGTTTCTTTTTAAGTACATTCATTGTTATTAGTAATCAATAAAAACCTCTTCTGTTGCATGGACAGTAATCAAGAAAAACGTATTTTCAAAACCAACTAATTTTTGAGCTGTTTTTCAACTTTAACTTGACTTTACAAAAAATGTTCATCAAATTTTCCCGAGATATTTTTTATATATGTTTACTGACTATTTCTTTACCGAACTTCCCAATCCCATTTCACTTAAATCGTCCCTTCAATCGATCTAGAAGCCAAAAATTAAATATAAAATAATTTTTTTTGGTAAAATTGTCAATTAAACGTTCTTTATTGAAAAAAAAGTCTAAAAAAAATTTTTTTATATAGACAAATATGCACCGAAAAAAGTTCAACTTTGACAATGTGTTGTTAAGCTTTCTGACATTGGAGCACAATTTACTTTCGCATGCTAAATTTTGAAAGATTTATCTTTCAAATGCAGTTTATTTCATGAAGATATCTTTATTTGTTCAGAAGTTATTAGTTTAGCAAGCTGAAATGGGCGAATGTCCCACTGTGCGGCGGCGGCCGAGAGCCCTTCCCAGAGAGAGCGCAGCAGCGCTGCCAGCGTTCGCCGCTTCGACCGCTCTTGCAAAAGAATGAGGTACTCTTCGCGCCAACGGATCCAGAAGATTTGCTGCAGCTGAGTGAGCCGCTGCCAACCATCCAGACGATTGTAGTTGAGCTTCGTTAGGTCAGGCTCGAGGCCTGATGTCTCATGTGGGCCACTTAGAAGCAGATGAGTAGGGGTCAAAACCTCTAAGTCACCAGGATTTTCTGAAAGTGAGAGCAAAGGGCCAAAATTAACAATTGCCGTGATCTGGCAGATCAGAGTACGCAGCTTGTCGAAGCCAAGCACAGAGGGCCCAACTGAGCGGTACAGGTGATGTTTTGCAGTCTTCACGGCCGCTTCCCACAATCTGCCAAAGTGCGGAGAGCGTGGTGGGATGAAGCGCCAGTCGATCGAGTCAGCCAAGCAGGATTCATGGACCTCCTTCATATGCGAGTCGCTCATAAAAAGCTTCTTTAGCTCCAGCAGCTTGTTCTTGGCGCCAACGAAGTTTGTCGCATTGTCAGACCAAATTTGACTTGGCCTTCCTCAAATGGCAGTAAAACGCTTTAATGCGCCTAGAAACGATGCGGTGGTCAGGTCCTTTACGAGCTCCATGTGCAGTGCCTTGGAAGTGAAGCAAATGAATACACTGATGTAACACTTGATCGGAGGCCTCGTGCGGATTTCTGATCGATAAAAGAAGGGCCCACAATAATCCACTCCAGTGACTTCAAAGGGTCGAGATCCTTCCAAACGCTCCTTAGGCAGGTCTGCCATGATGTGCTGAACCATGCGCGGCCTAGTCCTGAAGCATCTCACACTCGTGCTGACTGCCCTTGACACTGCCTTAATTCCTCCAATTGGCTTATATTCCAGCCGAATTTTAGCAAGGAGGGCGCGGGGTCCGGCATGAAGATTCCTCTCGTGATAATATATTATCAGAGCACAAGTCATGGGATGTCCCTTTGGCAAAATAAGCGGATGCTGAGCATCAAACCCTAGCGATGAGTTGCCAAGGCGACCTCCAACTGTAAGTAATCCAGACTGATCGATGAACGGAGAGAGCGAGCTGATGGAACTGGATTTCGTGACTTGACCATTGCGTTGAATCTCCTTTATGTCCACAAGTTTGCTAGCTGAATGTGTCGAATTAGAAGGTGCGTTCCTTGCCGAATATCAGAAACGGTAAGTTCAGAGTGCCGAAGACTATTTGCAAATTTATGCATGTAGGCGAATGTGCGCTGCATGCCAAAAAATGAGTTTGCAAATTTACATCCTGATGTGAGATCGGCATGTGGGGATGCGGCAATGCTCGCTTGCGGAGCTCTATAGTCGGTGTTTTAGGAACAGGAAACACAGGCCACTCTTCCTTGGAGCCTACCAAAAACGATGGACGGTAAAACCACAGCTCTGACTGGATAAGGTGGTTGGGAAGTGAGCCTCTTGAGAGGATATCAGCAGGATTTAAAGCTGTGAGAACATATCGCCATTCTATGGCTGCCGTCAACTACTGAATTGATGCCACTCGATTTTCCTCGAAAACTTGAATTACTATGATTTGAATTAGGGTGAATTGGCTGCTGGCCCGAACAACCTCTAAAAAAAGCATGAAAAAAATACCACATTTAAAAAGTTCTTAAAAAAAACTGTGCATAAAAAAAAACCATAATTGCTTGAAAATTCTTAAAGCCCCGAATCAGGAAAAGTCATTTTTGGACACAGTAGAAATTTTGTGTTGACTAGTGTATCCAACAAAACCTGGTAAAAAGTTTTTGCAGTATACTTTATTTTGTGTCAAAAACCATTTTTTGAAAGTGGTCAATTTTTGGGCCTTTGAACGGTAACCTCCTCTTAAGGAAAAATAATTTGCAAATCGAGTTTTTTTTATGGTCTCAATTTTTTCCTCTCTTTAATTTAATTTAACCTTCTTTTTTATTTTTAAAAGAAAAAATAAAAAATAACTTTGTAAATTAAAAAAAAAAATTTGAAAGTTATAAAGAAGCCTGGGACCGGGGCTTATATTTAATATCCCTTCAGAAATAATAACAGTTCCGGTAGTTTAGATTATGTATTTAATGTTTTATTGCTTAGATTCGTTCTTCGATAAGCTGCTTTTGGGAGGGCAGGCCATGCGGCGTTACCATACCATTGCCACAACTCAGCCATCCTACACTGCATTCGTCCCGAATGCGTCGTCGTCATCAACTTTAAATGGCATCCATGGTTTCATGTATTCAGCGCAGGTGCTCGTCTGCTTAGGACTTTCGCTGAACATGTCATCTTTCGTTACGTCATAGGTATTGCTTGGCTTATCTCTGGTAATTCGGTATGGACCAAAGTATTTTGGTTTTAACTTTAGCCAATAAATCACCAACGCTGTACTTTGCTGGTTTACGTCGTAGGTTGAAGGTTTTTCTGTTTTTGTCTTACATCTGGAGAATATGTTGTTTGGCTTGTTTTCTGAGATCATCTCGGCTATCGTTGAAAATTTTTACTATCTCTTCGTCTATCATTTCTTTAATCTTGATGTCTGCTTTTATGCGCATCTTTGTACCTGTGAGTATTTCGAACGTTGCATTGATAGTTTGCTGTACACTGCTAACAAACATATACCATTTGCTAGGATTATCCATTGAGAGTTTTGATAAAACTGCAATGATCGTAGAATTCAGTCTTTCAACTTGGCCGTTGGCCCGTGGTAGGCCTATTATTGCGTGGTGTTTAAAGTCTTCATTATGTCAGTACTGCTTAAACTCGTTGGATGTGAATGCTGACCCTTTGTCGGAAATGATTCGCAGCGGATACCTTACTCTGATCTTGAAGTCTTCCTATTGCCTCTCTTGCTGAAGTCGTCTTCGTCGGATACAGCCAATAAAATTTGGTGAAACTGTCGATTACGGCCAATGTATGCTTATACTGCTTGTGTGTTGACTCGAGAGGACCTAGAAAGTCGTTGTGGTACATCTGTAAGGGTTGTTCTTCCTTTGGCAGTGCATGTAGTTCTCCTTCTTTTCTTCCCTGCTTCCGGTTGGAAACAATGCATGGAAGCTTTGGAATATAAAATTCCTTAGCAATTATTCAACACCTATTTTCTTGATTTATTTTATATTTTCATTTGGTTAGCTCTTAATGAGTAGAAAAGAAAAAGGCAGAAATAAACTCAATAACTTTTTTTTTTTTATATTACAAAAAAAAAAATGTTTTGTATGTTTCACATAGAATATGGGTATAACAGCCATTTATAGTTTTTAAGGAAAAATGTTTCCAAGAAAAAATATAACGAAAATGTAACACTCTTAATAATTAATGGAGTTGCCCTTATGTTCCTGAAGCTTCTGCAACCTGCGGGGCATTGAACCTGCCAAGTTTTGTAGAGTTGATAACTCAATCTTGGCCCATTCTGCAACGATAGCTTGTTTTCTACGTCTCCCATCAGGTCCAAATATATTGAAATGTTCAATTGACCACTTCTCTTTTTCTCTGGCAGCTATGTTTGCATTTGATACTTGGTAACATAAGCATTAACATTACTGACATGAGTCCTAGTTTGGGTATTCGAGGTCTACCGCGAGTACTTCTGGCTTCTTTTGGAGGCGTTTCTGAGTTCCTTTTCCGTTCCTTTTCTTCAGACTCAATTCCAGCTAATGGACAAACTTTAGTAATCGGTCTTTTAATCGACCCATCTTGATGTTGACTGGTGACTACTCTGACTCTATCGTCCCTACCTTTATGTATTTCTTCTATTTTCCCTAATGGGCATCTATATGGATGACAGTTTTCATCTTTTATTAAAACTATCTGTCCTTTTTTAATATTCTGCATTCCTATTCTCCATTTATTTCTTTGTTGAAGAGTGTGTAAATAATCTTCTTGCCATTTAATCCAGAAGTCTCTCTTCACTTTTTGAATTAATTTCCACCTATCCAGATTTCCAATTCTTTCATCTGACACTATTTCACTGGGGCCAAATATTGGCCTTCCAATAATAAAATTGGCCTGTTGTTAATACATCCAAATCGTCAATATCATTTGAAGCGGTATACAACTGGCGTGAATTCAGTACAGCTTCAATTTGACATAAGAGGATTGCCATTTCTTCGTAGGTTAAATTATTGTCCCCAATCACTCTTTTTAAGTGATATTTCACCGATTTTACCCCAGCTTCCCAAATACCTCCAACGTTAGGTCCTGCCGGGGGGATAAGGTTCCACTCGATTTGTTCTCTTTCTAACATTGGAACCACTTTTATATTGTCCTTAAGGGCTCTCTGAAATTCTTTGTCTAATTTAAGCGAAGCTCCCAAAAAATTGGTTCCATTATCCGAAAAGATTTTTGTACATTTTCCTCTTCTTGAAAAAAATCTTCTAAGTGCAGCTAGAAAGGCATCCGAAGTTAGATCGCTGACAACTAGCCTTCGTCGCCTTGCACACAAATACAGCAATATATCCCTTATACGATTTCTGCCCACGGCTTTTAGAACATCTGATATGGTAAGGTCCGGCGAAGTCTATCCCTGTATTTGTAAAAGGGTGTGACATTGTTGTTCTGTATTTCGGCAGATTTCCCATAATTTGTTCTGCCGTATTCTGCCGAGACCTAGCACAGGTAATACACTCCTTAAGTTTTTGCTTTAAACAGTCTCTTAGCCCAAATATCTAATACTTTCGCTGGATATAATTTCGCATCAGATTATTTCCACCGTGCAATGTTTCCTTACGTGCATTATTGATATTTAAAGACGTTAAATTACACTTATTTAAAACCGCAAATTCTGCGCTTGAGTTTTGTAATCTTCCTCCAACTCGCAGTAATCCATCTTTATCTAAAAACGGATTTAAGCCCAATATTTTACTTTTTGTTTCTATTTCCTTTTTATACCCGGTACTCGAAGAGTAAAGGGGTATATTAGATTTGTGCAGAAAATTAATGTGTGTAACACCCAGAAGGAAGCGTTTCCGACCCCATAAAGTATATATATTCTTGATCAGCATCAATAGCCTCTGTCTGTCCGTCCGTCTGTCCGTCTTCATTAGCGCCTATAGCTCAAAGACCATAAAAGCTAGAGGAACACAATTTTGTATCCAGACTCCTGTCCTATCGCACTGTTACAAGCGTATTTCAAAATTTCGCCCCGCCCCCTACCGCCCACTCCAAGGACGAAAATCTGTGGCATGCACAATTTTAAAGATACGAGAAAACTAAAAACGCAGAATCGTAGACACTGACCTTATCTATCAGAGTGTTGAATCTGGATCAGATCGGATAATAAATATAGCCACAATGAAGAAAACCATTTCGAAATGCATCGTTCCCTCTCGCTCTCTCTCACACACAGGGGTAGGCGCTATGCCTGATCGAATTTTTTGACGCCTAGTTCTCAGAGACTATAAGAGCTAATACCACCAAACTTTCTATCCAAGCTCCTGTAATATCAAACCGAGACGAGTTTGTTTTAAAATTTGGCCACGCCCCCTTCCGCCCCCACAAAAGATGAAAATCTACAATTTTGAAGATACGGGAAAACCAAAAACGCAGAATCATAGAAAATGACTATATCTATCAGAGTATTGAATTTTAATCAGATCGGATCATAAATATAGGCAGAAGGAACAAATCAAATTTCAGTGGCCTCCCAAGCGCAGACTGATTCCCTCTCTCTCTCGCACACAGTCGTGTATGTATATGTAGGAAGTAGATAAAAACATGTAGAAATGGCAGATTTAAAAAATTTATGTAAACAAATATGGAAACATCTAATAGATCAAAATCTCCGAAAAGGTTCGACTTAAATTTTTTTTTTTTGGCTAAAATTAAATTTTTCCCTTTTGCGAACATGTAATAAATTACAACAAGCTCACATACATATATACTGACTGAGTACCGGGTATAAAGTAGAGCCGCGGCGTAGACGCGGCTCACAACGTTTCCCCTCGTTATTAATTAGGCTAGCTATTTCAGAACTGAATTGAATAGCTTGTTGTTCTTTCAATATCAATATCTTGGCGATCTTAATCTCATTGACTGTCAAATATGATGGGAATTTTTTATTTTCGGTTTTGATTTGAATAAAGCTTAATATATATCCAATGACTCTTTCTAGTTTATGCATACACGAGTGTTTCTGTAATAACTCATTAATTATGTTAGCTCTATCGATTATAAACGTTGTGCTAACAATTATTTATTCTTCAGTTTCCTCTTTTGGCCAATCTTCCTTAGATTTCGCCAGCCACTGAGAACCCTTCCACCAAATTTCAAAATCTTTCAGCTAATCTGTCTCTAATTTCGTCAGTTCTACGCCTAATAAATTTGTCTTTATTGTCTCCCTTCTTTATCCAGGCTAGAGTAATCGTAGAATCACTATAAGCATAACTTTTTGCTTCACTTCCAACTGCTATTTTCACCCGTTCAATCAATTTTGCTAGAAGATGAGCTGCACAAAGTTTTAATTTGGGAAAGGTTTTCCGATTCTTCTTCGGATTTACCTTTCTTTGGCTGGCTATTATATTTGACGAACCATCTACCTTGGCATAAACTAGGGCAGCATAAGCTTTCTCAGATGCCTCTGCAAAACCAGACTTTGCATCGGATTACTATGCTGAGAATTAAGCCATCTTGGTATCCGAATGCTCTCTAATGCTGTTAAATTGTCTTTAAATGAATTCCATTCACGAGTATCCTGATCTGATAGTTCTTCATCCCAATTTTTGTCTGACAACCAAGGTTTTTGCATAAATTTTCCAACAATTGTAACTGGAGACAACCAGCCTAAAGGGTCATACATCTTTGCTAATGTAGATAAAACTATTCTTTTGTTCGTTTTCTTAGTAGGTTCATAATGAAACGTTGTCAACAATTGCTGGGATATTTGTTATCCACTTTCTTAAGTAAAACCCAACCTTATCAAACTCCTGGGTAACTTCCTTTACATGCCTTTTGGCATCTAATATGGAATCAGCACCTGTCATCAGGTCGTCCATATAAAAATCATTTTTTATGATTTCTTTAATTGCTTTTTTTTTTTGCAATTATCTGCTATTGCTAAAAGCACCCTAGTACCTAAGTAGGGTGCTGAAGCTGTACCGTACGTAACGGTTGCTAGTTTATATTTTAATTTTTCGTTTGAAGCGTCTCTCCAGATTATATGCAAATAATGCTGATCTTCTTCATCAACATTAATTTGCCGGTACATTTTTTCAATGTCAATGATGCTGACGCATCAAAAACCACCCTGAGTTTTGTCGTTTTGTCTCTTATGACTCCCCTGATGGGGTAAATAATATTTTCCCTCTTTCTTGAACTTCATGTAATTTTCTTTTAGTTTTTTATTTTTGCTGAGTTTCTTTTTCTAAATTATAAAATCGCGCCATAGCTTGTGCCTTTGAATCTCCTAGATCCTTATCTTTTTTTAATGGTATTTTCACCACATACCTTCCATTTTAATCTCTTTTTGTAGTTTCCAAGAAATGCTTCTCACAAACATCTTCTTCCACGTCAGTACATCCGTTTTCCATTTCCCAGAAACGCTCTAAATCCCCGACTTCAATTGTTGTCTTGGAAAGGTGCAACCGGATATAATCCATCCGAATTCTGTATTTTGACCGAGTAGTCCATCTATTTTCACTACTCCGTCTTTTACAATATGGGCATACAAATCTACCCCAATTATTATATCCACCCTACTTGGTTTATTAAAGTTTATTTCAATTTATCAATCTTGAACGACTTTACAGGTAAAGCCTTCATAAGTTTTGGGAGAATGAATGCTTCAATATTAAGAGGTTTTTTTTTCGGCATCCCGAGTTTTTACCGTTAAAGTTACCTTATACTATGAAGTGCAAGAGTCTTTCGATGATACTCCACTTACCTCGGTGTTTTCCCTTTTGCGCGCCACTTTTAATATTTGTGCTGCTTCCTCTTAGCTCTAAGGTTTTCATAGCCACCATTCAACGCTCTTACTTTTATAAGTGCTGTGGCTAAAAACGCTTGTTTCTTTGTGAAATAAGTGTTAACATTTTCCCTTTTTTCATAGGGAATATGGAGCATCGTGTCATCTGATTTTTTTACAAATCCCATAAAACATTTCTGAGGAGCATTTCTTATACATGTCGTGCCTACAGCATCTTTTGCACAGGCGTTGCTCTCTATCGGACTCATTCTCTTAAACCTATAGCATTGCATTATTGTATGGCCTGCCATTTTACACAGCGGACAACTTTCTTTAATGCTGCTATATTGCACCACTCTTTTCAACGGGTTTATCTCTGCATCCTGCGATGAGTTCAGAGAAGTATACCGTTGTTCCAGAAATTCCATTGCATCGGGCAATGTTTGAATCTCTTTTGTCCTTTTTATATGACTTCCATATAATTGAAGGGCATATTTATTAAATTTTCTCAAAATTATGTGGGCAAAAATCACATCAACTTCTTCTGTTAATTGTGACTTTAACTTTATTAAATGTATTGACTCATTTATCGAGTCAGAAAACAATTTAATCTGTTTTGCTGAATCGTTGTCTAGCATTGGCAAATCTAGCAACCGATTCAGCTGATCAGAAAATATTTGCTTTTATTTTCATACCGCTTGGTCAGCAATTTCCAAGCGGCATTATAATTTTCCAATGGCCCCGTTAATAAGTGAGCAACCATACTCCTTGCTTCACTCTTTATCGCCATTTTTAAATAAAGGAATTTTAGAGATGTACTCAGCCCATCTCTATTATGAATTATTTCACTAAATAATTGTGAAAACCCGTCCCAGTCTTTTTCTTCTCCCGAAAATGAGGGTACTTCTGCCTTTGGTAGAACCGGAAAATCTTCATCTTCCTTCTTTGCTACTGACGCTTTACTAACGCTAGCTTTTTCCCCCATAATATGGCCTAAATACGCGATTATAGTTTCAGGAAATTACATTTCTTCATGTTTATCATTAGTCCATATTCCTCGCAACGTCTTAGAACCTCCTTTAAGTTGGCTACGGCTTCGTCTTCAGATTCTGCAGGTATGGTAATGTCTTCTACATACGGTTTTGCTACATATGGCATTTAAATGACGTTGGAATACGATTGAAGAGTTTGCCATACCAAATGTGACACGTAAAATCTGAAATGGCCTATTATGTGTCACAAACTATGTGTATTTGCGACTTTCTTCATCTATGCCAACGTGGAAGTAACCGTTCTTCAGGCATATTGAGCTAAATATTCGAGCGTTTTGGAGTCGATCTAGTTGATCTTCAATTAGGGGCAATGGAAAGTGGTCTCAGATGATGATTTTATTAATGCGTCTACACACACAGTCGACACACAGTCTATTCGTTCCGTCACGCCTTTTTATGAGAACTACTGGGATACTATATTCAGACTCGGATGTTTCTATGATGCCGTCCTTTGGTTTGGTTGTCTATTATGCATCGCTCGGCGAATGAAAATCTACGTGGCCGCGAATGTATTGGCGTATCTTCTTTCAAAACTAAACGCATTTTAATCTTCGTTATCTTCGTTGTAGTTTTTTAGGATATTCAAAATTTTTTCTTTCGATATTTGGGTCTAAATTTTCATAATTTTCAATTTTCATCATTTATTTACATCGGAAGTTTGAGGTTTGGATATTATCACACCTTTATTGTTTGTTGAGACTAGAGCTTGCTTGCAACATTTTTCCCCAAATACCATTTCTTTATCTAGCAATTGCGAGTCTACCACCAGAAAATTTGATTTAAATTCGCCTACGTTAATCATATAATGTTGTTCAAATGGTCCATTGGCTTTACTTTGGATTGATTTTTCTTTCGGAACCCGATTAAGTGTAGATTGCACTCTCCTAATATTGGTTTCCGTAATTTTGGATAAGTCGATTTCGGTATTAAATTATATTTACTGCTGGTGTCAATTAGTCCCGTGTATTAATTGTCATTTATCGTGACTTCTTGACACATAAATTCATGTGCTGATGTGACTACGCCTATTTCTTGAGTCGAACTTTTCACCTTTATTTATGCATTCCTTTGCAATGTGCCCGAAATTGTTACATTCAAAACATTTTCTGCCCTTGCTTTTGTTTTCAAACTCAGCTGATGTATATCCTTTGGCACCACAGTTGTAACATTTCATGTCTTTGTTTACATTTTTATTTTGTATCACTTGATTTTTATATTCGTTCTTTCTGTTATTTTTATTAAAACTGCCATGACTTTTATTTTAATTCTTTGCATTTTCAGCGTTTTACAAGATTGATTTATTTGCACTTAAGTCGTCGATTTCGTCAATTATATATCGAATTGGCGCATTGTCTTCAATTTTTTCGCGTGAAGCTAATTCCTTCATTTGTAAAAAATATTCTTGCACATTTTCAGTTTTCTTTATTTTTCTGTCAGCCATCGTTTTATGTAGTTGAGCACTATTTGTCGTCGTTTTGAATTCAATAAACAGCGTTTTTTTTCCAGTTCGGTATGTCGCATTCACTATTAGCAAAAATTTTTGCTATCCCTTTTAACTATCGTTGTGTGAAAATACATTTTTGCAGCTCGTTCCAATAAATAATTGTTGCCATTTCCTCAAATTCTTTTACCCATACTTCAACCAAAAGAATATCGTCGCCATGAATCGCACTGAATCTACGATGTCACGAAAGTTAAGAGCGACCCTCGGAACTTCTGACATTGAAAATCCGTTTGTTTGGTTTTTTTGTTATCTTCAATCTTTGTGCTCATGAATTCGCTGCCGTCTCCCTCATCTTCTTCGTCTTTCTTTGCGCCTTCGTCTTCATCTCCGCTTTTTTCTTGGTCTTTCTCTTCGCTCATATCTTATAATAGGCTAATTTTTCATATTGTGGAAAATATATGCGGTCAAGTTATCTTTATTGTTATAAGGCAGATGCAATATATTACAAATTATCGCCAGGTCGTTGTCGGAAAAATTTTCGGCAACATTTTAAAATACACTTGTAACAGTGCGATAGGACAGGAGTCTGGATACAAAATTGTGTTCCTCTAGCTTTTATAGTCTTTGAGCTATAGGCGCTAATGAAGACGGACAGACGGACAGACGGATGGACGGACGGACAGACAGACATAGCTATATCGACTCGGCTACTGATATATAACAGTAACAGTAATAACAGTATATAACAAAAAACAAGTGATGCGCACAACACATAAAATGAAACAGTGAAAGAAGTTAAGACAAACGTGAAAAACAAAAATACACGAAAAATGTCGCAGAATCGTAGAGAATGACAATATCTATCAGAGTGTTGAATCTGGATCAGATCGACTCATAAACATAGCCACAATGAAGAAAACCATTTCGAAATACATCGTTCCCTCTCGCTCTCTCTCACACACAGGGTTGGGCCAAAGACAATATAAATAGTAAGATAAATCTCGCCATACAAAATTTTTGGAGTCCATTTTGGCTGGGTGTCTTTTCGTGTGTCTTTTCACAAACAGAGAGAGACAGATAGACAGAGAGAAAGAGAACGAACCGCTCTCTCGTCCCATACGTGAGGCTGATATTCAACTGTACGTGTGCACACATGTTAGGTCTGCTTGTTTGTATTGGTTGTTGACGACGCCGCGCTCAACGAAATACCGAATACCTTAGAATTCATTGCGGACTATGACACTATTTGAAGACGCTTGCTCATAATACAAAAAAAGTAGTATTTTGTATACCTCTTATATGCAAATTTTGTTTAATGTACTATACGCGAATATAATGAAGGAATGTACCTATGTAAAAATACATAATCTATGTGATAAATGACTTCACATTCGATAAAATGTCTGTTGGGTATTTGTGGGTCGACTTAATATGCAAAGAATTTTGAAGTTCTTATGCATGCATGTATGTGCGTTTGTACGTAAACTTGTGCAAAGAAGACAAGACAATTTGATACAATTTCTTGAAAGGCGAATTGCGTTATAGGGGTTGATTTTGCGATTGAACAGGTTGGATAGAATTACTCGATAATTTTAAAACCATAATAATTGTATACCTAATATCAAATGTTCAAAATGGGTCATATATTTAATGTAAATATATTATATTAGTATTAGTATTAGTATATTAAAGAATTATATTATTATTACTATTTAAATGAATAATGCAATTTTATTATCCGAATGTCAATCGCCAACGAATTTTTTTCCCCCCTCCCCAATTCTCAGCAAATACATTTCTGTATTGTTTACGTCTCGACAAAATTCGGCAGCTCGGCACAAATACGCACACATAAGTGCTTGCAGCTCTGTGTGTACTCACACTTGCAAACTCATTCTCTCTTATCTTCTTCGTGCGAGCGAGACAGCGCGCACTTAGGCATATACAGAAAACTTCGCTGCTCACGATTGAAATTGTACGGGCGATACTCATCTTATTATTTATATTGTCTTTGGTTGGGCGCTGTGCCCATTCGTCCAGATGAGCGCCTAGATCTCAGAGACTATTAAAGCTAGAGCAACCAAACTCTCTATCCATGCTCCTGTAATATCACGTCAGTATAAGTGTATTTCAAAATTTGGCCACGCCCCCTTCCGCCCCCACAAAATATGAAAATCTACAATTTTGAAGATACGGGAAAACCAAAAACGCAGAATCATAGAAAATGACCATATCTATCAGAGTATTGAATCTGGATCAGATCGGATCATAAATATAGTCAGAAGGAACAAATGAAATTTCAGTGGCCTTCCAAGCGCAGACTCATTCCCTCTCGCACACAGCCGAGTATGTATATGTAGGAAGTATATTTAGACATGTAGAAAAGACAGATGTAAAAAACGTATGTAAAAAAAATGGAAACATCTAATATATAAAAATCTCCGAAAACGTTGACTTAATTTTTTTTTGTCTTTTTTGGCTAAAACTAAATTTATCCCTTTTGCGAACATGTAATAATGTAATTTATTACAAGCTCACATACATATATACTAACTGAGTACCAGGTTTAAAGTAGAGCCGCGGCGGTAGACGCGGCTCACAACGTTCCCCCTCGTTTTCATTTGCGAAAAGTTAACAACGAAAAAATTTGAATTTTTAGATTGAATTCTGTTCAGACTATTAAAATAAACCAAAACAAGTCAGTTTTAACTAAATTCATTATTTGTAACAACTCTTAATTGATTTTTATACCCGGTACTCGAAGAGTATTTGAAAAAATGGATGTGTGTAACACCCAGAAGGAAGCGTTTCCGTCCCCATAAAGTATATATATATTTTTGATCAGCATCAATAGCCGAGTCGATATAGCCATGTCTGTCCGTCCGTCCATCCGTCTGTATTCATGAGCGCCTATATCTCAGAGACTATAAAAGCTACAGCAACCTTATTTTGTATCCAGACTCCTATTTTATCACACTGTTACAAGTGTATTTCAAAATTACTCCCCGCCTCCTTCCGCCCACTCAAAGGACGAAAATCTGTGGCATGCACAATTTTAAAGATAATTTTAAAGTCTAAAATCGCAGAAACATAGACACTGACTTTGTCTATCAGAGTGTTGAATCTGGATCAGATCGGATCATAAATATAGCCACGATGAAGAAAACCATTTCGAAATGCATCGATCCCTCTCGCTCTCTCTCACACACCGCATTTTTGACGCCTAGATCTCAGAGACTATATGAGCTGGATCAACCAAACTTTCTATCCAAGCTTCTGTGATATCAAACCGAGACGAGTTTGTTTCAAAATTTGGCCACGCCCCCTTCCGCTCCCACAAAAGACGAAAATCTATAATTTTGAAGATACGGGAAAACCAAAAACACAGAATCATAGAAAATTACTATATCTTTCAAAATGTTGAATTTGGATCAGATCGGATCATTAGTATAGCCAGAAGAAACAAATGAAATTTCAGTGGCCTTCCAAGCGCAGACTCATTCCTTCTCTCTCTCGCACACAGCCGTGTATGTGTATGTAGGAAACAGATTTAGACATCCGAAATGCATCGATCCCTCTCGCTCTCTCTCACACACCGCATTTTTGACGCCTAGATCTCAGAGACTATATGAGCTGGATCAACCAAACTTTCTATCCAAGCTTCTGTGATATCAAACCGAGACGAGTTTGTTTCAAAATTTGGCCACGCCCCCTTCCGCTCCCACAAAATATGAAAATCTACAATTTTGAAGATACGGGAAAACCAAAAACGCAGAATCATAGAAAATGACCATATCTATCAGAGTATTGAATCTGGATCAGATCGGATCATAAATATAGTCAGAAGGAACAAATGAAATTTCAGTGGCCTTCCAAGCGCAGACTCATTCCCTCTCGCACACAGCCGAGTATGTATATGTAGGAAGTATATTTAGACATGTAGAAAAGACAGATGTAAAAAACGTATGTAAACAAAAATGGAAACATCGAATATATAAAAATCTCCGAAAAGGTTCGTCTGAATTTCTTTTTTCTTGTTTGGTTAAAATTAAGTTGGTCCCTTCTGCGACCATGTAATAAATTACATCAAGCTCACATGCATATATACTGACTGAGTACCGGGTATAAAGTAAAGCCGCGGCCGTAGACGCGTCTCACAACGTTCCCCCTCGTTCTGTTAATAAATTACAAATTCCGGCCGTCTAACCCATATCGAGTATGGAAGAATTTTTGAACTGCGTGATTCGGGGATGGCAATACGCGAAATTGCAGAAAATGTTCGCAAAAATAATAACACAGTAGAAAAATTGATAAAGAACCCAGAAAATCATGGGAAACAGCTCCGCTCTGGTCGCCCAACATTGGTTAACAACCGGGACAAAAGACGAATATAAAATCTAGCGGTCAATGAAAATATCAGCGCATCCCAAATACGAAGCAAATTGTCTCTGCCGGTATCCGTGAGACGTGTACAACAAATTTTAAAGAGTTCGGAGAATGTTTCGTACGGGAAAAAACTGTTAAAACCGGAACTACTGCCTAGGCACAAAGCTGCTCGATTAAAGTTTGCCAACAAATATAAATTTTGGGAAACTGAATGGGAAAACATAATTTTTAGCGACGAAAAAAAGTTCAATTTAGATGGCCCTGATGGCTACCGATATTATTACCGCGATGTGCGAAGCCCAAAAAAAGTTCACGTGTCCAGAAATTTCCGCGGAGAGTCTCTCATGATATGTGCTGCGTTCGGCTTTAATGGAAAGACTCCCATGTGTTTTATAACCCATAAAATGAATGCACAAAATTATATTGAGCTATTGGAGACTGTGTTAGTGCAATTTGGGGAGGATAATTTCGGTGATACATGGATATTCCAGCAGGATAATGCACCCATTCAAACCGCAAAGCTCACTAAGGCTTATTTTAAAGATTCCCAAATTCCTCTTTTAGAGTGGCCAGCACGCAGCCCGGACCTAAACCCGCTTGAAAATCTTTGGGGCATCTTGTCTCATCGGGTTTATGCCAACGGGAAGCAGTTTTCAACTTTAAAAGAATTAAAAGAAGCCATTATTAAAAAATGGGAGAAATTGGATATCCAAATGCTCCAAAACTTGGTCAATTCAATGCCAGGACGGATAGTGAAGGTGTTAAACAACAATGGATGTTCTATTTAAGTTTTTTGTATGGTTTACAAATTTTTGTTTTGCCTTTTGTAAGTTCTGACGCACATATAATGAATTTGTTCAGTTATTTATTTCGCTTCAGAATATTTTTTCTTAATTTTTTTTTATTTTTCTATTTTTTATTTTATTATGTTACAGTCTTTTGATAATATTATTAAGTTAGGCTGCGTTTACACTGTGGCTGCGTCTTGCTTTTCTGCGTCTTCCCAGAGACGCAGTTTTTTTTACATAAGTTGAGCATACGGCCCTAGTGGTGGCAAAAAGTTGCGTCGGTTTCCGACGCAGTTGCGTCTATTCGATATATTCGATTGTTTTTGCACTTAACAGCACATTTTCGTACTTTTCTGCCTATCAGCGAAACTATTACCACTAGCAGATCGAAAATCGCGATAAAATTATGAATGAGGGAAAAGATACAAATATACAAATATTCCTTACAAATTCTGCTGGCATATACTCATCAGCGAGCTCAGCAGTCAATTCCCGACACACAATGGCTTTGGACACAACGAATAGATTCCCTATTGTGCGATATTCCGAAGAGGATCCCAGGCAATATAGCGCTATGGCTATCCTTTTCTCCAAAGGGATTGCCTGTTGAAAATTCGTATCCTGTTTTCGGAGATTAGGCAGCAGTCCCAAAAGAATGTCGAAAGTACTCCTCTTCATGCGGAAGTTGTCATTAAAAAACGCGTCGGAGTTGCTTACAACATATTCCTCCCAAAATGAACCATATCGTGGCTATTGCAATTTAGAATACATTATTTAATTGAAAAGATAACATTATCACCCTATTATTTACAAGGGTCCAAACGCGTCGAAGACATTGCAGTTTCAAGACAAATTGTGACTTCTCTGCAGATGACCCCGCTTCCATGCGTTGCAAAAGATTGTCCTAATTTTGTACCACCGCAGATAAAAGAATTAATTCTTTTTGTGGTATTTTGCTCACAACCTATTTTTTTTATTAGGTTTGTGCAACAAAATTTTTTCTCTCGTCAGCTCTTTTCAAGACGCAAAGACGCGCGTCTGCCAATGTAAACGCCAATTCTGCTTCTCTGCGTCTTGGCCGGTATCGATAGGAAACGCGCCCAGTGTAAAAAAGCTATTAATATAATAATTTGTTTTTTGAAAATATATTGAACGGTTTTGAACTTTTGTATCCAGATTACTAATTTTCTTTCTCTCTCCACGAGTCGTAGTTAAAACGTTTGTAGGTGTAAAAAACAAATGTAAACAAATGTGGAAAGGGTTTCACACTATTTTAGTCTCTAAATTTCCTTTTTTGGCAATTCTTAAATTTTTTGCGAACATAGAATAAATTACATAAATCGTTGGCTCACATATATACTGACTGATTACCGGGTATAAAGTAGAGCCGCGACCTTAGCCGCGGCTCACAACGTTTGCTCTCGTTTCTTTTATATACTTCCGTTTTGTGCGTGGCTCTCCACGTATGTTTGAATGTATGTGTGATCTGCGTCGTTTTTTCTTTTAAATGTTGGTTTTCGTTGCACAGCACAAATTACGCACTTTGTTTTGGGTTGACCCCCGAAAATATGTGGGACCAGAGCCTATATTTAATATTCCTTCAGAAATAATAGTAGTTCCTGTAGTTTAGATTATTTATTTAATGTTGTATTGCTTAGATTAGTTAGATTGTTAGGTTTAATAACACTAGTCAACACAACATTTCCGCTGTGGCGAAAAATTACTTTTTCTGATAGATTTGGGGATTTAAAAATGTTTAAGCTGTATGGTTTTTTTTAGGCGTAGTGGTTTTTTTTTAGGAAATTTTGTAAAATCGTTTTTTTTCAGAGCTAGTGCTTCTTTTTTTACGTTACTAATGTATCATACATCTGGTTGTATTGAACTTTGCAGTTCTAAAAACCTGACAGATGCGGCTATGAATCATATCCAAACACTTTGTACATGCAGCCTTATGTCTGGAAGACAGATATCAACCACAGAAACAAGCATTAAATCTTGTTTGTCCATTTTAGTCTAACTTTCCATAATAGCCGAATACAATAATAGGCTACTTCCCCATAACTTTTAAACGTATTTCGAAAAAGTCCAAAGTCTGCGTTATAACAATATTTATTGCAGTGAGTTGATTAGCCGAATTACTATGTATTACCGCGAATACTTTTAACTTTTCAGTTCGTGCATCTATTACTAATAGCAGGGACCGTAATCATTATAAGTTATATTATAAAAACGAGGGGAACGTTGTGAGCCGGTACTCAGTCAGTAAATATGTATGTGAGCTTGTTGTAATTCATTACATGTTCGCAAAAAGGAAAAAAATTAAATTTTAGCAAAAAAAAAAAAATTTAAGTCGAACCTTTTCGGAGATTTTGATCTATTAGATGTTTCCATATTTGTTTACATACATTTTTTACATCTGCCATTTCTACATGTCTTTATCTACTTCCTACATATACATACACGGCTGTGTGCGAGAGAGAGAGGGAATGAGTCAGCGCTTGGAGGGCCACTGAAATTTTATTTGTTCCTTCTGACTATACTAATGATCCGATCTTATCCAGATTCAACATTCTGATAGATATGGTAATTTTCTATGATTCTGCGTTTTTGGTTTTCCCGTATCTTCAAAATTGTAGATTTTCATCTATTGTGAGCGGAAGGGGGCGTGGCCAAATTTTAAAACAAACTCGTCTCGGTTTGATATCACAGGAGCTTGGATAGAAAGTTTGGTTGATCTAGTTCTTATAGTCTCTGAGAACTAGGCGTCTAAAAATTCGATCAGGCATAGCGCCTACCCCTGTGTGTGAGAGAGAGCGAGAGGGAACGATGCATTTCGAAATGGTTTTCTTCATTGTAGCTATATTTATCATCTGATCTGATCCAGATTCAACAATCTGATAGATATGCTCATTCTCTATGATTCTGCGTTTTTAGTTTTCTTGTATCTTTAAAATTGTGCATGCCACAGATTTTCGTCCTTGGAGTGGGCGGAAGGGGGCGGGGCGAAATTTTGAAATACGCTTGTAACAGTGCGATAGAACAGGAGTCTGGATAATTGTGTTCCTCTAGCTTTTATGGTCTTTGAGTTATAGGCGTTAATGAAGACGGACAGACGGACGGACAGACAGACATAGCTATATCGACTCGGCTATTGATGCTGATCAAGAATATATATACCTTATGGGGTCGGAAACGCTTCCTTCTGGGTTTTACACTCATCCACTTTTTGCACAAATCTAATATACCCCTTTACTCTTCGAGTACCGGGTATAATTACATGGTAATGATTAAATTTCGATTTTTTGCATTTTTCTTCAATGATAATAATTAATTGACGACAAAAATTAAACTCAAAAATAATGATTATTTTTGAGCAAAAAAATAAAACTCAAAAATAAAAATTATTAATGATTTTTATTTTTTTCGCTCAAAATAAAACTCAACATTAATTTACGGATTCTGAGTTAAATTTAAAAATCATGACGGCAATGCAGAGATTCTACAAAAAAGAAGATTTTGGTGTGAATCATTTTTTTCTAAGTCCATTAGAAGTGGATTTTATTTTTATTTAAGAAAAAAAAAAAAAATTATTTACGGTCCCCGTTACAAATAGCCAAACAATAATGGTATATGGCCTTCATGAATGTGCTGCGCATAGGGAGACATTGAAGCCATAACAGTGTTTGTAATCACGTTAATAGTATTTATTGACTTAAACATAATCTACTGTATTCTAATCTTTTTTATTAAATAGGCAACCTTCGAGAACGCCTCTCTACATCGTAGTGGTCTGTTGTGGTCAACGAGTACAGGAGACACTTGTAATGATTAAATCAGCAATCCTTTTCAATTATGAAAAACAGTATCTTAAATTTTTGATTTTTACTGAGAAAGAAAAATATGATGAATTAAGAGAAAAGTTAACAGACTGGCAAAATATCCTACCATCGTTAATTGACTTCGAGATTTTACCTTTGAACTTTCCTAGTCAAAATAAGATTGAGTGGATGAATCTGTTCAAGCCCTGTGCCGCCCAGCGTCTATTTTTTCCGGTAAGTCCAAATTAGTATTTCAGTTTCATTACCAACTGTATTTTCGTACGCATAATTCTAAAACATAACACAGTACAGTAGTGTTGCATTTCTTACGAGACCACGAGTGTAAGTTGTAGGGCTAGTTCGGCAGTTGTTATGACCATGACTAAAAAAGGGAAACATTTAAATTTAGCTAAAAAAGAAAAAAAAAATTAAGTCGAAACTTTTCGGAGATTTTTATATATTAGATGTTTCAATTTTTGTTTACATACGTTTTTTACAACTGCCTTTTCTACATGTCTACGCCTACTTCCTACATATACATACACGGCTGTGTGCGCGAGAGAGAGGGAATGAGTATGCACTTGGAAGGCCACTGAAATTTTATTTGTTCCTTCTGACTATACTAATGATCCAATCTTATCCAGATTCAAATCTCTGATAGATATGGTAATTTTCTATGATTCTGTGTTTTTGGTTTTCCCGTATCTTCAAAATTATAGATTTTCGTCCTTTGTGGGGTGTGGAAGGGGGCGTGGCCAAATTTTGAAACAAACTCGTCTCGGTTTGATATCACAGGAGCTTGAATAGAAAGTTTGGTTGATCTAGCTCTTATAGTCTCTGAGATCTAGGCGTCAATAAATTCGATCGGGCATAGCACCCACCCCGGTGTTTGAGGGAGAGCGAGAGCGAACGATGCATTTCGAAATGGTTTTCTTCATTGTGGCTATATTTATGAGTCGATCTGATCCAGATTCAACACTCTGATAGATATTGTCATTCTCTACGATTCTGCGTTTTTAGTTTTCTCGTATCTTTCAAATTGTGCATGCCACAGATTTTCGTCCTTGGAGTGGGCGGAAGGGCGCGGGGCGAAATTTTGAAATACACTTGTAACAGTGTGATATCACAGAAGTCTAGATACAAAACGAGGGGGAACGTTATGAGCCGCGTCTGCGCCGCGGCTCTACTTTATACCCGGTACTCAGTCAGTATATATGTATGTGAGCTTGTTGTAATTTATTACATGTTCGCAAAAGGAAAATATTAAATTTTAGCCAAAAAAAAACAATTTAAGTCGAACCTTTTCGGAGATTTTGATCTATTAGATGTTTCCATATTGGTTAACATAAATTTTTTACATCTGCCATTTCTACATGTTTTTATCTACTTCCTACATATACATACACGGCTGTGTGCGAGAGAGAGAGGGAATCAGTCTGCGCTTGGAAGGCCACTGAAATTTCATTTGTTCCTTCTGACTATATTTATGATCCGATCTGATCCAAATTCAATACTCTGATAGATATAGTAATTTTCTATGATTCTGCGTTTTTGGTTTTCCCGTATCTTCAAAATTGTAGATTTTCATCTTTTGTGGGGGCGGAAGGGGGCGTGGCCAAATTTTAAAACAAACTCGTCTCGGTTTGATATCACAGGAGCTTGGATAGAAAGTTTGGTGGTTCTAGCTCTTATAGTCTCTGAGAACTAGGCGTCAAAAAATTCGATCAGGCATAGCGCCTACCCCTGTGTGTGAGAGAGAGCGAGAGGGAACGATGCATTTCGAAATTGTTTTCTTCATTGTGGCTATATTTATGAGTCGATCTGATCCAGATTCAACACTCTGATAGATATTGTCATTCTCTACGATTCTGCGTTTTTAGTTTTCTCGTATCTTTAAAATTGTGCATGCCACAGATTTTCGTCCTTGGAGTGGGCGGAAGGGGGCGGGGCGAAATTTTGAAATACACTTGTAACAGTGCGATAGGACAGGAGTCTGGATACAAAATAGTGTTCCTCTAGCTTTTATGGTCTTTGAGCTATAGGCGCTAATGAAGACGGACGGACGGACAGACAGACATAGCTATATCGACTCGGCTATTGATGCTGATCAAGAATATATATACTTTATGGGGTCGGAAACGCTTCCTTCTGGGTGTTACACACATTAATTTTTTGCACAAATCTAATATACCCCTTTACTCTTCGAGTACCGGGTATAATAAGGTTGCTGTAGCTTTTATAGTCTCTGAGATATAGGCGCTCATGAATACAGACGGACGGACGGACGGACAGACAGACAGACAGACATGGCTATATCGACTCGGCTATTGATGCTGATCAAGAATACAGTAGCGGACAAAGAAATCCGGACAGGCCAAAAAATGTTCGTTTCGTAAATTTTTTCAAATTGTGTTTATTGTTTCAAGACATTTTGTATTAAACTTATTAAATGAATGTATTTGCTAACCAAAACAACTATTATTTAGATTTCAGTGATGTTTGATTTTTAGGAAAAATGGTAAATTAAAATTATTGATAATATTTCAAAAACTGAGGAACAAAAACAATTTTTTTTTTTTACTTTTAAAGCAAGTTACAAATTATTTGAAAATTATATTTTTTTGAATGGAATATTATTCTACTTAAAAAATTATCTTTCAATATTTTGTTGGACCTCCTTTGTTTTTTATGACCGCCTTTATCCGTGTCGGAATAGAATCGACTAGATGCTGGATTGTTTCAATGGTTAAATCGTTGTACCAAACATTTTCCACAATTGAATCAAGCTCTCTAAAAGTTTTGGGTTTCTTCTTCGTTATGTTAACCTTTAAAATATGCCAAAGATTCTCAATCGGATTTAAATCAGGACTATTGCCTGGCCAGTCCAATGAAGTTATTCCAACCCGCTTCAAATATTTTGTAATCTAAAAAGAAGAAAAAATATTGTAAGTTTAAGAGATTAGGTATCATTTATACAATAAATAAAGGAATTTAAAAAAAATATGACTTACCGATTTTGCACGATGGCAAGGAGCAGAATCGTCCTGAAAAATGATATCATCGGCTTACGAAAGATGCTCCTCAATAGATGGTACAAGATGATCCTCCAAAATTTGTTGGTACTTTGCGGCGTTTACTGTTCCATCAATTAGTGCCAGATTTCCAACTCCAAAGTAAGAAAAGCATCCCCAGACCATACGAGATCCACCATGCCTGACCGTCCGTCGTAGGCACTCATTTTTGAACCTTTCTCCGACTTTACGTCTCACGTAGGACATACCATCGGAACCAAAAAGGTTTATTTTGGACTCATCTGAAAATATAACGTTCCTCCAATCGTTTAAGGTCCAAGATTCGTGCTTTTTAGCCCATTGTAGCCGTTTTTTACGCATTTTAACGGTCAAAACCGGTTTTTTTGCTGGTCTGCGCCCATTAAGTCCTGCATCCTGAAGGCGTCTTCGTACTGTTCGAGTGCTAATATCGACTCCTTCCGACTGAAAAAACTCAAATCTTATGTCTTCTGCAGTTTTGAATCGATTGTCCATGCTTAAGCGCTTCAGAATACGATCTTCCTGGTCGTTGGTCTTCTTCTTTCTTCCTGTCCCGGGATTTCGCTTCAGAGTTCCGGTTTTTTCAAAATTCTTTAAGAAATCCCCGACAGAAGACTTACTAAAGCCAACTTTAGCGCTTATATCACGGAGGCTTAAATTTTCCGATCGCAAAGCCAATATGGCACCTTTATCAGCTTCAGTCATTTTCGACATGTTTCACTTTTTATTTTTTTTTTCACATCTAAAGCTTAGGATGCTCCAAACTGGGTGGTATTTTAAAACTAATTACTTAATAGATAACACGAAAAAATATCCAAGCCGATTGAACCCTTTTTACATATTTTACGCCCGTTCAAAGCTTGCATATAGAGGCCATACCTAGGTGTCCGGATTTCTTTGTCCGCTACTGTATATATACTTTATGGGGTCGGAAACGCTTCCTTCTGGGTGTTACACACATCCACTTTTGCCACAAATCTAATATATCCCTATACTCTTTGAGTACCGGGTATAACCAGGAAACCAGGGCCAGGAATTTTGCGTTTTACTGGTCTTAGTATCCAGCAAGCTGAACGAAATTCACAGATTCTTATCGATGATTGGCCCATCGACACAATTGTGGACTGAGAGAACTTGGATGGAGGAAAAAACTCTTGGCAAAACAAATAAGAGAGATGCAAATTTTCAGCGTGAGGAGAAGATTGCTTTAATAAAATCAGTTGAGGCAAGACAGACAGACATAGCTATATCGACTCGGCTATTGATGCTGATCAAGAATATGGTTGTGTAACTGTTTTGTCAACTGTTTCTTTAGGCATTTCTACATTATGTTTCTGATTTTCACTGTTTTGATACCCGGTACTCGAAGAGTATAGGCAAAGACAATATAAATAGTAAGATAAATCTCGCCATTCAAAATTATTGAGGTCGATTTTGGCTCTGTGGATTTCATTATGGAATTGATTCAAATAGAGAGAGAGAGAGAAAGAGAGCGCACCGCTCTCTGCCCTATACATGAGGCTGAGAAAAAATAATTTGATAAAATTGCTTGAAAGGCGAATTGCGGCATGGGGGTTGATTTTGCGATTGTATTGTCTATTATCATATCAATATTACATCTCTCAGTAATATGTATTAACTAAAATATAAAGAAACATCTTAAATTTATGTAAATATGTATTTGTATATTAACTATTTTATATATTTAATATAATAAATTATATAGATATTATGTATATTACCCATTTTTAGTGTTTGATATAATAATAAATAAAATATTAGCTAAATGATTTTGTGTTATTGGAATCACCAACGAATTTTTTTCCCCCCACTCCAACTCCCAGCAAATACATTTCTGTCTTGTTTACGTCTCGTCAAAATTCGGCAGCTCGGCACAAATACGCACACATATGTGCTTGCAGCTCTGTGTGTACTCACACATGCAAGCTCATTCTCTCTATTCTCTTCTTTTTACGAGCTAGTCAGCACGTACTCGAGCATATACAGAAATCAGCGCTGCTCACGGTATGAAATAGTATGGGCGTTTGGCATCTCACTATTTATATTGTCTTTGGCAATACCCTGTGATCGGATTGGACAAAATTATACCCTGATTGTGGCACTCAATATGTGTGGATACCAATAAACCCAAATTTGAAGCTGTTAAAACCAGGGACCGTAATCATTATAAGTTTTATTTTAAAAATCCCGTCATAATAATTATATAATGAGTTTTATGATTTTCTTCTCCGATAATGATTAATTTTGATTAATTTTATAATAATTATAAGTAATCATTATTTTTGATAAAAAAAAATAAAACTCAAAAATAATGATTATAAATGATTTTTATTTTTTTTCGCTCAAAATAAAACTCAACAATAGTTTAGCAAATTTTTGACTAATTCAGGGTTTTGCTTCTTTAAAAATCAATTTTTTTTTAAGTAGCAATAATAAGCAAGTGATCAAACAGATAAGCCTTTAAGGCAAGTAAGAAATCCTAAAAAACATTACCCTGCTTATTAATTAACAATAATAACAGTGCCAATGTAAGGTACTTACCAAAGCTTAAAATCTTAGGATAAGACTTTTCCTCAACATTTATATGCTTTAATGTGAACACACCCAACAGACTATTTAAGTACAGGGCATAATAAGAGTCGTCAAATTTGTTTTAAAAGGACATACTTGAAGGAATAAATGAAATTTAATAGAAAATAGTAGAATCCTTAATTTACGTCCTTGAAGGACATTTGATGTATCATATGAAAGGCAATAACTCATAGATCAAGAGTACATAATCAAATCTGCGAAAATTTGTACACGGAAGCCGTGAACTATTGTTGAGTTTTACTTTCAGCGAACAAATTAAAAATCATTTTTAATCATTATTTTTGAGATTTATTTTTTTTATCAAAAATAATTATTACTTATCAGAGATCTGCAGCGGTCCACCGGAACTACTAGTCTACCGCATTCGTACAATATCATTTTCATACATGAGTAGTGAAGAAACGCAACAAAAATTGATGCGGTGTTTTTTTACTCGTTTCTTTTTCTGCTCATTCGTATGCGGGGCCTGAAGTGTGCGTCACATTCTGAGTGGGTATATTTTTGACATAAAAGCAGGCACCGCAAAAAAAGTTTTTGTAGAAAAACTACCCCGAAAATGATGTAAAGACGCATACATTAAAACAGGGGTGCCCAAAGCCAGCATACGGAAGAGCAATCACCAACACTCACAAAGAAAAACACTAATACCAAGAGGCGCCCGATTTTTTGTATTTCAATTTGTGTCCGTCCGTCTGTCCGTCTTCATTAGCGCCTATATCTCAGAGACTATTAAAGCTAGAGGAACACAATTTTGCATCCAGACTCCTGTCATATCACACTGTATTTACAAATTTCTCCCCGCCCCCTTCCGCCCACTCCATGGACGAAAATCAGTGGCATGCACAATTTTGAAGATACGAGAGAACTAAAAACGTCGAATCGTAGAGAATGACCATATCTATAAGAGTGTTCAATCTGGATCAGATCGGATCATAAATATAGCCACAGTGAAGAAAACCATTTCGAAATGCATCGTTCCCTCTCGCTCTCTCTCACACACCGGTTTGGGTGCTGTGCCCATTCGTCCAGATGAGCGCCTAGATCTCAGAGACTATAAAAGCTAGAGCAACCAAACTCTCTATCCATGCTCCTGTGATATCACTTCAGTACAAGTGTATTTCAAAATTTTGCCACGCCCCCTTCCGCCCCCACAAAGGACGAAAATTCACAATTTTTAAGATACGAGAAAACAAAAAACGCAGAATCATAGAAGATGACCTATCAGAGTATTGAATCTGGATCAGATCGGATCATAAATATAGTCAGAAGGAACAAATGAAATTTCAATGGCGTTCCAAGCGCAGACTCATTCCCTCTCTCTCTCGCACACAGCCGTGAATGTATATATAGGAAGTAGATGAAGACATATAGAAAAGGCAGATAAAAAACGTAAGTAAAAAAATATGGAAGCATCTAATAGATCAAAATCTCCGAAAAGGTTCGACTTAAATTTTTTTTTTTTGGCTAAAATTAAATTTGTCCCTTTTGCGAACATGTAATAAATTACAACAAGCTCACATACATACATATATACTGACTGAGTACCGGGTATAAAGTAGAGCCGCGTTGGTAGATGCGGCTCACAACGTTCCCACTTGTTGGTTTTAGATCAGGGGTGCCCAAAGCCAGCATACGGAAGAGCAATCACCAACACTTACAAAGAAAAACACTTATACCAAGAGGCGAACGATTTTTTGTATTTTAATTTGTGCACTGGAAGAAAAAAGTTTGCATACATTTTCACTAATGTGAAAAATAAGGTTTACTAAATGATTAAATTTTGTATTTAAAATCAATTTTGTAGGATATATAATGTACTGCTGTTCGCAACAATAGTTTTGAGCGAAAAAAATTTACTCAAACATGCGCTATTAAACATTTTGCCGGCAGGTTGAACACAAAAAAGGTTTTTTTTCAGTGCAAGCTCGAAGATAAGGCAGAAGCAAAATGAGTAAGAAAACAACAAAAGCATCGAAATTGTTGTTGGTCAGTTTGCGTTCGCGAGCAACGACGACCCACACAAGCAAACAAAAACGGTTTCGGTTTCACGCATAGCATACACTCACATAATTTTTGCATGTGTGGGGTTTTTTTATTCTTGGTGCCGTTCATGTATACGTTCTGTGAGTTCCTATCCCAAGAGTAAAAACAAAAACAAAGCGAGCCCAAGAGCATAGGCCTGGGCACTAGGGTGGAGTGAAACATTTTTTTTTTTAAATTGGGTTTCCTATATTATTAATTGATGATCCCTACTCTTAAACAAATCTGTGCAAAATTTCAACTTAAAAAAAAATGTCTTAAGGTTCCGCACTAGACTCTAATTTGGGGAAACAACCCATTATGAGACATACAAAAAAAAATGTGTTTCATGTATTTTCAATGATTATTTTCGTGTATTTATCTTAAAACTATTAATATTTAATGCAAAATAACGAAAGGTAATTTAAATTAACCTAAGGTACTTAATATTCTATATATTTTTTCAGGTGAAAAATTGAGATTTTGTCTCAAACAGAGGTAGTTCCTTCCTTGCTTTTATTCGGGTACGAATGAACCCATCCCTAGCTTGTGGTCCACAGACAGACAATGAAGCCTCTGTCACAAGCTTGACACATCTTTCTACAGCTTGAAAGTGGCAAGGAAGATGTATCTGATAAAAACCTAATCTATTGTGCGGACGAAGTGGTACTTAAACAGTCGACCGCTTTCTTAGCAAATTCGTCGTACTTTCGCTTTCGGGTTTCATTACGTTGAATAGATTTCATCACAGTTGTATCCACATTACCAATATACATTTTCCGATCACTTCGTTGGTCAATTAAGAATATTTCTTCTGATGGAGGGCATTTGGTTGGGCATTTACATACTGCTCTGGAGGCACACTTACATGTTGCGATGTCAAATAATTTAGTGAGCGAATCTTTGTAAAAAGTCTGCTTTTTGTTGACCGCGCGTAATTTCTTTATACCTTGATACTTTTTGTGATACAGAATTAGCCTATTGACAACTTGTTGGTGACTAATTGTCGGTATAGATGACTTTTTCCAAATGTTTTCGATGTCAGTAGCAATCACGTCATATATTTCCTTCACTGCAGGATCTTTTCCATTACTTAACTCAAGAAAGTCGATTCTTGTCCACAAGTAATGTTTCAGAATATCGCAATGTGTTGACAAAGTATTTCCACTAATTTTTTTGGATCACCAAATATAGGGCAGCGCACATCTTGTCGAGTTTTAGGCATTTCGTATTTTATAGTTTGTTATATAGTTTGTTTGACGAATTGTGTGTATGTAATACTATGTACGTATATCATATAGCAAATGCCGATCACCTAAACGGTTGTAAATGTTATATATGTACGTATAATAGGCTTAGATTAACAATAAACTTACCAGTCCGTGGAGTAAACAAAAAAAAAAAGTGCAAAAAGGCGGGAAGTTCACATACAATAGTTCGAACGATATTTATTTTGATCGATTATTTTTATATGCGATTACTATTGATGTTTATGGTTGTTATCTGTCGTTCCTACCAAGAGTACTACTTATAGAGTAGCTCTTAGTTTTTGGCGGAAGCAAAAGAAAAATTAAGCTTCAAAAAAACCTTTCTTGGCAAATGACATTTCAAACATTCTTCATGCGGAACCTCAAGATGAAGTGTTAGAACTTTGATTTTTTTTACACATTTTTTATTTATATGAGGTCATTGATTAACAATATAGGAGTAAAGAAAAAAAAAATTGTATTTTTTTTGGTCAGTTTCACTCCACCCTACTGGGCACCCCTGTTTTAGATATTTGATTACAATATTTTATGTTGGTGCTCTGCAATATTTATATAACAGAAATAGGCCAATTATGGTTATGAAAGATAAAATGATTATTATCAAAATTATTTCCTTAATTTCTACGTGTGACATTGGTTCAATCTTGGTTACATTGTGTTCAGTAAACATCAAATTTGTATCTTGTTGAAATTTGTTTGATATTGAAATTTGTTTTAGTTCTGCAGTGCACATATTTTTATTATTTTATTGTTTTCTATATAAATTTCCTGGTTGTTACAATTTTGGTAAAGTTTTTCTCGTGACATATTCCAAGTAATTAATATGTTTGGTTTAATATATTGGATGTAATTCTGTTTTCGAAATTTAAGAAAAGTACATGTTGATCTTTCGTGTCTAATAATGTTGGCAATACAATGATCCTTATAAATTTATTTTTTGAGAGTATTTAAAACATTGTTTTCGTGCAAATAAAATTTTCCTGCGACATTTTCATTGATAATCTGCACATTATTATCAGGGTATGGTGATATGGGAATGTTGATGTATCAATTATGTTAGCTGGGAAATGCGAAAAAATAATATTTCATTAGTGGCTATGCTATACCAAGCAGAAGTTTTTATGTCATTTATATTTTTATGGTCAATGTCATGATTATTGTGACTCCGTAGATCAGGGGTGCCCAAAGCCAGCATACGGAAGAGCAATCACCAACACTCACAAAGAAAAACACTAATACCAAGAGGCGCCCGATTTTTTGCATTTCAATTTGTGCACTGGAAGAAAAATGTTTGCATACATTTTCACTTATGTGAAAAATAAGGTTTACCAAATGATTAAATTTTGTATTCAAAATCAATTTTGTAGGATATATAATGCACTGCTATTCGCAACAATAGTTTTGAGCGAAAAAAAATGTACTCAAACATGTACATGTATTAAACATTTTGCCGGCAGGTTGAACACAAAAAAGGTTTTTTTCAGTGCAAGCTCGAAGATAAGGCAGAAGCAAAATGAGTAAGAAAACAACAAAAGCATCGAAATTGTTGTTGGTCAGCTTGCGTTCGCGAGCAACGACGATCCACACAAGCAAACAGTAACGGTTTCGGTTCCACGCATAGCATACACACATATAATTGTTGCATGTGTTAGGTTTTTTTATTCTTATTCGTTCATGTATACGTTCTGTGAGTTCCTATCCCAAGAGTAAAAACAAAAACAAAGCGAGCCCAAGAGCATAGGCCTGGGCACCCCTGCCGTAGATTGTGATTGCAAATATTTACTATAATTAGTTTTCTTTTTCTTTTTAAATTTTCTCTTGTAATGAGTAACAATCTGTCCACTGTTATTTTCCTTGTAATGCTTTTCATCTATCTGTTCTATTTTTCTTGTTTTTCTGAATGGTTTTTTGGATTTTGCGCGTGTTAAAGGTCCTTGTTTATATTAAGTATTATTAAGTATTTAGTATGTTAATTTTGTTTTCTTTTATTTGCTGCGAATTGTATGCAGGTGTTCCTGCATAGAGTAGTATTATAGCTGGTTGTCAGTTGTATTGTGTTTATTTTTATCGTTGTAAATGTATAGTTTCTAGTGTAGTTGCTTTATTTTCACGGTTTTTGTCAGTATTGATAATTTTAATTTTTCATTGATTGTTTTGTGAAGGCGTTCTACGTCTGATATTCCTGTTTTACTTGTAGTGATATCGATTTGTATCTGGTCTGTTTCAAACCAAATTTTTAAAGAGATATTTAGAAATGCTGAATCTTTATCTGCTTTAATTTTTCGTGGTTTTCCCAGGTCGTTAAAAATTCTAGTGAGGGCACGTTTGGCTTCTCACTAATGTCTACTATTAGTTTTGATAAGTGATGCTAATTTCAAATATACATCAAAGCATGAAAGATATTGTTCATTGTCGATTGAATAGAAATCTATAACATAAATCTCTGTTGGACTATTGGTCTCCGGGGTTTGTTCAAAGGTCAATTTTGTATCTCGGTGTTCTGTTTTTGCAATATTGCAAACTTCACATTCGTTAATGATGTTCTGAATTATTTTTTGATAGTCTGGAAAATAATGGGTTTCTTTAAAAGGGCGGATAACTTTCTCAATGCCTAGATGAAGTAACTTAATATGTTCATTGATGATAAATTCTGGTTAGGACTTGATATCTTTAAGTTTGCTTTTACTATTTAATATTTTAATATTACTGTGTGAATTTATTATTTCTTGATATGCTTGTTGGAATACTAAAAAATCTTTTTCGTTGTCCATGTAAATGGCACTGGTATGGTTTAAGAAGTAATTAACAAGGATATCTTTTGCTTTTGATAGTGTAATTTTTGTGTATCTAATTGTTACCTTTAATTTTTTTTAAGTAATATTCGATGTCTGTTTTGTCTTTTATTTTTTCCATTTTTCCGAAATTATTTATTGGTTTTTCGGTCATTTCTATTCAATTTTCGTTATCTTCTAATGCACTGTGTATAGTCGCTGCTGTGGAAATTATTACTTGTTCTCCTACCAAATTTTTTTCTATTTAAATGCTTGACAAAGCGTCTGCTACATAATTTTGCTTCCCTTCCAAATATTTGATTTTATAGTCATATGCACTGAGTTTAATACGCCAACGTTGCAATTTCATATTGAGTTCTTTAATATTATTAAGCCAATCCAGTGGTTTATGATCGCTTAGAATTTCAAAAGAAACTCCATATACATAAATACGGGCGAAAATATTTGGTTGCCCAAACAATTTCTAACAATTCTTTTTCGATTGTACTGTAATTCTGTTCGTGATCATTTAAGGTTCTACTTGCGAAACTAATAGGCTTGATGTCCTGCGACAACACGGCTCCTAAGGCAAAATTACTCGCATCAGTAGTGACTTGGAATATCTTTGTAAAATCTGGTCGTCTGAGAATTGGGTCATTCATGATTAAAGTTTTCAATTTTTCAAAGATTTTTTATATTCTTCTTTTCTGAAGTCAACTTAAAATCCTTTCTTTAAATAGAGAGTCATGGGCTTTGCGACTTTTGCAAAGTCTGGAATGAACTTACGGTAATAGCCACATAGACCTAAGAGTGATTTGATTTCTTTTGAAGTCTTCGGTATGGGAAATTCTTCAATTGCTCTAAGTTTTCCTTTGTTGGGTCGTATGCCTTCTGGGCTTATAGTATGACCTAAAAAATCAGTTGGCTTTTTTTTAGAAATTAACATTTATCCAATTGAAGTTTCTCGAGTTTCTCGTTGAGTTTCTCGAACACTTTTCTTAGAGATTCAAGGTGTTCTGTGAAAGATTTTGAATGGACAATGACGTCATCCAAATGGACAAGGCAATGTTTGTTAATAAAGTCTTTAAGTACGAAGTTCATGAAACGTTGAAATAATGCTGGTGCGTTTTTTAAGCCAAATGGCATACGGGTGTATTCGTAGTGGCCATGTTTAGTGGAAAATGCCATTTTAGGATTTGACTTAGGGTCTTTTTCGATTTGATGGAAGCATTTTGCTAAATCAATGGTAGTAAAGTATTGGCAATATCCAAGTTTGTTAAGTATTTCGTCCATATTGGGAATCGGAAATTTATCGTATACAGTTATCTCGTTTATATTTCGGTAATCGGCTACTATTCTAAATTGTTGTTTACCTGAAGCATCTATACTTTTGGGCACGATCCATAAAGGACTGCAATATGGAGAATTGCTTTCGCGAATGATTTATTTATTGACTTCTGCTTCGTATGCGAAGGGGTAACTATATGGTCGTTTGTATATTGGATTTTCATGTGAAGTTTTAATTTCATGACGTAGGATAATGGTAAAAGATAAATTTTCGTTTCGCTTACATTTTTTCGAGGCGATAGGTATTACCTGTAGAAATATCATTATTCATGGCGTAATTAATTTCATCGGTAAAATTGTTTTCTTCTAATAAAGCTTCAAAAACATTGGAATTATTTGCGTCCTTTGATTCTAGTTCTTTATGAGGGAACATTCTGTTACTAATTGTTGTAAATTTTCTTACATAATCAACTATGCCATTGTTTTCTATTACAATTTTGCAAATAACATTTTTTGTATGCTGAAATAAACCATTGGGTGGTAACTTTACAAATTTATTTATGTTTGAGTGCCCTGTCATACTTCTGATAACTATTGGCTTATCATAGGCTGCGTTTACACTGAGGCTGCGTCTTGCTTCTCTGCGTCTTCCCAGAGACGCAGTTTTTTTTACATAGGTTAAGCATTGTGCCCTAGTGGTGGCAAAAAGTTGCGTCGGTTTTCGACGCAGTTGCTTTTGTTCGATATATTCGATTGTTGTTGCGCTTAACAGCACATTTTCGCACTTTTCTGCCTGTCAGCGAAAATATTACCACTAGCAACAACAAAAAACAGCTGATCCAAATTAATATCAACTTGCCGGCAAAAATTTCTGATGATGCAAAAGGTACAATAAACATAATATAAGTAATCATGCAACATTCTATAGTTTAAATCAATTAGATCGAAGATTTGTGTGGACACATGGTGCCATACAAACACTGTTCGACCTGTGGGAAGAGAACATGGGTGGTTTTCGGGGAGCTAGAAAAAACTCCCATATTTATTTCTGCTGGCATATACTCGTCAGCGAGTTCAGCAGTTACTTCCCGAAAAAATTCCATCAATTTCCTACACACATTGGCTTTGGACACAACGAATAGATTCCCTATTGTGCGATATTCCGAAGAAGATCCCAGGCAATATAGCGCTATGGCTATTCTTTTCTCCAAAGGGATTGCGTATCGAAAATTCGTATCCTGCTTTCGGAGATTAGGCAGCAGTCCCAAAAGAATGTCGAAAGTACTCCTCTTTATGCGGGATTTGTCTTTAAAAAACGCGTCGGAGTTGTTTACAACATATTCCTCTCAAAATGAACCATATCGTGGCTATTGCAATTTAGAATACATTATTTAATTGAAAACAGAACATCACCCTATTATTTACAAGGGTCCAAACGCGTCGAAGACATTGCAGTTTCAAGACAAATTGTGACTTCTCTGCAGATGACCCCGCTTCCATGCGTTGCAAAAGATTGTCCTAATTTTGCGCCACCGCAAATAAAAGAATCAATTCTTTTTGTGTTAGTTTGCTCATAATCAGTTTTTTTTATTAAATTTGTGCAACACAATTTTTTCTCTCGTTAGCTGTTTTCAAGACGCAAAGACGCGCGTCTGCCAATGTAAACGCCAATTCTGATTCTCTGCGTCTTGGTCGATATCGATAGGAAAAGCGCACAGTGTAAAAAGGCTAATAGACTTGTAAATGGAAAAAGTTGTGATTCATCATGTTTATCGATGACTCAGTGTCTATTATGCAACGGTATATGTTATTATTGAACATAATTTCTATTTATGTTAGATTTATCATATTTATGTTTCAAAATCGTAAATAACAAAAACGTTCGTTCAACTTTTGCCGATCATAAACCGACTGTATTGTATCGATGATCGCTTATCGGCTAGGTCTCTAAAATATCGGTTAGTTCTCTTAAATAGCCTAGTACCACTAACCATACAATATATAGATATGTCATTTCATACAATCGGCTGTCGCAAGCGAAGTCTGAGAAATGCAGTACCAAGCGTTCGGCTCGGTACTACAACTGTTCGGCTCATGACGCGGCGCTAGCCGAAGCCGACAGCAACGAAGCAATGACATTGGTGTGTGTGTTATTATACACAACAAATTTTTGATTGTAGGCATTGTCAGTTCTTGGGCTCTTGGGTTTTTGGTTTCTGTTTTATTTTGTATTGCTTCAGCGTATTTGGATGTATGGGTGTACATATATGCTCACGTACATTGTTTAAGTATTGCTGTATTAGTGCTAGTACTCAGATAAGCCAAATTTTCTTGCGACAGAAAGTAGCCTATATTTTGCTGTGTGACCAGTATGACTAGACGTACATGCTCTACAGTTACACTGTTTTGTGTTTGTTTACAAATAAAATTAGTTGGAAATTCAATTTTTGTCAGAAAGCAAGCCGGAATGTACTATTTATGGGCTCTGTGGCGCTGAAGAACGACAATGAACATAGAAAGCTCCGCAATATTGGATAAATCAGTATCTATCAAACTATAAATAAATAACATGAGTATCGGGTATAAAATTGATAAATAAAAATATCCGTATAATCGGCTTCAATGAGATTAAATTTGTTTTCCATATTGCAATTTTCTAGCCGGCTGTCACTTTCCTGGCTGAACTCCCCAAGCCGATTGCTATTGGTCTTTATGTTGATGTCGATATATGAGTGTCGATGACGACAGAATATAGAGAATTTCTATTTTCCACTCGAGCCCAGCAAATACCACCTTATCCTTTCTAGTGTATATCGTTGCCTTTCCAGTATTATTCGGTCATTTATAATGCTTATCTGAGTACTCATTTGCAAAATTCTTGCGCAAGAAATTTCTGTCGCAAGAATTACAGGAATGCATTTTTATCGTTTTCATACGAATATCATCCCTGATACTGTCGCAAGAAAATTTTGCTTATCTGAGTACTAGGCTTTAAGTGTAAATTTTAATTAGACAGGATAGCGTTAGCTACTTGATACCCTGCCCTTTACATGCATTGGTAGGTTCCCAGGCTAGTATTTGAAAAATGTTCGTCCTGATAAGATGTTTTGTCTTGGTCAGTATCGGTTTGTTTATGTTGAAGTTGATCGTCATGGTACGGACCGTTTTGTTTACAGTGAAATTGATCGTAGCTGGATTGTTCGTTTAGTTTATTGTTTCGTTGTTTATATTGAACTTGGTCGTCGTGGGGTAGTTTATCGTTTTGGTCCGTCTCATATTCGTTATCCGATTCGTATTGTTAATGATTTTCGTCAATTTCCATGCGCGACTGTCCGCTGCCGTCTTTAGAACGCTTATTCGACGCTCTTGGTTGTTGAGGGGGCTGTCTGTAGTTTCAGGTGTTGTTCTGCCGGTCTTGATTCAAGTCTTCTCTGAATTCTTGATACATTTGTCGGTTCTAGTCAAATTTCATTTCTCTATACTGAGCGTTTCGATGGGGTTGCATTTGGGAGTTGTCTATGTTATTCGTTTGGTTCGGCCCTGAATACTTGACTCGATTATAGGGTTGAGTGTATTGTTAATTCGAATGGGTGCTTCTGGTGTTTGGGTATAGGCAATTAGCGCTTAGTTTAGGATGATTATCAATTTTCTGCGAAGTGGATTCTTCGAATAGACTTTAGGCTGATACCCAGCACCACGGAAACGAAAAATGACTGCCAAACTCCATATAAAAAAACTGGGAGAGGAATTTTTCGGTTGCGTTTTACTGTCCTCAGTATCCAGCAAGCTGAACGAAATCCACAGATTCTTATCGATAGTTAGCCTATCGACACGATTGTGGACTCAGAGATCAGCTGGTATTCCCGCCAGTAAAATATATGCGCCAATTATTACGGAAGTGAATGTGAAAGATGGAGTCAAAAACTGTTCGAAAACCAAAAAGTGAGATGCAAATGTTCAACGTGAGGAGAAGATAGTTTTAATAAATTCAGTTGAGGCAAGGCAATGTCTTTGGCGGATTACGGAAAATAAGCATTTGGATCATTTTGACATTTTGGTACATTTGCCAACCATATATGGTCGTCGTTAAAGTCAATTTTTTCTCCTCTTACAAAATATAGCTGATATCTCAGAGTGACCGAAATTTTATTAGGTACTTGGTCACACTATTTCAGTTTCGTTCCACACACACGAAATAAAGAGCAGATTCCTGACAGTAGTTTTCCGCGGTGCTGGCAATCAGCCTTTTCTTGTTGTGCGACTTGTCTTAATTTATGAATAGTTGAAATGTCATGCCTTGCTAATGTCATGAACAATCTATCGGGAAGTTTACGTTGGATTGTATTTTTTTGTAGTATTTACCATTGCTTGAGTATAGACTGTATAATTATTCTGATCATTTTCTAAAGCAAGCTTGTTGAATATTATAGTACTAGTTCTGCGCAGAACATACGTAGATTATCTTTGTACGGTGTAGAATACGGGCGGCGCATCAATTCCTCCAGTGGGGTCTGCGTTTTATACTCGTTGATAAGGGCTCTCCCCGTCGGAAGCTGGTCTTTCAACAGACTCCTGGGCAGTAGAAATAGCCGAGTAATGGCCCTCCTGATGATTCCTGATGCAGTCTTCAAGTCCGCTACGCGGCACACGCCATCCTTGCCCTGATCGACATCGACCACTCTAGCCAGTGGCCAACGTATAGGAGGAAGATTTTGCGTGGGAGTCCCCGACTTCGACCGCTCTTGCAAAAGAGTGAGGTACTCTTTGCGCCAACGTCTCCAGAAGAGTTGCTGCGTATGAGTGACCTGCTGGCAACCATCCAGACGATTGTAATTGAGCTTAGTTAGGTCAGGCTCGAGGATTGTCTCATGTGGGCCTCCTAGAAGCAGATAAGCAGATTTTCTGAAAGCGAGAGTAAAGGGCGAGAATTAACAATTGCCGTAATCTGGCAGATCAGAGTACGCAGCTTACCGAAGCCAGGCACAGAGGGCCCAACTGAGCGGTACAGGTGATGTTTTGCAGTCTTCACGGCCGCTTCCCACAATCTGTCAAAGTACGGAGAGCGTGGTGGGATGAAGCACCAGTCGATCGAGTCAGCCAAGCAGGATTCATGGACCTCCTTCATATGCGAGTCGCTCATAAAAAGCTTATTTAGCTCCAGCAGCTCGTTCTTGGCGCCAACGAAGTTTGTCGCATTGTCAGACCAAATTTGACTTGGCCTTCCTCAAATGGCAGTAAAACGCTTTAATGCGCCTAGAATCGAAGCGATGGTCAGGGCCTTTTCGAGCTCCATGTGCATTGCCTTGGAAGTGAAGCAAATGAATACACTGATGTAGCACTTGATCGGTAGAAGAAGGGCCCACAATAATCCACTCCAGTCACTTCAAAGGGTCGAGATCCTTCCAAACGCTCCTTAGGCAGGTCTCCCATGATGTGCTGAACTATGCGCGGCTTAGTCCTGAAGCATCTCACACACTTGCTGACTTCCTTTGACACTGCCTTAATTTCTCCAATTGGACAATATTCCAGTCGAATTTTGGCAAGCAGAGCGCGGGGTCCGGTATGAAGATTCCTCTCGTGATAATATCTTATCAGAGCACAAGTTATGGGATGTCCCTTTGGCAAAATAAGCGGGTTCTGAGCATCAAATCCTAACGATGAGTTGCCAAGGCGACCTCCAATTCCAAGTAATCCAGACTGATCGATGAACGGAGAGAGCGAACTGATGGAACTATATTTCGTCACTTTACCATTGCGTTGAATCTCCTTTATGTCCATCCACAAGTTTGCCAGCTGAATGTTTCGAATTAGAAGATGCGTTCCTTGCCGAATATCAGAAACGGTTAGTTCAGAGTGCCGAAGACGATGTACAAATTTATACATGTAGGAGAATGTGCGCTGCATGCCAAAAAATGAGTTTGCAAATTTACATCCTGATGTGAGATCGACATGTGCAACAACAATGCTCGCTTGCGGAGCTCTTCAAGGGGTTCCCTCAAGTACTTCCTGGTGACTAGAACACCATTTCCTAAGTTTGTAGTTTCCGCGAGACAATAAATCTGAACTTTGGTGCATCTTTTCCATGACCTCGGCAACTGAGTTGCCGCCAGAAATGAGATCATACACGTAGAACTCTGTTGTAGAGCAGCTGAGCCAAGAGGGTAGGACTCGTCGATGGGCAGCTGGTGCATTGCGCGAACTGCTAAAAATGATGCAGCCCTAGTACCGTATGCGACGGTGCCTAATATGTAGACTTTAACCTCGGACTGGACGGAGTCTCGCCATAGGATGCACTGATAGTAATTGTCAGGTGGAGACACTTGTACGCAGCGATACCTCTTACTAATGTCCCCAGTAAGAGCAGTCGGATATGTGCGAAAATGACAGGGCCTGCCATCATCACATCATTCCGGGAACATCCAGTTGATTTATCAGCAGAGCCATCAAACACGACACGAAGTTTTGTCGTTGTACTGTCCTCCTTTTGGACACAGTGATGAGGCATGAAATATTTGTAGAGGCTACGGGAATCAGGTTTGACTGGGAACATATGCTTCAAATCAATGTACTCCCTCATAAAGGCGGAGTACCGCTGCGATCCAATTTGCGCTGAATATAAGATTCTCCTAAGTGAGCAGCGGGCTTTAGGCATTAACGGCAGACGAACTGAATACTCCCCTGATCGCAAACGTGAAAAGTGGCTTACGAAGTGCTTACACTTGTTTCCGACTTCCCAAACTATACGAAGTGTTTTACCTAACCTTGAATCCATGTTAGATTCCGACTCAGGAGAATTGTGAATTACCAAGAGTGCGAGCTTGCTACTCTTTGTCCGCCGCCAGATACGATCCACCCGAGCCGGGTCTTCTGCAGGAAAGGCAGGCCATCAGTGAGTTTGATTTGCCCTACGCAGAGGAGATCAGAGGAGAGCTGTTAGAGTCGTTGTGTAGCTAGACGTGCGAGAGTACATGCAAATGTTCACGGTGGATCCCTCAGTGGACACGCTTGTATCGCCGAGCCCAGAGACAAGTGCAGACGATTGAGTTCTCCTGAGCTGAAGCTGCTGGCCGAACCTGGATGTGACGAGGTGAAGTTGTGATCCTGAATCTAGTATGGCACGACAAGGAACTAAAACGCCAGACTGATTCTTAACGAGGACCACAGCTGTAACCAGAAGCACAACATCGGAGTGACGACCTTGGGCAGCAAAAGAGGTAGACGCAGGTGAAGGAGGGCTGCTAACAGACTCCTGAACTACAGAAATAGCTTCCGATTTTAGTGATGGATCCGGAGTAGATGGTGGGGAGCTTTGCATTGTGGATTGCAGATCTTCAAAATGGAGCAAACTATTATGCCTCCCGCCGCATACGCGAAATTTTCCACTGTTGCATGCACGAGTGCGATGCCCTGATTTTAGGCAATTAAAGCAGAGGGAAAGCTTCTTCACTTCCTTGTGGCTCAGCAACGGGGACAGATTTCCGAATTACTTGCAGGAGTATATTCCATGGCCCGCTGAATGGCAAAAGGTGCATCCAGACGGGTCGGAGGAAGACTTGGAGGCAACAAACGTTTTCTTCAGATGAGGAGTAAAATGGTTTTTTCCCATCTGAGCGCTACTAGCGGGTGTAGCTGTAGCGTATTCCAAGCTCTCTATTTTCCGTCAGCGCTTGTCCAAGAATTCGTAGAACTCGACTGCGACAATGTGTCCTACCATTTCCTTTGCGTCTTAGCATCCAGCTTCTGCAGCAGCACGTTGATTACCATGTAGTCAGAGATCTCATCTGTTCCCAATGCAACGCATGCATATGGAGACTGACTGCGTCCGAAAACTCCCGCAGCCTTTTCGGCGATGGCGAATCTGCCCTCTTGAGTCCCAGAATCTTCTTGATGTGTGCCTGAAAAACAAGTCTTTGTTATTAAAACGGTTATCAAGAATATCTAGAGCCGCACGATAATTGGCACTGGAGAGCTCCAACGATCGAACCGAGTCCAAGGCCACATCTGCAAGGCACGAGCGAAAATTCTGGAACTTCTCGATGTCGCTGAGGTCCGCATCCGATTCAATGACCGATTTAAACATCGCCAAAAAATCCGAGTATTGCACGTATCCACCAGAAACTTAGGTACCTCCAGCTCAGGAAGCCGATGTTTGTGAGCCATGATGATAGTATTGGCAGCGGCCCGAGAGTGGCCCTTTTCCAGGGCAGCCATCAACTCAGCTTTCAACGAAATGAAGAGAGTATCGAAATTGTTGCGCATCTCACTTCCAATCTCATGTTGATTGAGCGCCTCCAGCTCTTTATGGGCCTTATTGAACTCCTCTCGCATTTCTTCCAACATGTCTATGCGAACGTCGATTGAATTTGTCGATTTTATCGCCGGCGAATGATTCGCCAAGCCTGTGCACTCGATCGTATACGCACTGAACTGTACGCTTGTAAAGATGCAACCTGGTGTCATTCGTCACAATATTTTCGCCCGCGCCTGTATTCGGATCGCTGTCCATGGCAAACGATGTGCAATGCGACGAAACAGCGGCGAATAGAACACCGCTTAAGCGACGGTGTGCAGAGCGAGAATGAGAGACACGAAAATCCATGAACCGTGGCTGCCGTCGAGCATAGAACGAGAGACTCGACGATTATGCGACGGGGAACAGCGAGAGCGGGAATGAGGGACACGAAAAGTCAAGAACCGTGGCTGCGGTCGATCATAGAATGAGAGATTCGACGGTTAGAATAACGGAATCTCAGACGAAACTCTCACTGACTTTTCACATAAAACTGTTATTGATTGTGATGGCCGTGAATCGGGCGCGCGCTCCGAGGCGACCTGTCTCTAGGACACTGGCGATGAGGTCGGCGGGTAGTCGTCGACCGGGAGTGTAGACGTCCCATTCGGCTGGGGCCACGACATCTCCTTCGGGCTGGGTGTCCGCAGCGGCGGACGTATTCGCCTCCTAGAGGAACTCGTCCCAGTCTACCTCCGAGCCGATGAGCTGCAATAGATCGCTGAAGTCTCCTCGATTGAGGAGTTCCTCCTCGGCCGGGAAACTGTGGTCGTCGCCGTGTGCTGGGTTATCGAGTACGTCTGGGTTATCGCGTACGTCTGGGTTGACCTTCTGGTCGGTCTCCTTCGACCTCGGGTCCTGTGGCACGTGTACTGGTGGTGACCTCGGGTCTTGAGGTTGGTTGGCCTGCGATGGCCGCGGTACAGTGGGCTGGGTTGCGTCGAGGGAGCCCAAACGTACTCTACGTAGTCGTATGGGCAACGATGGTGTCTCTGGGTCGGCTCGTGTTCCCACATCGACCGCCCACCTCTCGTCGTCTTGGGTCAGACTGGGCGTTGGGTAGGTGCGCCGGAAGCGGGGACCGTCTTCGCCCTCTAGCGAATTCCCACCGTGCGAGGGTGGATTGGGGTTCGGGGGCGAGGTTGGTGTCGATGCGTCGTCTCTTTTTTGGGTGTGACGTGGGGTTGTCGCCTTCCTCTGCCTCCGTCTCGACGGATCCTCGGTCGTGGGTCTCAGTCGTCTCTGTGGCTGCCGCCTCGGGCTCGTGGGTTCCGTCCGTTTCGCCTTCGGCACCGTCGTCGTCTACCGTGTATGCTGGGACGTCGCGCAGTGTCTCGGCAGGCTCCCAGAAAGCGTTAAAAAATTCGCCGACGCTCCGGCCTGGGGGAATGGACACGTCGACCGTCATCCGGAGGTTTTGGGTGATGCGCATTCCCCACGGCGTGGCCACATAGTGGTATGTTCCTGCGCTCGAAACGAGCTCCTGCATGTAATACTCGTCGTACGGGTTCCGTGGGGGCTGGACGTACGGGGCGATCTCCCGTTCCGGGGTCACTTCCCGGTATACGCCGCGGCCGTGCCGAGGGTCACGACGTTGGTAAAGCGGAACCTCCGGCAGGCGCGCGGACTCGGTATATCGGGGTGAGCGAGGGGTTGGTTCTTGGTGGCCGTATTGGGACGAGCCCGGGGCGTAGGATGGTGACTCCGGAGCGTATCCTGGCGAGCGTGGCGTGTATTCGGTCGACCATGTTTCTTGGTGGCCGTATTGGGACGAGCCCGGGGCGTAGGATGGTGACTCCGGAGCGTATCCTGGTGAGCGTGGCGTGTATTCGGTCGGCCATGTTTCACCGCCGAAAGGAGGTGAGGCGTTGACACGTCTAGTGAACAGCGGCGGCGTGGCGGGTAGATCTTCTTCAGGGTCTCCTAAATCCATCGGTGACGACGTCAGATCGACGAACGCCATTGGTTCCCCCGCGGGGCGACGCAGTGCTCGTGGCGGAGATGATACCGGACTGTACGGTGCGAAGGGGAGCGTCGGAGAGTTTCCTCCGATGGTTTCATCCTCGGAGAACTCCATATACCGTTATTCGTCCTCGAAGTCGGTGTCCTCACGCTCAGCGTCGGAGTCCTCGCCTCTCAGCAGGGTCTCGGAGGAGCTTGCCTCGTCCGAATCCATCATGAATCCTAGAACTTAGGTCTGTGTTAAAGAAAAATGGAGGGATTATGTAAATCTAACGCGTTTTACTCTAATGAACTTTAGTGGTGCAGCCTTACAAAACTCCTACTCTAATGTTCTTATTGGTAGTAGTATACAAGTGAGTACAATGGGTGGACTATCGTTAGTGGGATTAGATCTACGTTAGGGCATGCGGTTGCTCCGGAGAGCGAATGAGTCCTCGGGCGGGCTCGTCGTAGGTCGTGTCGGCGTGATTCATGCTGTCTTCGTGGTCGGCCTGGTCTTGGTGGTTTTCGATAGCTTCGTAGGTGGTCTTGTCGGCGTGGTCTTCTTCGTTAGAATGGAACTCTCGGAGATCCGCTATGTTCGCGGTTCTCCGCTTTCGGTTCCCTTGGTGCTGGAGGCGGACGACGGTCGGCGAGACGAAGCATCGTACTTGGTAGGGTCCATCGTATTTAGGGGCCAACTTGGTGGCCCGTCAGCGGCGTTCGAGAGGTGATGTTTACGTACCAGGACCCAGGATCCGATTAATGGGCGCCATTGTCTTCTCCGTAGGTTGTAGTGTCTTCCTTGTTCTTGGCTTGCTCGCTGGGTGTTGTTGCGGACGATGTCGAACACTTCTTTCAGCCTGGCCGCTTTAGCGAGGGCTGATTCCGCATTACTCGTCATTCCGACTGTGACCTCTTCGTACAAGGCACCGGGTAAGCGGGGCTCCCTACCGTGTAACAAGTAGGCGGGGCTGAAACCAGTCGTGTCGGAGAAACTAGAATTGATGGCGAGCGACATCTCGGGTAATAACTCGTCCCAGGTGTTTTGGTGGCCGTCGATGAATTGGGATATCATCGTTTTGACGGTTCGATTTGCTCTCTCGGTGGGGTTTTCTTGCGGACAATAGGGCGCAGTGTGTTGCACCTCTACCCCGGCTGACTTGAGAAACGCATTGAAAGATCGACTGGTAAATTGCGTTCCGTTGTCGCACACAAACGCTTTTGGTACTCCGAAATGACCGAGAATCCGTTCTCGGAAGGCTCGTTCGAGGTTGGTTGCTTCCAACCTTGCCTTCCTTAGCGGGACCAACTCGACCCATTTCGAGAAGATATCGAAGAATACCAAGAGAGTAGTATTACCTCGTTTCGAGCGGGGTAACGGTCCGACGAAATCGGCGCACAATGTCTCGAGGGGTTCATCGACTTGACGGGAGAACATTCTTCCGGCTGGTTTCTGTTGCGAGACTTTGAATTGTTGGCAGCTGAGGCATCCACGGACGTATCGTCGCACGTCGCGGTACATACCGGGCCAGTAGTATCTTTGGGAGATCCGAGTGATCGTTTTCCGGACGCCGAGATGGCCGGCCGTCGGTTGGTCATGACTTTCCTGTAGTACCCTTGATCGGTTGCCTTTGGGTACACAGAGTTTCCATGGTATGTAGTCCTCGTCGTCGGCTCGGTGTCCCAGGTGTCGATAAAGTTGTCCGTCTTCGTACGCATAGTCTGAATACTTCTGAGGTTGGTCTCGAACTTGTTGAATCCTTCGCTCCAACCAAGTACACTGCGCTTTAACCTCCTGGACCCACGCCAAGGCGTCCAAAGGTTGTCTAGACAGTGCATCGGCAACGACGTTTTGCCTACCCGGTCGATATTTCACATCATATTGGTACTGTTGTACTTGATTCGGCGTTGGAAGAATGCACACTTGCTGGCGTTAATCCGTAAGTTTGCCTTGCGTAGCCGTGCGAAGACTTGTTTTAAATTGCGCAAGTGTTCTTGATAATCTTTCTCGACAATGACGATGTCGTCCACATATGCGAACGCGAAGGGCTCCATGTCGGTGCCGATGACTGTGTCGAGGGTTCGTTGAAAAGTTGCAGATGCGGAATGTAACCCAAAGGGCATAACTCTCCATTGGTATAGTCCCCTTCCGGGCACCGTGAACGCCGTCGCCTCCCTGCTATTGGGGGCCATGGGCACCTGCCAATACCCGTTCTTTAAATCAAGTGTCGTGATGAACCTGGCGTTTTTGAGTCGTTCCAGGATGTAATTGATCCGAGGCAACGGGTATGCGTCAGGGATAAAGCGCTCGTTGAGTTGGCGAAAGTCCACGCACATGCGCCACCGTCCGTCCTTTTTACGGACGAGAACGATCGGAGCGCTGTGCCGACTGCGCGACGGCTCGATGAGACCTTCGGCTAGCAACACGTCAATTTGTGCGTCAATGATTCGCATCATGGCCGGATTCCTTGGGTGATAGCGTTGCTTTATTGGCCGACTATCCTTCATGACGATGCTGTGTTCTGTCAAGTCCGTCGTTCCCCTCAGGCGTTCGAACTTTGGGAGCTCTTCATCTAAGAACTCCCGGATTTGCGGCGCTATGTCTGGGGGCCAAGGTTGCACGTCTGGTTCCGGTTAATCTTCGACGGGGATATTCGTTCCGAGAGTGGTGTCTTGATCGTAGCGTTCAGGGAGGATGGTCGTGTCGAAAGGGCTGGCTACGTCTGGATTAGGGGAGTACTCGGCTATATTGGCAACGACAGGAGTAGTGTCGGCCATGATCGCGGGATGTCGCGGTAAAGGTTCTACCGGTACATCCTCCTCCCACTGCGCCGTTAGGTCGTCGCCTTCCATCACCTCCGCTGGTATCCTGGTTCTCATAATCTCCGTCGAAGTTATGGTGTGGACGCGTTGCGCTGATATTCCCCCGATCGTTGTCTCGGTTGCAGTCGTCACGCTCGTTGTCCTCGTGGACATTCTCCTGATCGTGTGCGTCGTTGGCATCCTCGTACCGGAAATTTCCGTTGACCTCATAGTAATCATGTTTCCCGTTAGGGTCCTTGTACTCATAGTTTCCGTTGATATTCTCGTGGTCCTGTTCTCCGTGGGTGTTGTTGTACTCGTGGTCTCTGTTGATATGCTCTTGGTCGCGTTTTCGGTTGGTGTCCTTATACTCGTAGTTTCGGTTGGCACGCTCGTGGTCTTGTTCTCCGTGGGTGTCATTAGGCTTGTGGTCTCCATTGATATGCTCGTGGTCGTGTTCTCGGGTGTTTGGTTCTGGATTCGATGCTCTGTGGGTGACGGCGTGGCCGTGTTCTCTGGTGCTTGTCTCTGGGTCTGGTTCTCGGTGGATGACGGCGTAGCCGTGTTCTCTGGTGCTTGTCTCTGGGTCTGGTTCTCGGTGGATGACGGCGTAGCCGTGTTCTCTGGTGCTTGTCTCTGGGTCTGGTTCTCGGTGGCTGACGGCGTAGCCGTGTTCTCTGGTGCTTGTCTCTGGGTTATATTCTCGGTAGGTAATCTCGTAGCCATGTTCTCTGCCTTTCGTTTCCGGTTCTCGTTCTGTGTTGGGGTTCTCGTAGCCGTGGTCTCCGTCAATTGTCTCAGGTTCTCGCTCTTGGTTGGGGGTTTCGTGTCCGTGGTTTCCGGTGCTCGTCTTTGGTTCGCGTTCTGGGGTACATGATCTTGTAGGTGGCTGGTGGTGACCACTGGTTCGTCGGAATTGCTGCAGTACCCTCGTAGATGTAGACGTGTAGTGCCGCACTGGATCGTGGTTTCTATGACGCACAGGAAGTCCATCCCTAGGATGACACAGTGCTACCCATGTTGGGTAGCACTGGGAGGGGTATCCGGACCTGGCGCGTGTGTAATTGGGTGGTCGCGAGCAAAACTCGGGTTATCTTCCTAACTGACCCATCTGCTAATCGGATCTGCATGGATGTGGCCTGTATGTTTGTGTCCGTGGTCAGTTGTCGCGCCAGTGTTTCGCTCACGAAACTTCGGGTCGCTCCCGTGTCGACGGTAGCCTCCGTTGTTCGTTCTCCGATCGTCACCATCGCCACTATCCGTCCGTCGTGTACATGCAGGGGTTTTTTTTGTCGTGGGTTTGTGGTGGCGTCGCTCCCGGCTGATCCCGTCTCAGCCGAGGACGCGACTAGTTTCCCGAGGTTTCGCGCCTGCAGCATTGGATGGTCCTCACGTTCCGTTTGCCACATTCCCAACAGAAAAGAATGGGCCTGTTCTGGCAGTTCGTAGACAAGTGATCTGACCCACCACAGCGACGACAAGCTGCGCGTGCGTTGACGATGGGGGGTACGTCGTGCTGGATCATGTTATTTGACGCCTCCGTCAGTGGTGTACTGACCTGAGTTGAACCCGGCTTATTGTCCGATTCAGCTCGGCTACCAGGAGTTTGGCGGAACGGGTTCCGGCTTTGGGGCGTCCTTGTTTGCCCGTAATCGGTGGTTGAGTCTGTCTGGCTGCGTCTAGGAATACTACGAGTGGAGGTCGTTACGGATGGGTGCCAGCTCCCTGTGTTACTTTTCGCCTGAATACTCTCGAACTTCACGGCTAGTTGTGTAAGCTGGGCCAGGTCTCGTAGCTCGTGTCTCCCCGTATATGCGATTGAGCTCCCGGGCCGTGTCATACCCCGCATGGTGCATGAGTAGGCGGATCTCGATGACGAAGTCCTTGATTAACTCGCCCACCGACTGTTTACGTGCCCGAATCTTGTCTTCCAATTGCTCGTAATACCGGGGCGGGAGGAAGAAGCTCTAGAATTCCTTGCGGAAGTCAGCCCACGAGGCGCTTTGGAGTCGACTGGTGCGGAACCAACGACTAGCTCTCTCAGTGAGGAGTTCTGCCATGGCTCGAGGGAGATGGTTCATGTCGACACCATATGAGAGAGCGCGCTCTTCGAGCACTTCTAAGAAGGCGAGCGGGTCGTCGTGGCCGTTGAAGTGTACACCCCAATGTCTGATCTTGTCAGCCATCTGGAAGGCGTGAAGTGACGAAGTGCTGGACTGGCTTCTAATCTCGGTGTGCCTCGCTGAGGGGTCCGCCGAAGAGAAGGCGTTCCTCGCGGGAGCTAGGCTGGGTTCGGCTGACTTAAGCGTTTGGCCATTGTCCTCAGAGGTCGGGACTGTTTGTGGCACGTGACTTATGCCAAAGGTGGGCGGGGGGACCTGCAGACCAAGTTTTTGCTCCGTGGACTGCGGTTTCTCTGACGGGGCTTTGGTGGCGGGATGCGGTGATTTGGAGCGGCTCCGAGGCTTGGCAAACTGGCTTTTGAGTTCCGCTAGGCGGGCCCAAACGGAAGGTGCGTGTTTGCCTGTCATGAACATGGCGAAGTTAATCCTCAAGTCGTCGACGTTGCCTTGTTTGTCGTAGCCGAACTCATCTGCGTACTCGTCGAGTTCGTCTCGACGGCGTTGGTATATCAAACTGGTACCCACCCCAGGATTTTCAACTACTTCTGTGGTGCAATACTCACTCTGATCGTTATCACTGCTTTGCTCCATGACTGGTAGCAGTATCTGGTCTTCGTGTGGAATTACAGAATGGGCTTGGCTGTCCCTTTCACGGATTAGTGTTGGTTTTATTTTGCCTGTTTTTGTTTTACACTGGTTGGTTTAGTTTATTGTATTACTTGTTGTTCACCTTTCCGTAGTGTTGCACGATCACTGTAGGGTATTGATTTTTGGTTGACACTGTACTTGTACTCTGATCACTTTTCCGACCGGCACTGTAATTGGGACTGTTTGCCAAAATTTTTCGGTGAGACGGTTTTTCTGACCGGCACTGTCGTGATTTGCACTACGATGATTTGTCTGACTTGCACTGTACTTGTACCGCGACGGTTTTTCTGACCGGCACCGTACGGGGAGTGGGCTGTTTGTCGAGATCGGCACTGCGATGGTTTTCTGGACCGGCACTGTACTTGCACTACGAAAACTTTTTGACTGGCACTGTGATTAGGGCGGCGGTTTGCCGAGGACTTGCGGTGAGACGGTTTTTTTCGGACCGGCACTGTCGTGATTTGCACGGCTATGGTTTGTCTGATTTACACTGTATTTGTACTGCGATGGTTTTGACTGGTACTGTACTTGATTTGCACTGCGATGGTTTATCTGACCGGTACTGTACTTGTTTTCGCGATTGGCGTGATCACGATGCGTGTGGGTGTGTGAGGTATCTGCACGTGTATGTTCGACTCGTGGCGTGGGTTTCTTTTGAGCTTGCGGGCGCGCGTCGGTGTGTGTTCTAGTCTGTGTGGGTGCGTGTCTTTTTGCGTGTCGGGCGGCGTGGGGTCGTTTGCTCTGAATGTACTTCAGCACGTGGTCTGTGGGTACGGATTTTGGCTATTCTACCTGTTTCTTTCCCTTTTGGTAATGTCTCCCTAAAGTCCCTGCTCGGGCGCCACTTGTAAGGAACCTATTTCAGGCTGGGGTGAGATCAGCCTGGACAAGCTGTACAAGAAATTTGTAGTTGATAGGGGGATTTTAGGCGGGGGAATGAATAGGTGGCGTGATCGAGGTGGTGCGGGGTGTGTGATTTCTAGTTTGGTGTGAAGTACCAAGGGTATGCCGGGGGAGGCGAAGGGAGGACCACGTGGCGTGGGGGTGATCCGTCGGGCTGTCGACGCAAGGGAGAGGGTTCTCACAGAGTGATCCACCGTCGCTGAACTCTCGGGGCTACGGTTCTGAGAGGGGGGGAGACGGGATATCGAACGATGCGTAGTCGCTAAGGTTCTCAAAACTACTGGTCGAGGGTCTGAGGCGGGGATAGAACGATGCGTAGTCGCTAAAGTTCTCAAAACTACTGGTCAAGGGTCTGAGACGGGGATAGAACAATGCGTAGTCGCTAAAGTTCTCAAAACTACTGGTCTAGATTCTGAGACGGGGATAGAACGATGCGTAGTCGCTAAAGTTCTCAAAACTACTGGTCAAGGGTCTGAGACGGGGATAGAACAATGCGTAGTCGCTAAAGTTCTCAAAACTACTGGTCTAGATTCTGAGACGGGGATAGAACGATGCGTAGTCGCTAAAGTCCTCAAAACTACGGGCCAGAGTCTGAGACGGGGATAGAACGATGCGTAGTCGCTAAAGTTCTCAAAACTACGGGCCAGAGGTCTGAGGCGGGGTATAGAACGATGCGTAGTCGCTAAAGTTCTCAAAACTACGGGCCAGAGGTCTGAGGCGGGGTATAGAACGATGCGTAGTCGCTAAAGTTCACAATTCCGCGACTCAGAGGGACGGGGATGGGATATGGAGCGATTAATGAACAAATAATAACGCCAGGAGTTGTGTCGTTTCTTATTGTATCTTTATTGTTAATCGAAGTACCTACGCTGCGACCCTGGCTGCACCACTGGATCTAGATTCGAACTTACGTGTAAAGACAGCGGGATCAAGGACGCGCGTATTCATAGGCTTAGACGGTGCGGCGCGTTCGAGGAATGTCAGTTAGGAACTGAGGCGGAAGTCAAACAGCCTATTGCGTACACGTGTCGCCGTGGCTTGTTACGAACGGAGGGTTTTACGTTTCGGTGCGTGTGCGGTGCTCTCTGGTTCCCGTCGAAGTGAAGGCTCGCCGGTCGGTCGGCTTCCTTCCCTCCTCTTTCGTTATCATCCGCCTATCGATCGCGGTTTTAAAGTGACCGTAGGAAATACTATCTAGTCTCTTTTATTGGTCTTTACGCCTTCATTGGCAGACTAAATTAAATAACAATGCGCAATTAATACTAACTTATTTTCTAAAAAGAAATCATAAAGCTCTACTTTATACCCGGTACTCAGTCAGTATATATGTATGTGAGCTTGTTGTAATTTAGCCAAATTTTAGCCAAAAAAAAAAAAATTTAAGTCGAACCTTTTCGGAGATTTTGATCTATTAGATGTTTCCATATTTGTTTACATAAATTTTTTACATCTGCCATTTCTACATGTTTTTATCGACTTCCTACATATACATACACGGCTGTGTGCGAGAGAGAGAGGGAATCAGTCTGCGCTTGGGAGGCCACTGAAATTTCATTTGTTCCTTCTGACTATATTTATGATCCGATCTGATCCAAATTTAATACTCTGACAGATATAGTCATTCTATGATTCTGCGTTTTTGGTTTTCCCGTATCTTCAAAATTGTAGATTTTCATCTTTTGTGGGGGCGGAAGGGGGCGTGGCCAAATTTTAAAACAAACTCGTCTCGGTTTGATATCACAGGAGCTTGGATAGAAAGTTTGGTGGTTCTAGCTCTTATAGTCTCTCTCAAAAAATTCGATCAGGCATAGCGCCTACCCCTGTGTGTAAGAGAGAGCGAGAGGGAACGATGCATTTCGAAATGGTTTTCTTCATTGTAGCTGTATTTATCATCTGATCTGATCCAGATTCAACAATCTGATAGATATGCTCATTCTCTATGATTCTGCGTTTTTAGTTTTCTCGTATCTTTAAAATTGTACATGCCACAGATTTTCGTCCTTGGAGTGGGCGGAAGGGGGCGGGGCGAAATTTTAAAATACACTTATAACAGTGTGATATCACAGGAGTCTGGATGCAAAATTTGGTTGCTTTAGCTTTTATAGTCTCTGAGATCTAGGCGCTAATGAATACAGACAAACGGACGGACGGACAGACAGACATGGCTATATCAAATCGGCTATTGATGCTGATCAAGAATATAGGTCGGAAACGCTTCCTTCTGGGTGTTACACACATCTAATATCTAATATACTCTTCGAGTACAGGGTATAAAAATCCTCAGACACTCCTGCTTCCTCCATACCACACCGTTCGCTTTAAGCACTAATTTTCAAAGCGTTCTCCGACGTTCCGGCGGTCATTCGTTATAGTTTCCCAAACAACTTAGTACCATTAAAAGCGTTACGTTTCTCCAATAATGTACAGTCCAAGTTGCGTTGAGTTTGGAGCATTAGCGCCTTTTCTGGAAAATTTGTGCTAATATCGGTAACTACCGACTGAATAAACTCCCTTGTAATATCTTATGCTTCCAAGAATACGATCCTAATTGGATGGTCCTTTGCGGTGGTCCTCCTCTTACTTCCTGAGGCGGGTGGTCATTTTACCGAACCGCGTTTAGCGAAATTCTTTATTAAATTGCTTAAAAAAGACGCTCATCCCAACTAATGTTATCTGACTTCAAAGTCAATATGCCGTATCAGCTTTAGTAATTTTTTTTATTTTTATACCCGGTACTCGTAGAGTATAGGGGTATATTCGATTTTTGGTGATAACGGTTATGTGTAACACCCAGAAGGAATCGTTTCCGACCCCATAAAGTATATAAATTCTTGATCAGCATCAATAGCCGAGTCGATATAGCTATATCTGTCTGTCTGTCTGTCCGTCTGTCCATCCGTCCGTCCGTCCGATCATTATTAATGAATCTGCATATTCCTATGTCTGCCATTGGTTTAGCTTGTTAGTCTCAGACATCTACGCAACTAACACAACCGAGAGAAACCTTGAAACGTACACAATATAATTTTAGCCCCCTTTATTTTAAAATTTACAATAGCGCGAAATTCATCTAACCTATTTTTGATATTTTTTACTTTTTTCAAGTCCTTATTGACCGATGTGGACTCATTGCTATATGTTGACACGGATACATTGTTTTTGTCACCAATATCTGACATATGGAAATTTTTTAAAAGTTTTAATGACAGTCAATTAGCCGCGCTGACGCCCGAACACGAGAATGAAAACATAGGATGGTACAACCGATTTGCACGTCATCCATACTATGGCCGCCTTGGTGTGAACTCCGGCGTCATGTTAATGAATCTAACACGAATGCGAGAATTTCGTTGGGAACAACATATCGTATCTATACATGAAGAGTACAAGCTGCGTATTATATTTGGCGATCAAGACATTATAAATATACTTTTTTATTATTATCCTGACAAACTTTTCGTTATGCCCTGTGAATATAACTATCGGCCAGATCACTGCATGTATATGAGTACTTGTAACATGACACATTCTGGTGTTAAATTGATTCACGGTAATCGGGGATATTTTCATGCCGACAGGCAACCACTTTTCAAAATTATTTATGAATCCATACAAAGTTATCAGCTTGGATCTAATGCAAACACAAATTTTTTAATGCCTCTACGTACCGCCTTAAATCGAAAATCAGTAAATGAATCTAGCTGTGGAAGGATCTCAACAGAAGTGCTGAAAATGGCTACTAAACTTTTTGGCAATAGCTTTTAATTGATATAGCATACAATATACATAACACCACAAACTAATAGAGAAATATAAAAAAATTTGTACGGCTGTTTACATAATATACTTAAGGCCTAGACTTGGGTACATTCCTAAATAGAAAATAAACTGGAAGATAACCTCGCAACAAAGACACCTAAGAAATGACTTGATTTTGTAACTTCGGTTAGGGTTATTTTGAAATTCCCGAATTTTCTTGTGGGGAATACCACACTTCTGCGAATATTTTAGCCGTTAGCTGCCCCCTTAGGAGATGGTACAGAATTAGAGCAACGTCGTCGTTTTCCGAGCTCAGGAACGTTCCGAGCTAACAAACGTGAGTGGTCGAGAATTTATGATAAAATTTGCTTCCATTAAGGCGATTCTCGAATTGGATAATAGGATTATTTTCAGGTCGTCAACAAACCGAGGATTCGAAAATCTACATGAGGACTTGGGGAACTTCTCCCTTGGTTGGGACAGCTACTTTTATAAGTAGTGCCAAAGTAGTCCACTTCAGTGTAGTTGCGTGGTTTCCCAAAACTGGCCAATCGTGCTGGTAACACTGTTGCCATTTGTGGCGGCTTTGGAACTGCTGCGACGTTTTTCATTTTTGGCATGCTCTGCATACAGTTTTATATATACCGCGGGTATCCAGCACCGCGGAAACTAAAAATCAAAAAACTTGGCCAGGATATTTTCGCTTGCGTTTTACTGTCAATTAGTCTAGTACTCAGATCAGCTAAAGTTCTTCTGGCAGAATGTGCAATATAAAAATACTGCCCTGCGGTAACACTGTATACAAATAAAATCAGTTAAAAATTCTAATTTTGTATCAAAGTAAGCAAACGGCAATGCACTGATAAAAGCACCGCAATATTTGGCTTTTGCGGAACAGAAATGCAAGCAACTGTTTTCTATTCACTACTTATACTCTAAATTTCATCACTCAACGATTTCCAAGCTTTTTTGCACGCATCACCTCGTCGCTAAACTCCAATCTTTTTATTTGTGTTTTTTGCAATCCATAGCTTTGTGTTTGGTTTCCTTGTATTTCGACTGTATTTCAATTGTAAACACACACATTCACGCACTCCACTTCATTTATTTGACTGGGCAAATAAATTTTTCGTGCCTAGCAGAATACCACAAATACCATGAAATACTTTTCCAGCATATATCGGCAATTCATTTTGTTGAACTGACTACCAGCAGAATGGCCGTAGCAGAACCAATTTCAAGCGAATCTCAACCCTGATTCTGCTCGATAACCATTTCTTCGACACGATTGTGGACTGAGCGAACAGCTGATGCTCCCGCCAGTAATATATATGTGACTTATTATTACTGAAGTGAATGTGAATGATGGAGGAAAAAACTATTCGCAAGACAAACAAGAGAGATGCAAATTTTCAAGATTGCTTGAAACACAGCCTATTTATGAGAGCGAGCGAAACCACATGGTCACGAAACCACTTGGTCACAACACTGTTTCAGTTTCGTTCCACACAAACGAAATAAATAGCAGATTCCTGGTAGTAATTTTCAGCAGTGCTGGAGACGGGCCTTAAGAGGCGAAGTTTCGGGAAGTAATATGACGATTCTAGGCTATTGTTGATCAACTCATGAGCCATGTGATGATGCTCCACGTGGCAGATAAGGAAAGTAATATGACTTCGCCTTGGTAGGGGGGCCATCGGCTCTGTAGCTGATTTCGTCGTTTTTTCTGTAACAGATTTACTCAGCGCAGCCCGAGGCTTTGATAAATACACGAAGCCGATGTTTGCAGAGTTGCCGCAGCTAGAGGAAAATTAGACCATAAAACATCTTTTAGGTGCGTCATGCAACATCTTGGTAATATAGCCCTTGGCCAGCATCGGAGCAGATTTTGGATCTCACATCTTTTGGAATAATACACGGAAATAGAATTTAACCAAATGCGCTGAAGAGTATACACATTTTTTGGGTTTTATTTGGTTCGATATTAGAATAAAGTTGTTTGATCTTCTTGAAATTAATTACGAACCGATTTTAATTACAGAATAAATTGGGATGGGAACAAGCTATGTTTGACCGAACAAAGTACCAGGAATTAAATATATTTGTCCACAATGTGTTTTCCATTTTCTTTCCTTTTTTAGAATGTGATGTTTACAATGTATTACTTTTTTTAAGTAACAATTTTAGACCTTTAAAAATTTTTTTGTATCAAGGATAATCCACACTCCGTCTATATTTATATGTAAAATTAACAAGACATAGATTGGCGATATATTCATTTAATTATATTTAGAGTTCATTTCAAAGTTCTTTTTCCTTTAACGACAACCGGCCTGTTTCGAATGTAGCCCTTGCGACGTTTGGAGTTCTGGAAAATGTATATTTATTATTATATTGAGAACTTTGTAAATTGATTACAATACCTTTCTAGATATAAAGTTTGTTGGGGGAAAAAGTCTTTCGTTTCCTTTCAATGAAGGTCTATTGAACTCAAAAGGTTTTTTAACCCTGTATATACGAACTAACCAGTGCTCTGTAGTATACGCTTCTTCGAGATAAGTCAAATCGAAATCTTTATTTCCGATTACTGCATTCCGAGTTCGGTCATATCCGGATGGTCCTCTGTAAAATAAATGCATTTTTAATATATTTTATTACTAGTGGGCAAAACCTCTGTACAATCGCTTCGATCTTGCGAAACCTTGGTGGGGGGGACCCAAAAGTATTTTATATATAGAGAGATATTACAAATTAATGGTAAACAAGAGACTACGTTTTTAGATCAATGACACTCAAGTTCATGCCACATCTCTATTAACGTAAATGTTGATGCAAATTTTAATACCCTTAATTATAAAACCTTGAATACGATACATTAAAATTAGGCAGAAGTTTTTAGCACAGAGAAGAAAGCGTCTTCGTCCCCAATAAGGCTATATTTCTATTATTAACCAGGACGAATAGGCGAGTTGATATGAAAACTGAGACTCAGTTTTGAAGCTCTGTATGTACAAGTTAACATTCCCCACCAGCTGCAGGGTATCAGCGGGATTACAGAAGTGGAAGACCTCTGATGCCGCACTTGAGTGGATGAGAGGCATCAAATTGCTTTGTTGCATAAACATGCGCTAGGGAGCTGAACGTCGGCACGAGGCGCTGACGAGGCAGAACGCCGACCCACTGCATGGGCAGCGCTGCCTTCTGTGGGGCAGACTTAAGTTTTGATTCTTTTACTATTCATTTTTTGTATCTTAGACTCAATCTCATTCTCAACGGATCCAGTTGTGCCGGCAAAAAAACCTGAAAGTTATTCTCGTCTTTCCTTGCTGTTGGCCAAGCCTCGGCATATGTAAGTGGAACGAGTAATAATATTTAATTTACATATGTCGACCAACTTTACAGATCATTTGTTTCAAACAGTTAAATAGATTGATCAAAGAACATAGTGAAAAACAATTTGTGTTCCTAAAGATAAACCCACTGAACTGTTACAGTTTTTGTATGTAAGTATGCCTTTACATACACATATGTAAATATCAGAAAGATTTGATCAAAATCCGACCAAATGTAGATGCCATAGTAACTATGTATAGAACGTGGAGTGAGTACTAGCGAATTACTCATAGCGAGCGGAAAACCAAATTCAGCGAAACTGTAAACACATAATTCAGCGATGGATCCCACAAAACGATTATCTTTCTGTGCACAGCTTACAAAGTTGTGCACTCAAATTGAAAATACCTAGAGAGCGAATCAATAAACGAAGAAAATTTGAGCGTATTCTTGCATTGATTAAAAACGCGCATAATAACCTAAGAAAGGCAGACGAACAAGCTCTAAGAGTGCCTATACAGGAATCGGAGAGAGAGAATACAAAATAATACTTGAAGACGACGACAGAGCAGTAAGTACAGTTGCCATAGTCGAATTCTCGATGAAACGTTTAGCGAAATCGGCAATTATAAAGGAGAGACTAAGTGAGAGGCAAGCAGAGAGCCAGAATAGAGAGCATAACTCAAGATCCGAAGAAAGCCACATGCAAGTGGCTTAGCTTAAGCGAATCGATTTAAGAAAATTCGACGGAGCTTTTGAAAGTTGGTTGCCCTTTTGGTCTCAGTTCAGTACACGAAAACCCTGCCTTAGATTCAGAAACTAAATTCCACTATTTTAATGATTCTCTCACTAAAGCAGCAGCAGCGACTTTGTCTGGATTTATTCCCACTGAGGCTTGTTATAAAGATGCCATTTGTTTGTTACTTGAAGAATATGGAGACACGGAGAAAATTACAGAGAAGTATATTCCGATACTTATAAATTGAATGAACGTTCATGCAGCGGACGATGTACAAGGGTTACGGCAACTATACAACGAAACCATAGCATGCATACGTACATTAACAGCATTAGGGGCATTCTTGCGTTAATTTAAAGTCTATCTTAGTGAAGGCTATTCCTACCCAGCTACGACTCGATATCATAGGATGCGTAAGCGAGACGAGATCAGCCATAAAGCATTTAACTCCACAGATATTGAGAGCAGCGAGCAACTTTCACGTCTACTGAAATACATTAACATAGAAGTCGAAGCTTTAGAAAAAGCTCAATTGTCTGTGAGTGGGAGTAAGCAAAAGAATGAGCAGAGATAGAGAGCGAACCATTCAAAGAGGAACAGCAGTCGGTTTATATGTTGTGGAAAAGACGAATAATAAACAATGCATATTTTGTAAACGAATAAATCACGAATTAACGGAGTGTACAGACAAAAGCGTATCACTTGTTCAGAGAAAGAACATTTTATGAAGTGAAGGTCGTTGTTTTCGTTGCCGCAAGCCAAATCATACGTCCAGGTTTTGCAAAAATCAGTTTAAAAAGTGTGCAGTATGCAGCGGTCGGCATATCACAGTTATGTGCGAAAAAAAGTGATCAAAGCAGCGCTAAATCTGACACGAAAATTGTTGTGAAGGAGAAACCTTCAACCAAACTACGCAGGTGAAACGGATGGCCAACAAAATATATTTGCAAACGGCGAAGGCATATTTTATTAGCAAATCGAGCAGTCTTATCGCGTTTTGTAATGGATAATGGTAGCTTGCGTGACAGAGAGCTTAGTCAAGCGTTTGAAACTACTAGTAATAGGAAAAGAGAAAACTAGAATCTATGCATTTGGCGAATCAAAACAAAACAGGCGATTGATGCAATGAAAGCGTGTGATTGTGAAGCTGCAGAGCCAATATTCTAACGAAGCGGTGGAAGTTTATGCTATGGTTGTTTCGCATATTTGTGAAGATGTTTTACCGGTTCAATGAGTAGCAAAACAAACGAGCAAAAACCGAGCGGACCATAAAATACTAACGAGGACTTTTTTGTAGGAATGAATATGCTTGTCGGTCAAGATAATTATTGGAAATTTAATTACGATCGTAGAGAGAATCACGACATAAATCTGGTAGCGGTTGATACGTTTTTCGGTTGGACTATTCACGACCCTGAATAGTGTGGCGATATAGAACTCAAAGACAGATGTATTCTGAGCGTAATTCATCAGGAAGATTTCGATATCGAGAGGTTCTGGAATTTTTAGTCAATTGGTATATTATCGTGCAGCGAATCGAACGACAAAATTCAAGTGGCTGATATTGTTGTTGACAATGGAAGGTACTCAGTGAAGATGCCGTGGAAAATACCTAAGAGTGACTTGCGAGACAATAGGGTTGTAGCCGTGCCACGTCTGCGCAGCCTGACCTCAAAATTAATTCGAAGCCCCGACAAATTAATCGAGTACGAGGTATACGAAAATTAGTAAGCGAAGGTATTGCAGAAGTTGTTCCCAATATATCCTGCAATAGCGTGGCATATTATATGCCGCACCGTCCAGTATACAGAGAAGACAAAGACACGACAAAGATGTGCATAGTTTTCGACGCATCATCTAGCGAGCACGGATCAGCTTCTTTGAACGACCCAGGTATCAATTTGCTTCGAGATTGTCACCGAGATTGTATTTCGAGATTGTCACCGGTTTCTGTGGTACAGCTCTACCCCGGAGATTGGACGATCCTATCAGGAATAGCGGAATACAGGCTGACAAGAGTAACATTTTGAGTGACATCGAGCCCCTTTCTCCTGGCGGCTATGATTCAGCAGCACCTCCAGAGACAGAAAATCAACAGAAGCGATACATCGTTGCTGACGGTCGTGTTTTACTTCGCTCCTACCAAAAAATTTTTAAATCTATAGCTTAAAGGAAAGTAATTGTGTATTTTAGTTACTCCCTGTGTACATAACCGTGTGGGTAATTAGTCGATATCAGTGCTTACGCCTTTTGCCGTCTATTGTGTATTTTATTACCAATTTTCAAATCATTTTGTGCACTCCTCTTTCTCTGTACATTCTCATTAGCAGCTGTTTTGTTGTTGCTAATAGCTTGTGTGGAGCACTCGCTCCCTCTGAGCCGCTCTCTATTTTCATCTTACCCTCTCTACTGTCCTCACTCCAACACACACGCACCGCGCTATCAGCCGCTCCGCGCTTACTCATTACCGCGCTTTCAGCCGCTCCGCGCTTACTCATTAGCAGCTGTTTTGTTGTTGCTATTAGCTTGTGTGGTGCACTCGCTCCCTCTGAGCAGCTCTCTATTTGTATCTTACCCTCTCTTCTGTTCTCTCTCCAACACACACGCACCGCGCTATCAGCCGCTCCGCGCTTACTCTCTTCTTTTGTCTCTCTGTGTCTCTCTGTTCACCTGTTGTTATTGTGACTGTTGTGTTTGTGCTTGCGCGCGGAATTGTGTAACACACGCTTAACCTACTGCATCAGCCTCACACCGACTTATAATTTACCTTTCTTTTCCACATACATTTCTTTTTCATCACTTTTACAATGAGCTCCTGCTGTGCTAAACGGTGCGAAGCTGCCCGTACGGTGGCCACCCGTCAAACCTTCATCTACTGCTGGTTGTGTACTAAAACGGCTCACGCTACCTGTGCGGGTCTTGGTCACTACGGTGGTCGCATTGTTGATGTGGTCAAGACTCGCTGCGGTCTCAATTGGACCTGTTTTGATTGCAGGCCACTGGAGGCCGACATGCGAATCTTTATGAGACAAACTCATAATGAATTCGCCAGCCTCCACTCCGAATTCCAGCGATTACAGGATAAGTTTCTCTCAACGGAGACTCATTTTAAAAACTTAAAAATGATAAATGAGTCTCCTAAGAGAAGAAAGGTTACTCGTACTTCGCCGTGTTCTGAAACCCTCAATTCTCTTGCAGTCAACGATACGCCCGCTACGCCTATAACCTCGCCAGCCATGATCGACTCTGGTGCTAAGGAAACCGACGGCAATAACGACCCTGCTTCGATGAGGATGGCTGCACTCGGCCCCTCTCCTGCAGCCTCTCTGGTGCCAACTGTCCAATTGGAAGTTAATGACGATCATGTCGCTGGTGCTCCATCGCCCTCAATTGATGCCGCCGACACCGTTGATAGAATGGAAGTTGAAGCCCCTTCAGCTTCTGCTTCCATCGCCATTTCCTCGGACCTTTCTGCTCTATCTGAATTCGCCCCTCGGGTAGTTCCCACTTCCGCCTTACCTATTAAACATGTGACCCCTTCAACTTCTGCTTCCATCGCCATCTCCTCGGACCTTTCTGCTCTATCTGAACTCGCCACTCGGGTTGTTCCCACTACCGCCTTACCTATTAAACATGTGACCGCTCCACCTACTCTTCTTGCTCGTGCTCCTCTGAAATCTATTTTTGTGTCCCGACTCTTAGACTCGACTACGGATGTTCTCGTTAGGGACTACATCTATTATAAACTCAATATTGATGATTCCTCTGGCCTTGAAGTCACCAAATTTACCTTTAAAGAAAAACGTAAAATCGCTTCATTTAAAATTCTAGTGCCGGATGAACACGTAAATAGTTTACTTGATCCCTCCTTCTGGCCGAATCATACGATTAGTCACCTGTTTACTAAGCGTACCCCTGAACCTAGAGCTGGTATAATTCCTACTCCTCTTCCGTCTGCTTCAAAAAACTGAATTCCCCCCCTCCACTAAGGATCTCATATCAGAATGTACGTGGCCTGTGCAGTAAGCTCAGCAAACTATATTCTAATAGTGCAACTTTTGATTCTGATATTATCGCTTTTACTGAAACCTGGCTCAATTCCTCAATTTCGGATTCAGAGATTTTTATAGACAAGTATAACATATATAGACTTGACCGTCCATCTCGGGGTGGTGGAGTTCTGATAGCCGTTCGCTCTGACTTAACTTCTCAACTCCTTTCCATCGAAGAGTGTAACAATTTAGAAATAGTCATAGTTAAAATTCGTCTGCGCTCTTTTAGTTTATTCATTTCTTGTTCTTACATCCCTCCGTCTGCTGAATTCGCAACCTATATGCTTCACTCGGCTCATCTTCAGACCCTCTCGTCCCAACTTAATGATTCCGATCGCCTTATTGTCCTGGGGGATTTTAATCTCCCAAACATTACGTGGACTCCTTCTGTTGACTCTAACCTCATGCTCCCATCCATGCAGCATGATTTTATTGACTCCTTGTCCTATACTTCGCTGGGTCAGGTTAATGGCATTTGTAATAACATTGGCAGGATCTTAGACCTCGTCTTCACCTCTGATTCCTCGATGACTCTGGTTAGTAGAGGATCACCTCTATCCTTCCCTGAAGACCTTTATCATCCCACACTCGATATTGAACTTCACTTGCCTTCTTCTGGGCCCATTAAATCGTTCCCTAAGCCCTCGCCTATCTATTGCTTTAAAAAGGCCGATTTTCCCTCTCTGAATATAGCTCTGTCCCAGATCGATTGGTCATTCCTCGACGACTACCGCGAAATAGAGCCTGCCACTAAGGCATTCTATACCACCATTTTTTCCATCTTTTCTACTTATGTCCCTTTAGTCACCCCCTTGAAAAATCCTTCTGGCCCCATTTGGTTCACCCCGAGGGTAATCAACCTGAGGAATTTTAAATCCCGCATGTTTAAAAAATTTAAAAAATCCGGGTCTCAATCGGACTTTTCTAAATACTTAATTGCTAAATCTAAATTTTCCCTATGTAATACGTTATGCTATAACAAGTACTTGGCCAAGTGTAAGCTTAACTTCAAGCGCGATCCTAAACAATTTTTCAGGTTGGTTAACTCTAAACGTAACTCCACTCAATTTCCTCCATCTCTACACTTAAATGGTAGTTTTGGCGACAATGATAGTGACATTGCGGATCTATTCGCTTCCTTTTTTCAACGTTGCTACTCTGTCCCCTCAATGAACCTCCCCTCTATTCTGGCCTCCACATCCGACCATCGTACCAGGTACTCTTATCCTTTTCCGCTAAAGAGCTCAAATTGTATCTATTCCCCCTTCATTGATTATAACTGCCTGCTAACCAATTTAAAATCGAGTAAGTTCTCGTTCTCCACTGGCCCGGATTTGGTCCCCAGTGCCGTTCTTAAACTTTGTGCTGATTCTCTTTGCGTGCCCCTTCTAAAACTTTTCACCTTGTCGCTAGAGTTAAGCGATTTTCCAATCATCTGGAAGGAGTCCTACATAATCCCTGTCCACAAAAAGGGCTCGAAATCAGATGTTTCTAATTATCGGTGTATATCTAATTTATCTGCCATTCCTAAACTCTTTGAAAAAATCATTACTTCTCAGCTGCAGCACTTTTGTAGTTCCCTGTTCTCGGAATCCCAGCATGGATTTGTAAAACGTCGCTCAGTTACGTCTAACCTCCTGGAATTCTCCTCCTTCGTAACTATAGGATTTGCTAATCAGTGCCAAACTGATGTAGTTTACACTGATAAATAAACCATTGGCACAACCATGTGGCCACCACATGTGCACATATATCTTACCTCGCGCTCTCGCTGTTAGCAGCGCCGAGCATATGGGCCAATCCGAACATTCTTAAACCAAAGGCTGAAATTTAAAGTTGCCCAAAATCAAAAAAAAGACAAACAAAAATTCAGTCGGACCTTTTCGGAGATTTTTATATATTAGATGTTTCCATTTTTGTTTACATACGTTTTTTACATCTGTCTTTTCTACATGTCTACATCTACTTCCTACATATACATACTCGCTTGGAAGGCCACTGATATTTCATTTGTTCCTTCTGACTATATTTATGATCCGACCTGATCCAGATTCAATACTCTGATAGATATGGTCATTTTCTATGAATCTGTGTTTTTGGTTATCCGTATCTTCAAAATTGTAGATTTTCATCTTTTGTGGGGGCGGAAGGGGGCGTGGCAAAATTTTGAAATACACTTGTACTGAAGTGATATCACAGGAGCATGGGTAGAGAGTTTGGTTGCTATAGCTCTTATAGTCTCTGAGATTGTGTTCCTCTAGCTTTAAAAGTCTCTGAGATATAGGCGCTAATGAAGACGGACAGACGGACGGACAGACGGATAAGATTATGCAAAAATGTTTGGCGGGGTCTGGGCTAGTTGTGTCCTAAAAGTGGAATAATATGTTATGGAGCGACGAAATAAGAAACAACTTTCTGGTAATGACTTTAGATTACACTTATGGACAATATAATAGGTGTGCTTTTTATACCCGGTACTCGAAGAGTAAAGGGGTATATTAGATTTGTGGAAAAAATGGATGTGTGTAACATCCAGAAGGAAACGTTTCCGACCCCATGAATAAATATACTTCTTGATATATTTCTTGATCAGCATCAATAGCCGAGTCGATATAGCTATGTCTGTCTGTCCGTCCGTCTGTCCTTCTGTCCGTCTGTCCGTCTTCATGAGCGCCTATATCTCAGAGACTATAAAAGCTAGAGGAACACAATTTTGCATCCGGACTCCTGTCATATCACACTGTTACAAGTGTATTTCAAAATTTCGCCCCGCCCCCTTCCGCCCACTCAAACGACGAAAATCTGTGGCATGCACAATTTTAAAGATACAAGAAAACTAAAAACGCAGAATCGTAGAAAATGACCATATCTATCAGAGTGTTCAATCTGGATCAGATCGGTTCCCTCTCGCTCTCTCTCACACACCGGGTTGGGTGCTGTGCCCATTCGTCCAGATGACCGCCTAGATCTCAGAGACTATAAGAGCTAGAGCAACCAAACTCTCTATCGATGCTCCTGTGATATCACTTCAGTACAAGTGTATTTCAACATTTTGCCACGCCCAAAAACGCAGAATCATGCAAAATAACCGTATGTAACAGATTGCTGAATCTGGATCTGGATCAGGTCGATCATTATTATAGCCAGAAAGAAGAAATGAAATTTCAGTGGCCACGCAACGCCTTCCAAAGACGTATGTATGTATATATGAAAATGTAGAGAAGACAGATGTAAAAAACAAATGCAAACAAAAATGGAAAAGGTTCGACTTCATTTTTTTTTCTTTTTTGGCTAAAATTCAATTTGTCCCCAGGTTCCCTAATTTAATTTTAGATTTAAATGTTTGCCAATACTATAATCTTTCAAAATATAAACAATTGGCAGCCATGCATTCAAAAACATTCTAGATATATAAGATCAAACTAGCACGATACCTATGTTTTTATTACTTTGACCAGTAGTGTATATCTTAAAGTATATACAGTTGTGTGAAAAATAATAATAATCAGAAAAAGGTCTATAAAATTACTATTTTCAGTTATTTTGAAGTGATCTTAATTTTTTTAGGTTGCTGCATATTTGCACTTTATAATGTAAAAGTAAAAAACCCAATAGTGGTGAAAAAATTAATACAATTTTTTTTCCGATATGTCATACGCTTTTGGCTGTGCGAAATAATAGGGACACACACATAAAACATTTTCTATTTCGTATAAAAACCGGTTTTCGAAGAGTTGTTTTGTTTTAAACTATTGCGAGTAATTAGTGTTAGTAATTTAAGATGTAAAAACATCCATTACAAAAATTTTGAGATACTTAGGATGTTAAAGGGCGTGCATTGTAGCACCCACGTACGCATGGACATGAAATAAAGAATTTTTGCTCCGAAAACTTGCCGAAATATTGAAGTGTTCCAAGGTAATGATCCAAGGTAATGCAATAAAACATAAGACTCCAGAGGAAACACCTGGACAAAAATCAAAAATATCAAAAAATCTATAGAAAAATATGCTGAGAATCGTGAGACTAGTCCCATTTAAATATTATAGTAATTAAAAAAAATGTTCTATAGATGTAAACCCTTAGAAGGATAATACTAAGAGTAATACTAATATCTTACAATCTTAAGTCCAAAAGAACCATTTAAAAATGTTTTCCTTTCGAAGAAGGTTGTATCCACGATGACTATAGTCGGTGTAAGGCATACACGGTGGCTGCCCCATACCATAATTGATCCGTCTTCGTGTGTTTTTTTACCAGGGACCGGTTAAAAAAATCACCCACTTCCAATGGACGTAGAAAGAAGTGAACTGTACCAAAATCGTTAGTTTTGTACATACTCTGCGTATCCGCCATGATTTTGAAATTCTGCTTTTTCCGATTTTCTTCACCGATAATGATTAATTTTTATTAATTTTATAATAATCATAAGTAACAGAGATCTGCACCGGTGGCTGTTTTCGACACCAGTAGTGTACTCATCTCATTTGCGATCGCGGTGGTACAAGCACCGCGCAGAATGCGGTTGCGGTGTTTAAACACCGCATAAGAAAGGAATACGTTCATGAAGCGACAAGAAAATATGCGGTGCCTATACGCATGCACAAAAATTTACTCGCTCAAATTTTGACGACTTAAGTTTTTTTACTCCGATGTATTGACGCAGAATAGTGAAACGAAGTAGGCAAAATTTGGAGTAAATTGCGAGTACAAGATCAATATTTTACCGTAATATTTTATTTCTTTTAATGTATACGTCTTTACATAATTTTCGGGGTAGTTTTTCTACACAAACTTCTTGTGCGGTGCCTGCTTTTATGTCGAAAACATACCCACTCAGAATGTGACGCACACTTCAGGCCCCGCATACGAATGAGCAGAAAAAGAAACGAGTAAAAAAACACCGCATCAATTTTTGTTGCGTTGCTTCACTACTCATGTATGAAAATGATATTGTACGAATGCGGTACACTAGTAGTTCCGGTGGACCGCTGCAGATCTCTGATAAGTAATAATTATAATTTGATTATGTACTCTTGATCTATGAGTTATTGCCTTTCATATGATACATCAAATGTCCTTCAAGGACGTAAATTAAGGATTCTACTATTTTCTATTAAATTTCATTTATTCCTTTAAGTATGTCCTTTTAAAAAAGATTTGACGACTCTTATTATGCCCTGTACTTAAATAGTCTGTTGGGTGTGTTCACATTAAAGCATATAAATGTTGAGGAAAAGTCTTATCCTAAGATTTTAAGCTTTGGTAAGTACCTTACATTGGCACTGTTATTATTGTTAATTAATAAGCACGGTAATCTTTTTTAGGATTTCTTACTTGCCTTAAAGGCTTATCTGTTTGATCACTTGCTTATTATTGCTACTTAAAAAAAAAATGATTTTTAAAGAAGCAAAACCCTGAATTAGTCAAAAATTTGCTAAACTATTGTTGAGTTTTATTTTGAGCGAAAAAAATAAAAATCATTTATAATCATTATTTTTGAGTTTTATTTTTTTTTATCAAAAATAATGATTACTTATAATTATTATAAAATTAATCAAAATTAATCATTATCGGAGAAGAAAATCATAAAACTCATTATATAATTATTATGACGGGATTTTTAAAATAAAACTTATAATGATTACGGTCCCTGGTTTTAACAGCTTCAAATTTGGGTTTATTGGTATCCACACATATTGAGTGCCACAATCAGGGTATAATTTTGTCCAATCCGATCACAGGGTATTGCCAAAGAAAATATAAATAGGGGGATGCCAAACGCCCATACTATTTCATATCGTGAGCAGCGCTGATTTCTGTATATGCTCGAGTACGTGCTGACTAGCTCGCAAAAAGAAGAGAAGAGAGAGAATGAGCTTGCATGTGTGAGTACACACAGAGCTGCAAGCACATATGTGTGCGTATTTGTGCCGAGCTGCCGAATTTTGACGAGACGTAAACAAGACAGAAATGTATTTGCTGGGAGTTGGGGTGGGGGGAAAAAAATTCGTTGGCGATTGACATTTGGATAATAGAACGGCATTATTCATTTAAATAGTAATAATAATATAATTCATTAATACATAATGTAAATATATGACCCATTTTGAACGTTTGATATTAGGTATATAATTATTATGGTTTTCAAATTATCCATTATATTATATGATAATAGACAATACAATTTTTGTTTATATCCAACCTGTTCAATCGCAAAATCGACCCCTATACCGCAATTCGCCTTACAAGAAATTGTATCAAATTGTCTTGTCTTCTTTGCACAAGTTTACGTACAAACACACATACATACCTGCATGCATAAGAACTTCAAAATTCTTTGCATATTAAGTTTACCCACAAATACCCAACAGACATCTAATCTAATGTGAAGTCATTTATGACATAGATTATGTATTTTTACATAGGTACATTCCTACATTATATTCGTTTATAGTACATTAAAAAAAATTAGCATATAGGGATATACAAAATATAACTTTTTTTGTATTATGAGCAGGCGTTTTGAAATCAATTCCATAATGAATTCCACAAAATCGACCTCAAAAATTTTGTATGGCGAGATTCATCTTACTATTTATATTGTCTTTGGTATTGCCCTATTTTTTCACAGGCAATCCAGGCTCTGCAGCGACTATCATCATCGTGGATACATCGGAAAACATTTTTACATGGTTCTTTTCGACTTTAGATTGTAAGATATTATTATTACTCTTAGTATTACCCTTCTAAGGGTTTACATCCATAGAAAATTTTTTTTTAATTACTATAATATTTAAATGGGACTAGTCTCACGATTCTCAGCATATTTTTCTATAGATTTTTGGATATTTTTGATTTTTGTCCAGGTGTTTCCTCTGGAGTCTTATGTTTTATTGCATTACCTTGGATCATTACCTTGGAACACTTCAATATTTCGGCAAGTTTTTGGAGCAAAAATTCTTTATTTCATGTCCATGCGTACGTGGGTGCTACAATGCACGTCCTTTAACATCCTAAGTATCTCAAAATTTTTGTAATGGATATTTTTACATCTCAAATTACTAACACTAATTACTCGCAAAACAAAACAACTCTTAAAAAACCGGTTTTTTACGAAATAGAAAATGTTTTATGTGTGTGTCCCTATTTTCGGCACACCCAAAAGCGTATGAAATATCGAAAAAAAATGACTGAAAATAGTAATGTTATAGACCTTTTTTTTTTAACAAAGCCAAGTGTTATTTTGTTATTATTCTTATTATTTTATTTGTTTTCACACCACTGTATGTATCTTAAGTATGAATTAAATCCCGATTTTCTAACCTTTTTATCTTTACAATTATGGAATAGTCAAATGTTAATTCTTAGCTACGGGAAATGTCGAAACTTACCTATAGTCGAGTTTTAGCTCTCCAAATCTGTAGTAGCTTAGCTTATACATAAGGCAGTTAAGTAAGGCTGGAGCGCCTTCAGCATCTACCCTAAATTCACCTCTATCAGTAAAGTAATCGCTTTCTTTAATGTCTTTGGGGTGCTCTCCCTCGGCAATTCTAACCATCCAAAGGAACTTATTTATATCATCACCAGAGTACCCAATGACGCCGCCAAATATTACAAGAACGTAATCAACATCCAGAGATGTCATGATCTCATAGGACTTCTCTTCAGTAGAAGACATAGCCTTTCCAACTAGTGCTATATGACTGTTATTCCAGGTATTGTTGTCCACTAAAGTGGTTCTGTTTGCCATGCCTGCTATCTGGTACCCATAATCCCACCACGACATTATTCTTGCATCATCAGCCGTATTTTGGGAAAGCCAGTAATATGCCTCCCGAAAATCATCTAAGATATTGCGTGATCTGAAAAAAAATGTTACAAATTTAATAAGAATCTATTGGGTGTAATAAAAAACTACCAAATATACATATAAACATAAAACTGGGATATTAAAAGAGGGATAGCACGGTACAAGAACAATGACAATGGCCAGAACAACTTTACCATTTTGAACTGTCTGTCCGTCCGTTTTCATGAGCGCCTAGATCTCAGAGACCTTAAGAGCTAGAGCAAACCAATTTTTTATTCAGACTCCTGTGATATTACACTGAATCAAGTTTTTTTTTTTTCAAATTTTGCCACGCCCCCTTGAGTCTACACCATGGACGAAAATCAACAATTTCGAGAACAGAGAAAACTAATCGGAAAGATTGCCGTATCTGGTTCAGATCGGATCATTTATGTAGTCAGAAAGAACAAATAACATTGCAGTGGCTATGTACCGCTTTCCACGCGCTTGCTCATTCTTCCGCCTGCAGTGTGCGCCCTCTGGCAAGATGCAAACTCTGATATTGGTGGTAGAATAGAACAAAAGACACAGATGTAAATAATAAAATGGATAACGGGTTGATGACTCGCCACAACTGCAGGCTCTGGCTTAACCCTCTAACACGTAAGGGTGTCTTGAGACACTTTTGACATTTTTTAAAAAACTAAGAGCTTTTACGTCATTTGAATATTGTTTTTCTGTTAACAACAAACACGAAATTACGTGCAGAAGCTTTGAAAGCTCTCAAAAGCTTTAAGCTATGATTTTTTTGTTCATGTGCACAGAACATGTGTTATTTCGCGCGTAAATTTTGAGCTGATGCATTTTATGTTTTCTTGTGGTGATAAAAGTATATATATAAAACGAATCGAGCTCATTTTTTTCGTGAAAGGTATGTTTATTAGCTTTTAAAATCAAGTTACAGGCACTCAAATATAATAAAGATGTGTGTAGTTGCTGAGAAATAGTGATAAGTGTCTGGAGGCTCTTTTGGGGCTCCAAGCTATCTTTTTTTGTCGAATAATATCTCAAATAAGTTAAAAATTAACAGTAATGATATCCACCGTTACATCGGTATTTTGATGTATATGTCCATTTATCGCTATCCAAATCTGAAAATCTACTGGGCAAAAGACGCGTTTGGACCTATTCAAACCTGCATGACCCGAACCAAATTCGAGGGAATTAAACAGTACTTCTCACTGCGAGATGAGAGCGAGCGGATCAAAAAGGGTGAGCCAGGATACGATCCACTGTTCCGCACGCGAAAACTTGTCGACTGTCTTAACCAAAGGTTTGACTCCGTTCCAAAGCAAGCCCGCCTTTGTGTTGACGAGCAAATGTGCAGCAGCAAAATGAAGCACCACTTGAGGCAATATATGCCCAATAAGCCACACAAGTGGGGTATAAAGCTATTTGTTTTTTGCGATTCTTTTGGTATGCATACCGCTTTGAGATATACAGCGGCGCAACTGATAACGTGATCTTGCCTGGTCACCCAGATCTTGGTGCTTCGGCCAACATTGTTGTACGTTTAACAAAAACCGTACAAACTTTCAAGCACCACATTATTTACTTTGATAACTTTTATACGTCGCTGCCTTTGATGGTCTATCTGCGTGCGAAAGGTATTTATAGCCTTGGTACAGTGCGTGTAAATCGTATCCCTAATTGCAAGCTTTCAAACGATGGTACTATCAAAAACAAACCAAGGGGTTTTTCGACCGAGTACGTAGGCTCCTCATATGGAGTCGAAATAAGTAATGTGCTGTGGAAAGACAACAAAGCAGTTCGCTTTTTGTCGACTTATGTGGTTGTTCAGCCATTTGATAGGGTTAATTCGCATGAAGGAATAGCAAAGACTGCTCGTTACGACAGGAAATCTAAGCGAAAAATCGAAGTTGATTGCCCACAAATTATTCGCGAATATAACGCTCACATGGGTGGCGTAGACCTAATGGATGGACTTATGGGCCGCTATCATATCAGAGCTAAAACTCGGGATGCTGCCACTCGAATTTTTTACCACTTGATTGATATGGCAGCAACAAACGCTTATACAGTAGCGGACAAAGAAATCCGGACACCTAGGTATGGCCTCTATATGCAAGCTTTGAACGGGCGTAAAATATGTAAAAAGGGTTCAATCGGCTTGGATATTTTTTCGTGTTATCTATTAAGTATTTAGTTTTAAAATACCACCCAGTTTGGAGCATCCTAAGCTTTAGATGTGAAAAAAAAAATAAAAAGTGAAACATGTCGAAAATGACTGAAGCTGATAAAGGTGCCATATTGGCTTTGCGATCGGAAAATTTAAGCGTCCGTGATATAAGCGCTAAAGTTGGCTTTAGTAAGTCTTCTGTCGGGGATTTCTTAAAGAATTTTGAAAAAACCGGAACTCTGAAGCGAAATCCCGGGACAGGAAGAAAGAAGAAGACCAACGACCAGGAAGATCGTATTCTGAAGCGCTTAAGCATGGACAATCGATTCAAAACTGCAGAAGACATAAGATTTGAGTTTTTTCAGTCGGAAGGAGTCGATATTAGCACTCGAACAGTACGAAGACGCCTTCAGGATGCAGGACTTAATGGGCGCAGACCAGCAAAAAAACCGGTTTTGACCGTTAAAATGCGTAAAAAACGGCTACAATGGGCTAAAAAGCACGAATCTTGGACCTTAAACGATTGGAGGAACGTTATATTTTCAGATGAGTCCAAAATAAACCTTTTTGGTTCCGATGGTATGTCCTACGTGAGACGTAAAGTCGGAGAAAGGTTCAAAAATGAGGGCCTACGACGGACGGTCAGGCATGGTGGATCCCGTATGGTCTGGGGATGCTTTTCTTACTTTGGAGTTGGAAATCTGGCACTAATTGATGGAACAGTAAACGCCGCAAAGTACCAACAAATTTTGGAGGATCATCTTGTACCATCTATTGAGGAGCATCTTTCGTAAGCCGATGATATCATTTTTCAGGACGATTCTGCTCCTTGCCATCGTGCAAAATCGGTAAGTCATATTTTTTTTAAATTCCTTTATTTATTGTATAAATGATACCTAATCTCTTAAACTTACAATATTTTTTCTTCTTTTTAGATTACAAAATATTTGAAGCGGGTTGGAATAACTTCATTGGACTGGCCAGGCAATAGTCCTGATTTAAATCCGATTGAGAATCTTTGGCATATTTTAAAGGTTAACATAACGAAGAAGAAACCCAAAACTTTAAGAGAGCTTGATTCAATTGTGGAAAATGTTTGGTACAATGATTTAACCGTTGAAACAATCCAGCATCTAGTGGATTCTATTCCGACACGGATAAAGGCGGTCATAAAAAACAATTTTTTAAGTAGAATAATATTCCATTAAAAAAAATATAATTTTCAAATAATTTGTAACTTGCTTTAAAAGTAAAAAAAAAAAATTGTTTTTGTTCCTCAGTTTTTGAAATATTATCAATAATTTTAATTTACCATTTTTCCTAAAAATCAAACATCACTGGAATCGAAAAAATAGTTGTTTTGGTTAGCAAATACATTCATTTAATAAGTTTAATACAAAATGTCTTGAAGCAATAAACACAATTTGAAAAAATTTACGAAACGAACATTTTTTTGCCTGTCCGGATTTCTTTGTCCGCTACTGTAGAACGCGTATAGAAAAGGAAAGAGAGAACATGGGCAAATTGCTTGAACTCCCGGAATTTTGCGAATCGATTGCTGAAGGTCTGGTGACATTTCAAACCAAAAACTTTTCAGGTCGTCCAATCAATCGATCTTCACAAGGACGGACAACCCAGTCTTCATCCTCTCTATCAGGGCGGACAACACAGTCATCATCCTCTCAGACAGAGTGGACAATGCAGTCTCCACTCTCTCAGAGACCTTCGCAGCTAAACCTTAAACTAGTCGCAAAAGCGAACCATCCAATATGGGAGTTGCGATTTGACCAGCTAAACCATTTTCCGGATTGGTTGGATAGAGATAATGGAAGAAAATGGTGCAAATACTGTAAAATTTCTCAAACGCAGTGCATTTGCACAAAATGTAAACTGCATTTGTGTTGCACATAAAAAAAAAATTGTTTTTCAGAGTATCATAAAAATAAATAAAACTCATCTTCGTAATTTGGAAATGAAATATTTTTTAAACTCGGAGCCCCAAGAGTGTCTTGAGACACTTATCCACGTTTTCTCACCTTACAGGTAAACGAAAGCTTTTGCTCTTTTTCAAGAGTCCCAAATCACTTTAGAAAAATTATTTGAATTCGTTTCTTGCATTATTCTTGAAAGTAGGCTTAGAGGGTTAAGCACAGGTGCTCTTGGGCTAGGGCTTGCCCTACCCAGAGGCAATTGCGTTCAATCTGTCATAAAATACAGGGCGATCAAGCGTACCGTTGCCGCCGTAACTGTGAACACCGGCGGAAGTGCGACTATATTCTCCACTTGAAGGCGGCTGGTAACAGGTCCTGGTACGGTCATGTCTCTGCCAGGATTCTGGCCAATGGTAGCCAGGCGGAGAGAAGAAAACTCTCAGTGAAACTACCCGAATACAAGGTGACACTGTCATATGCCGAGGGATGCATGGCCGAGGGGGTGCTCGGTCGCTAATATGCGGACTCTGGATACTTGCCGACCTCCAGTTTCAATTGGATTTCCCGGGGACCATGCCGAGCCATGCCTCGGGTGACCAACCCCTTCCCGCCTACTTGTGGGACCAAAAAATGTCCAATACCTTAAATACTAAAACCAGCAAAACCCGAATGGAGCTCGGGAAAAGAGACTCAGTCGGTCCATCAGGCAGCAACCGCTGCGAGCAACCGACAAGCCAATCGGGCCCATCCAAGTCAGACGTCGGATCCTGTCAAATCCGGCAGGTGGGGCAGGTGCACGACAAGGCAAGAAGCCGTTATACCAAGACAAATGACGTGCTGCCTTCATCCTGGCTAACAACAACCCTGCTTTTAAGTCGTCAGCACAGCAAGTCGAGCTGGCGAAAACCCGGGGGAAAGACCCTAATTCCTGTGCAGGGGCACCAAGGATGGTAATGTCCCCCGAGACAAATGATTGAGAACGAGCTCTAGTATAGGTTCCTGCAGGAGCTGCAAGACAATGGCGGGCCACCACCAAAATGTGAGGGCGACGCGTGGCATCAAGGCACGGTGAAAGCCATCGCCTGCCGAAATGCTCGCTCGGCGGCCCTCTACATAAAGGCAGTGGCCGCGCTCACTAAGGTCTACCCAGGAGCCTAACTGGAGGGCGTCAGATAGGAAGACGAATAAGGAGTCTTTGGAATCTCTCTACAACACGGACGGAGTAGTGGGCTATGGCTACAAGAGGGTGGCCATAACCTCCTACAAGTCCGACTCCAGGGGCAGGCAAGCGGAGCCAGACCCGGAGCTGGCTGAAGTCTCGACGGTGGAGAACAAGACCGCGGTGTCGGACGCTGCGTCTGTAGTGTCAGACGACATATTGGACGGCTATATGTCCGACGAGAGCGTCCTAGCCAGAGGTCTAAGACGCATCGAGGTCGGGTAGGAGCGGGCTTCTCCAGAGTTCGATCCAGAAAAAACAGAGGTGGACGACAGGAATGTCACTGACACTCCTGCAAATAAACCTCTACCACTGTAAGGCAGCTTGCGCTGCCCTCTTGCCCTACCTAGCCAAGGACCCCTTGATCTTCGGAAACAGGGTCGCCGGTCTGAGGACTCAAGACTAAAGCTAAATGTAGATGACACTACAGCCCGTTACGGGCTTGTTGCTATAGACATGAGTCTTAACACAGCCCCACAAAAAATTATTTAAAGGCGTTAAACTGCATGATCCAGGCGACCAATGGACCGACGCCAAACGTGAAATAAAGTGCTGTGTGGCATGTGGCACCATCTTGTTGGCAGTTGATGGAATACTTCTCGCTGCTCTTCACAGCAAATACGGAAATTTTGCTTATTTACGCATTCAACCAGAAATAAGCTTCGTCGTTGAACACAATATTCCGATAAAAACGAGAGGGAACTTTATACAAGGTAACTCAGTCAGTATATGTATATGTATGTGAGCTTACGATATATGCAATTTATTATATGTTCGCAAAAGGGACAAATTGAATTTTAGCAAAAAAAAAAAGACAAACAAAAATTCAGTCGAACCTTTTCGGAGATTTTTATATATTAGATGTTTCCATTTTTGTTTACATACGGTTTTTACATCTGTCTTCTCTACATGTCTACATCTACTTCCTACATATACATACTCGGCTGTGTGCGAGAGGGAATGAGTCTGCGCTCGGAAGGCCACTGAAATTTAATTTGTTCCTTCTAGCTATGCTAATGATCCGATCTGATCCAGATTCAATACTCTGATAGATATGGTCATCTTCTATGATTCTGCGTTTTTGGGTTTCCCGTATCTTCAAAATTGTGGATTGCACATATTTTCTTCCTTTGTGGGGACGGAAGGGGGCGTGGCCAAATTTTGAAATAAGCTGGTTTCGGTTTGATATAGGAGCTTGGATAGAAAGTTTGGTTGATCTAGCTCTTATAGTCTCTGGGATCTAGACGTCGAAAAATGCGAATGGGCATAGCACCCACCCCGGACGGACGGACACACAGACATGGCTATATCGACTCGGCTATTGATGCTGATATATACATTCCTCATCACTTGAATAGGACACCCCCTAAGTGCATTTTCTACCGCTAACTGCTCGCTAACCAATGATGCTAGAGACTTCATTTTTTTTTAAATTAAATATCATTTAATACCGTTGCCTTAACCAAATGGAATTCTTCGTGAATAATCTTTAATTCATAACCAGAAATTCTTAAGCAAAATCCTTCAATTTGCGTAACATATTGCGTCTCTTCAATAGGACACTTAAAAAAAAAAAACAATTCAGAGATCTTTTTAACAGAAATATAACTTAAATATAGGGTATCTGGCTTTATATAGAAAACAAAAAGGTTTTTAATAATGCGTCGAGCCACCTTGCCGTTCTAAAACATCAGTCACCCGGTTTGGAAGGTTTGAAACTGGCCAAGTAATTTAATGAAATCGAGTCCCAAGGTAATTCGATCGCTTTGATGAGTTCGAGTGTACTCGAATATTGCTTTCCTGAGCCATATGTCTGACGTGTCAGCCATTCCCAAACATTTTCGATTATATTTAAATCGGGTGAATAGGGCGGCCAGCTTAAAAGGTCCACATTTTGGCTCTATATATAAGATTTTAAAACCCGAGCTGTATGTATCGGTGCATTATCATGATGCGACATGCGACATGCTCGCGACAAAAATTGACGCGTTGTGCTTTTCTTGCCGGGTTAAGGGGAGGCTTTTTCTTCATTTTTAACCTTTTTAGGTGTTAAGCATTCAAAAAAAATGCGATTGATAGTGGATAGACTAGCCTTAGCATCACATTTTTCACGAATTTTTGCCACAGAGTCGTGAGAATTTGACGCTTTTCTTAATATGGGGCGTATTTCCAAATCGGTGAGCACACTGTGCGTGCGTCCTTTCATATTCTTTCCATATTTAGACAAATTACTTAAAAATTCCGATATGACATGCCGGCTCCTGTTGATTTTTTTGTAGCTATTTGTGCAATTAATAGGCCAGCGTCCTTTTTTGCCTTTATTTTTCCTTTTTCCTCCTCAGATAAGGCTTTTTTACCTTTTATTTTAAGGGTAATCGTCGTAAGTCACAAAAAAGTTGGATCAGCAAAAACTCTGTGAGTATATGCCAAAGTAGACGATCAAACAAAATGCATATTCTATTCAAGTGACAAAAAAAAAATTTCAATCGAATTGCAACAAAAGTAAGAAAAAATACAACGGATATTTTCCAGAACATGCAGTTTGTTGCTGAGAGAGACAAATAGTTGCACAAAGAAAACGTGCAAAAATACAGATATTTTATCATTTCGCTTTTGAGCTATAAGCAATTGAACATAGACTGTAAAGGGAGTCCTATTCAAGTGATGAGGAGTGTACTTTATGGGGTCGGAAACGCTTCCTTCTGGGTGTTACACACATCCACTATCACCAAAAATCGAATGTACCCCTATACTCTTCGAGTACCGGGTATAACAATTGGCCAAATCGTGCTACTATATCCTATAACTCCCATATAAAAGATCGGGAAAAATTTGAATAACTTTGCTATTTTCCAAGATAATCGTTATAGTTATCTTATCTTAATTGTCAATTATAATTGATTCGACTTCAATATTCAGCCTCTTTATGAGGGGGCTAGTCCCAAAACGGAATTGGGCATACAATGAATTTTCTGTGGCGCCATCACAGTCAGGAGTCATTGCATTGATATGAAACTAGCAGTCAAAGATATCAGTTTGATTTGTACTAATAAACTCCTGCCCAAAACTATACGACACCTCAATAATTTTAGTTTCGACCCTCGTAGGAGAAGGGGAAAGCATAATCAAACAAAACAAAGTATACAGATGTTTTCTATTGGGCTTAGGTCTAGGGAGCAACTGGCCAATCCAACACACTAACAGAGTGCTCATTTAAAAAGCGCTGGGTCTTTCTGCATAAAAATTGTTCCTCTTTCTTAATTTTCTTCCAAAAATGGTAGAAGACGATCTACCAATACTTTTTTATAATTTACTGTTCATCCGCGAGCTGGGGAAGCTCAGGTCAAGCGTTCCAGATTTGTGAAACGCTCCCCAAACCATTGCGGATCCAACAGCGAAATTGCGTTTGGAAAACGTTACTGGTTCCTTACGCAGATCTCGCCAATAGTGACGAAAGCCATCTGGGCCGTCAAGACTAAATTTGTTCTCATCAGAAAAAATGATCTAAATAAAAATTATTGAACAAAGCTTTATAAACAAAATAAAGCTGGAATTTAGGGACACCAGCCGAATGCTGTTACGCGCGAATCCCAGGCCGAAACGCAGCCCTCCTCCCACCCAACCGACCGAGGGGCACTGCCGCAAAACGCGCGACTCGTTAACCGAACCGATTGCGATCATGCAGGAAAGATAGATGTTAGACTAGTATTCGAGGAAAATTAGAACTAATCTTACTAAAGGAATTAATCATGCATTAAAACTATCGTACTTCACAACTACAATTACTAACTACGAGAAAGGTATGTGAGTATTAGTAATTTAAGAAGAGCAAGGGAATTAGTTGCCGATATAATATGGTAGAGGGAATTATAATCCGAGCATAAAACTCTAAAAGGTTCATGCAAGGAATAATTCGATCTACAAATCGGAAGGAACAGAGGGGTATAATTTCTGGTAATTCTAATAGGAATCGTGAAGTTTATGCGGCTCAACAAGTCAGGGCTATTTACGTCACCCTTGATCAAGTTGTGCACAAAAATCACACCAAGCATTTTTCTACGGTTAACTAAAGATGGAAGGTTTATTAAAAGCGATCTACTAGAGTAAGACGGCAGTCTCACACTTGCATCCCAGTTGAGGCCGCGTAGAGCGAAAATTAAAAAGTTTTTCTGTACTGATTCTATACGGTCCTGGTGTACTTTGTACTGAGGGCACCATACACAAGAACCATATTCTAAAATCGGACGAACAAGCGATACATAGAGAGTCTTTGTTATATAGGGGTCGTCAAATTCCTTTGACCACCTCTTTATAAACCCAAGCACGCCCATGGCCTTATTTACCATGGTAGAAATGTGTTCAGAAAACTTTAACTTGGGATCTAAAAGAACACCAAGATCATCAACTAGGGGAATTCTCTCGAGAGAACCCCCGCCTAGTGTGTAAGGAGCCAGAAAGGCGCTGGAGCGATTAAATGTCATTACTGTACATTTCGAAGCATTAAGGTATAACAAATTTGCACAACACCATGACTGAAAGCTATTAAGATCGGATTGCAACCTGGAGTGAGATAAGCTGTCCTTGAACTGGACACACAGCTTAACATCATCCGCATACATAAGTACTCGAGAGTATGTTAATACCGAAGGCAGGTCATTAATAAAGAGTGTAAAGAGTAGGGGGACTAGATGGCTGCCCTGTGTTACGCCCGAAGTAACCATAACTGGTGAAGATAGGGAGTTTTTGAAGAGAACTCTTTGGGACCTGGAACAAAGGTAGCTAGAAATCCATCTCAAGAGATTGGGTGGAAACCCTAAAAGGTCAAGTTTTTGTACTAGGAGAGTGTGGTTTACAGAGTCGAATGCTTTACTGAAATCTGTGTAAATGACATCCGTCTGTAGATTACCTTGGAAGCCTTTAATGATAAAGGAGGTGAACTCCAATAAATTCGTGGTTGTTGATCTCCGCCTTATAAATCCATGCTGGGCAGGAGATATAAGTGATCTGCAAAGATGCTGCAGGTGCGGAGTTAAAATTTTCTCAAACACTTTAGGAATTGCGGATAACTTTGATATACCTCTGTAGTTCTTCGCGTCAGACTTACTACCTTTCTTATGGATAGGAATAATGAACGACTCCTTCCATATGGAGGGGAAGCATGAAGAGTTAATGGACAGGCTGAATAGTTTAAGCAACGGTCCACACAGAGACTCGGCGCAGTATCTAAGTACACAGCCGGGAACTCCGTCCGGACCCGGTGAAAACACCGGCTTAACTTTCCGGAGGTCAAGAAGCAGAGAGCTTTCATTTAGCAAGGGACTGAAGATGCCGTTCGACCTGGGTAAACCGTATGGGTACGGCTGCCCGGAGTAGCATTCCTGAGAATAGGTTGTTTGGAAGTATTGGGCAAAAAGATCGGCAATTGCCTGATCAGTGTTTGCCGACGTATTAAGAAATGATAGCGAGGATGGATGAGCGGACGTTTTACGCTTACTGTTTACGAAGCTGTAAAACTGCTTAGGGTCCTGAGAAAAACGTATCCTGCATCTAGATAGGTAGTTCTTATAGCACTGGGAATTAAGAACTGAAAAGTTTGACCGAGCCATTACATAGCGAGAGAGAGAAGAAGGAGAGGCAACTTCTTGAAATTTTTTGTAAAGTCTTGATTTTAAGTTTTTTAGACTGGATAACTCTTTGGTAAACCAAGGGGGCTTCCCAGATCTAATAGGACAGGAAAGTGGGACACAAGACTCAAAAAGTGAGTCAAGTGCATCGTAGAAAATGTTTGTGCATATTGTAACATCAGTGCACAAATACAAAGCGGACCAATCAAAATCCCTAATGAGGTTATTAAGCTTCGCAAACTCGGCTTTACGAAAGCAGCGGACACATTGAGGTAGCCTACCCGACCGATCCAATGCGGTTGGTCCTATATCGAGCGACACTCCAAGTGTAGGATGGTAGGCGTCTTCAGGTATAGTGAGCGGAGTGACTCGGGTTAACAACGCAATGGTCGGATCCGTTACAAAGCACAGATCAAGAAACCGACCCAGGGAATTTTTCACATGGGGACTAGGTTATTAGACTCGTTTACCGAAGACCAAACAGTTCCTGGTAAATTGAAATCCCCAAGAACTATCATATGATCTTTATCTGATAGCGAGGAAGAAACAGCGCTTAAGGCGGACAAGTGCTGCTCATAAATTGCGATATCCGAAGAAGGTGGAATATACGAGCCTGTAATAAAGACTGAAAAAGCGGGAAGAATCAGTTTTATACACAGGAATTCCAGTTCTTGTTGAATCTGGACTGTAAAATGTTCCGACGTGAAGTTAGAGTCCACTGCAATCAGAACCCCACCTGCACGTCGATACGAACGGTCATTTCTAAAGGTTGTGTACCGACCTGCCAAAACTTCAGAACTAAGAAATTCCGGTTTTAACCAGGTCTCTGTAAACACAATTACATGGGATGCAAATGCGACGCTATCCCGAAACAGAGTGCTGAGCTTACTACGCAAGCCTCTAACATTCTGGTAGGTGATTAAGAGAGAGGAAGTTAGTTTTTTGGGTGGGTGGACTGGGAAGATGAGGATGGAGCACTGGCCTGATTAGTATTAGGAGTTATTGGGGGCCTACTCTTCTTCTTTGCCTTAAACTCCTTTACCACCATGTTCTCTGGCCAAAATTTGGCAGAGCAAATGGTGTCAAAATGAGTCGGGGAGACGCCTATTTTGAATGAAGCTACATCCCTGGCATAAGAGAAGTTAAACTTCTCCACCTTTAAACTGACGGCTTGTATATTGCTTTGAATAAAAGCAGTAACGTCATCTATAGTGGTATAAGGGGCAAGCCGTGAGACAAATATTTGTCGTTTAGGTGTAGGTGTGATCACCACCAATCTTGGGTTTGGCACCACAGACCTTGGTACCTGTGATGGCAATACCCGGTGGTCCGGGTCGTATGTTTGTTGGTGGGATCGAAGTGGACGGGGTATTAGGAATGTTGGCGGACTCGACGGACACGGACGCTACGGAAATTTCTGGTTGTGCGTTCTCCGAAGTGATAAATTCGGCTGCCGAATTTGCATCACCAGCAGCTGTCGTTGCCCTTGGAATAGCAAACGATATCGGCTGCTGCACAATTGGAGTGGTCGGAGTCGGTTGTTCGGCAACGGGCGGCAGAGGGACAGTTGGGGCTTGCAGATCCCGCGGAGTGACCTTTTTTCGCCTAGGAGACTCATTCAGCAGTTGCAAACTGCTAAACAAAGACTCCATGGCTAGGAGCCGATCGTACTGCTTTTTAAAGCCTACGGTCAGCTCCTTGAAGCCATTCCGCGTCTGCCTCATAAACCTGGCCATCTCTATGTGAGCCCCCCGGCATGCCTCACAACAGTAGAACAAGCCATTATGCTTAGAAATTGCATCACCCACGAGGCCTGAGTACCCAGCGCACTTTGCGTGCATTGCTTTTCCGCAAAGATAGCAGGGGATACTCGACTGAGCAGGGGTGACCACCTGTTTGCAGGTTTTGTTGGTACAGATAATAGGTGATTCCATTTTAAATACAATAAACAAAATTTATTTCAAAACAAATAGAAATCAGACCAGTGTGCCATGCAAACGCATAATGCGGAATTAGTAAAAACTGAGCGGAGAGAGGAGAGCTGTTGCAGCAGCTGCAATGAGAGAGAGAGAGCGCTACTACACGGAAAGTATTGAGAGCGAGAGAGGAAGAACAGTTATTTATGTTTGGGTTATAGGGAGAGAGTGATGCTAAAGCACAGACTACAAGATGAGAGCGGGCTAAATTCAATGTGAGAGCGTACTTACGAAAAGCAACAACAAAAACACAATGTTAACCGACGCAAAAAAAAATTATTCAATTATGTTTTACACAGTAAATAGGCATGCACTCGCGATTCAGGATAGACTTTAAGTTAGCAGGTTTATTTTGGACAAACACCGGTTGTTTATACAAAATAAGTGAAAAATGAGCGGAGCGCAATGAAAAAACGCGTCTGAACACTACGAGAGAGATAGACGATGTGATTCAAAAGAGAGTCTTGCCTTTTGTGTTCTGCGACGTTTATCGCGGTCTGAGAGTTTTGGTTTTCTCCCCGAGTTACGTTTTACACTGTATTTACTGGGATCGCTTAAAAATTTAGCAATAACACAACGTGAACGATCCAATTTGAGCGAGATTGCTCTTACATTAAAGCCAGCTTCATTGTATGCGCTTATTCTACCTTTTTCCTCTTCGTTCAACACACTTCCGCGCGGCATTTTATTGTAAAAGCAATTAATTAATAATACAATAAAGTTGAGTTTGTTTGTCCACTTATAGCTCAAATGCATTACGCATCGCCATCCATATTGTGACGCCCAGAGGCAAAAGTATATATATTTCAATTCGAAACATAGGGTGCGCCGCCCTTCACCGGGAGATCAGGCCACAGCCGCAGACGGGCAAACAGCTGAACGATCGTGCATAGTGTGGCCGTAGTTAGTGTGACGCGTTCGACCCAAGCAAGAGGCGCAACAGTGGACTGTAGGAAATAAAAGCAGCGGAGCGAACCGATGCAGTCCATCCGGACTCCCCAATTCTGAGAGCCCTGGTTCTAACAATTCATTTTTTGCGGTGCTTGTGCCAAATGTAGGATGCAGGAGCCTTTTCACCCGTTCTGCTCAATACATTATCCCCTCCCGTCACCAGAGCGAACTTAAACCGCCGGATTCCTTCCTACCTTTGCAGCGTACTCAAGCCTCCGGACTCCTCCATACCTTCGGAGCGTACTTAAACCTCTTCAACGACTCTTCCTCTCGGAGCGTACTTGAACCTCCGCACTAACTCTTCTCCTCGGAGCGTACTTGAACCTCCACAACGAAATTCCTTTCCGAGCGTACTTGAACCTCTACTACGACTCTTTTCCACGACGACACATCTTGCCGGAGCGAACATAAACCTCCGCCATCCCACCTCGACGCAAGATCAGCAACGACCAACATATTGCTTACCGACATGCTTATTATACTGCTTAACCTACGCCTTCTTCTTGAACCCGAGATTCCTTATTTATAGCTACCACATCCGAAAAAAACAAATTTCTGTGAACCCCGGCTCGGCGAGCATACCCCGTCCTGAGCGACGTCACAATGTTTTGGATGAAAAAATGATTCTCCCAAATTTCATTAAACATTTTTCTATCAGTGTGGCAGTGTTCAAATAGTTTCGTAGCGTGCACTTGCATTTTCGACAGATGAATAGCAACTGACGACATTCTCGATCACGGTCTGGCAAAAAAGCGTGAGCTACAGCGTAGCAGCAGCGACTTTTCCTATGCACATTAGATAGGGCCGTGTCGACCCGTTGATTTATAGTCTCTGAAACTAAGCTGTCTAACATACATGTCCAAATTTATTTGGCTATATATCTACGAATACTGGTATAATAGTTACACAAAATAATTTACTTACCCATCTTGACTGTTGTGAAAAGCAAGCACTATGGACGGGCTAGAGTACGCATTGCTAGTTACCCAGGTGCAGTGTACAGCAAACATCATTAACAGCATTAGAACTGCCAAAATGACAATACTCTTTAAATTTGAACTTATTCCATTATCCTGTGGTGAATCAGGTTTAGTTCGGTGTTTTAATTTTCCAGCCTGAAAATGGCAGTTTGAATACGTAATATTAACATTAAAGTAAAGCAGCTTCAAACCAAAATTTTAAAAAGGGCATAAATAGAATGAGGAAAGGAATTTTTTCGGCGTAAGAGCATTATCGTTTGTTATAAAATGTAATTGAAATGATAAAAACTTCCTAGACTCTCTACAAAGACAATCTATATATCGCTAGTTCGTCCTATTTTGAGAATACGGTTCTTGTGTATGGTGACCTCAGTACAAAGTACGCCAGGACCGTATAGAATCAGTCCTCAACCGGGAAGCAAGTGTGAGATTGCCGTCTCATCCTAATAGATTACTCTTAATAAACCTTCCATCCTTAGTTAATCGTAGAAAAATGCTTGGTGTGATTATTGTGCACAATTTGATCAATGGTGACGTAGATAGCCCTGACTTGTTGAGCCGCATAAATTTGACGATTCCTGTTAGAAACACTAGAAACGATTAACGAGTCGCGCGTCATGCGGCCCCTCGGTCGGTTAGTTGGGAGGAGGACTGCGTTCCGGCCTGAGATTCGCACGTAACAGCATTCGGCTGGTGTCGCATGGGCCACTTGATGGTGCAGTCATTGCATATCAACGTGCAAATGAAAAAATTTAAAATTATACACTTGGCCCTCGCTTACACGGTCTTACACGGTTACAAATTTGCTCCCTTTCCCCTTTTAACACGCTGAAAAACTCGTTCTTACACGATTGCGAAATATCATTATAATTATTTTTTGTCAATTAATGCTTGAGGCCTTTTTTGTAAGCATCAATACGTATTTGAACCTCTAGAAAAAGGAGAATCCCACATTTGAAAAGTAAAGAACCTTTTAAACTGCCACAATGGGAATTTTGTCACACTTAACACGATTTCGCTTAGCACGAGGTTTTCTGGGAACGTAACCCCCGTGTTAAGCGAGGGCCAGATGTTTTTAGAGAAGCTAATCTACCCCTGTATTCTTAATTAGTATCCGGTTTATCTCAGGGTTGAAGTACGGCATAAAGCAACGAAAACAACGCCGTATAACCAACTGTTCTGCAGTGAAATGAACTTAAAGAGGGAATTTAAGAATGGAATCTCTGATCAAGTAAAATACATTAAAGAACTTAAAATAAATAAACTTAAAAATTTCAAGTTCAACTTCAATCGCCCCGAATCATATTAAATTAAATTCAATTACTCTGCAGTTAAGGCTTTAGGGCTTCTAAAAATGTGCAGCGGAGCATCGATACATTATTACGATGCCAGGTGCTCGAGGCTTTTGTTTTGCAGAAAGGGAGTTGTGCCAACCGCAAAATTCGGCTGCACTCTAGACGTTTATCTATAGATTTTTACAGAAAATACTTCAAACGCCGCCTAATTAATGTAGAGTAGAATGGGGTCAAATAGGTATGGGGGTAAGACAGGTATATCGCATTATTTTTGCTATGTTATTGTTGAGGGCGCTAGTGTTGCGTGTATTAGATACATGGTAGAGAATTGATAACTGTCATTTCGGCTGTCAAAGTGGACGAGTTTTATTAGTTACTGCGTAGTTTTTTTTTCGTGTGTTTTTCTACGAAAAGGAGTTGTCTTTCGTTCTCATTAAAGAACATTTAAACAATGCGAAAAATTGTCTAGTTATACCCGGTACTCGAAGAGTATAGGGGTATATTAGATGTTCAAGCAGAACATAATTATTGTTTCACACTTAACTGATCTATATATAGCTGAGGAACGTACATAAAATAAGTAATTTATGACTGCTAGGGTGTGTTATCATAAAACATGAACAGGAACCGACAAAGGCCAACCAATAAACAATACAGTCCACTTGAAGGAGGCCACTTGAGAAAAAGGACACATAGAGTTCGACCATAAAATCATATACATGGGCACGTCGAACCCAAATCTATTAACACATGTTGTTTGCATGTAGGAGGTGTCTTTAGAAGGGATGAGCGTGGGAACAAGTGCCGCACATTGGTCTTAGTTTTAATTACCTTATATTTTCCTATATATAGTGCATACGTTTTGAAAATAAAACAGTTTGAATTTACAACTCAACTCGCAAGTGTTTCGACTTTTCTTTAAGGTCTTAACATTTTGGTCCTTCGAGACTCTCAGTTGTTTCCCCCTGTGGTAAGAGCACGGAGTTAAACCAGCTCCTTAAAGACTGCAGAAGTGTCAAGTACACCTACAGCTAAAGGTAGCACAAATAAAAAACTCTGGTTTTCCCTCTTGTAGTAAGAAACAGCAGAAGAAGAAGTCCTCAGTTAAGTCCGAAATTTTTTTTTTCAGATCATGACTACTACAAAAAAAAATCAATTTGTTAAAATGATGAAAAATATAGAGGACATAGAAAAGAGCTATGATGAAACTACTACTGAAACTTCGATGAAAGGGAAAGTAGAAAAAGCAAAGTTAGAACCAGTGGTGACTGGAACTTTGAAAGAAGATATGGAGCCAAAAATTGACCAGAGTCGTCAGAAAATTTCGGACAGTATCGATTCATTTGTGGAAAATCTAGACTTATTTGAAAGAAAGTATGGAGAGGTTAGATCAGGCTAAAACTTAATTATTTAAAAATGGCAATAAAGGGTGAAGCAAGGAGTATGGTATTAACGAGGCCATTGGAAAATTATAATGCCGCTTGGGAATTGCTGACCAAGCGGTATAAAAATTAAGACAAATATTTTCAGATCAGCTGAATCGGTTGCTATATTTGCCAATGCTAGACAACGATTCAGCAAAACATATTAAATTGTTTTCCGACTCGATAAATGAGTCAATACATTTAATAAAGTTAAAGTCACAATTAACAGAAGAAGTTGATGTGATTTTTGCCCACATAATTTTGAGAAAATTTAATAAATATGCCCTTCAATTATATGGAAGTCATATAAAAAGGACAAAAGAGATTCAAACATTGCCCGATGCAATGGAATTTCTGGAACAACGGTATACTTCTCTGAACTCATCGCAGGATGCAGAGATAAACCCGTTGAAAAGAGTGGTGCAATATAGCAGCATTAAAGAAAGTTGTCCGCTGTGTAAAATGGCAGGCCATACAATAATGCAATGCTATAGGTTTAAGAGAATGAGTCCGATAGAGAGCAACGCCTGTGCAAAAGATGCTGTAGGCACGACATGTATAAGAAATGCTCCTCGGAAATGTTTTATGGGATTTGTAAAAAAATCAGATGACACGATGCCCCATATTCCCTATGGAAAAAAGGGAAAATGTTAACACTTATTTCACAAAGAAACAAGCGTTTTTAGCCACAGCACTTATAAAAGTAAGAGAGTTGAATGGTGGCTATGAAAACCTTAGAGCTAAGAGGAAGCAGCACAAATATTAAAAGTGGCGCGCAAAAGGGAAAACACCGAGGTGAGTGGAGTATCATCGAAAGACTCTTGCACTTCAAAGTATAAGGTAACTTTAACGGTAAAAACTCGGGATGCCGAAAAAAAACCTCTTAATATTGAAGCAATCATTCTCCCAAAACTTATGAAGGCTTTACCTGTAAAGTCGTTCAAGATTGATAAATTGAAATAAACTTTAATAAACCAAGTAGGGTGGATATAATAATTGGGGTAGATTTGTATGCCCATATTGTAAAAGACGGAGTAGTGAAAATAGATGGACTACTCGGTCAAAATACAGAATTCGGATGGATTATATCCGGTTGCACCTTTCCAAGACAACAATTGAAGTCGGGGACTTAGAGCGTTTCTGGGAAATGGAAAACGAAAGTACTGACGTGGAAGAAGATGTTTGTGAGAAGCATTTCTTGGAAACTACAAAAAGAGATTAAAATGGAAGGTATGTGGTGAAAATACCATTCAAAAAAGATAAGGATCTAGGAGATTCAAAGGCACAAGCTATGGCGCGATTTTATAATTTAGAAAAAGAAACTCAGCAAAAATAAAAAACTAAAAGAAAATTACATGAAGTTCAAGAAAGAGGGAAAATATTATTTACCCCATCAGGGAGTCATAAGAGACAAAACGACAAAACTCAGGGTGGTTTTTGATGCGTCAGCAAAAACCACAAATAATAAAAGCTTAAATGATATCATGTGTCCAAAAAGATATCTTCGATATTATGATAGAATGGCGAAAGTGGCCATTTGTAGTATCAGCGGACATTGAAAAAATGTACCGGCAAATTAATGTTGATGAAGAAGATCAGCATTATTTGCATATAATCTGCAGAGACGATCCAAACGAAATTAAATTAAAATATAAACTAACAACCGTTACGTACGGTACAGCTTCAGCACCCTATTTAGCTACTAGGGTGCTTGTTACAATAGCAGATAATTGCGGAAATAAAGCAATTAGAGAAATCATAAAAAATGATTGACAGGTGCTGATTCCATATTAGATGCCAAAAAGGCAAGTAAAGGAAGTTACTCAGGAGTTTGATAAGGTTGGGTTTAACTTAAGAAAGTCGATTACAAATATCCCAGAAATTGTTAAGGACGTTAGAAATAAAGAAGAAAATAAAGTATTAACCATTGAAGAGAATGAATCCGTGAAAGCATTAGGACTTAAATGGGAGCCAGTTAAAGACGAGTTTAGGTTCAACTTCCATTATCAACCTACTAAAAAAACTAACAAAAGAATAGTTTTATCTACATTAGCAAAGATGTATGACCCTTAGGCTGGTTGTCTCCAGTTACAATTGTAGGAAAATGTGCAAAAATCTTTTCGGATAATGGAACCAATTTTGTGAGAGCTTCGCGTAAATTAGACGAAGAATACCAGAAAGCCCTTAAGGACAACATAAAAGTGGTTCCAATATTAGAAAGAGAACAAATCGAGTGGCACTTTATCCCCCTGGCAGGACCTCACTTTAGAGGTATTTGGGAAGCTGGGGTAAAATCGGTGAAATATCACTTTAAAAGAGTGATTGGGGACAATAATTTAACCAACGAGGAAATGGCAACCCTCTTTTGTCAAATTGAAGCTGCACTGAATTGACGTCCGTTGTATACCGCTATTGACGATATTGACGATTTGAATGTATTAACACCAGGTCATTTTATTATTGGAAGGCCAATATTTGGCCCCATTGAAACAGTGTCAGATGAAAGAATTGGAAATCTGGATAGGTGGAAATTAATTCAAAAAGTGAAGAGAGACTTCTGGATTAAATGGAAAGAAGATTATTTACACACTCTTCAACATAAAAAAAAAAAAATGGAAAATAGGAATACAGAATATTAAAAAAGGACAGATAGTTTTAATAAAAGATGAAAACTGTCATCCAGCTAGATGGCCATTAGGGAAAATAGAAGGTAGGGACGATAGATTCAGAGTTGGTGACTACTCAAACATCAAGATGGGTCGATTAAAAGACCGATTACTAAAGTTTGTCCATTAGCTGGAATTGAGTCTGAAGAAAAGGAACGGAAAAGGAACTCAGAAACGCCTCCAAAAGAAGCCAGAAGTACTCGCGGTAGACCTCGAATACCCAAACTAGGACTCATGGTAGTAATGTTAATGCTTATGTTATTTTGCCAAGTATCAAATGCAAGCATAGCTGCCAGAGGAAAAGAGAAGTGGTCAATTGAAAAAATGAACAGATCCACTTCAATATATTTGGACCCGACGGGAGACGTAGAAATAGTCGCCTCATCTTGGCATCTAATAGTTTATTATAATATGGACCCGTATTTTCAAATGATAAAAAAGAGGAAAGAATTAATTGGGAAAATGAGAGTAGTGTGCGGTAAACTTTACACTTTTGAAGAGCAATGCAACAATGTTTTAGATAACACTGACAGACAAATTGCAGATCTAGAAGAAAATAATAAACTTTTTATGACTCAAGATAACAAAAGAAAGAAACAAGCACCCTTCGAGTTTATGGGCTCCCTTTATCATATATTGTTCGGAATAATGGACGCCGAAGATAGGGAAACTTTGGAAGGAAATATGAAAAATTTATTAGAAAACCAACATAATATAGTCGATTTAATTAAAAGGCAAACGTCAGTAGTAGAGTCAACGGTAAATATTCTCAAAAGGACTACCGAGGAAATAAACTTAAATTTTAGAAGTATGAGCACTAGAATAGAAAACATAACGGAAGCGTTAAAAGAAAGTTACTATGTATACAAAGAATCTATAAACTTCTTTATGGTAATAAAGAAACTAAGTTCATTGATTGATGAATGCGAGAAAACCCAAGCAGGAGTAATAAGTCTACTGATAGATATTAATAATGGTAGACTGAATCCAAATATTTTAAAACCTATGCAGTTAAAAGCAGAGATATCAAAAAGAAAGGATAGGTTATTAGCAACATTAGTTCTTCCAGGAAAAAGAACAGATTCATTTTGAATGTGAAGATTCCACTGTTTGGTAGACACCCATCCCATTTGTTTAGGATTATTCCAATGCCAGTTGAGCATGAAAGGTCAAGGCAGATTTTAATGCAAACGAGGGGGAACGTTATGAGCCGCGTCTGCGCCGCGGCTCTACTTTATACCCGGTACTCAGTCAGTATATATGTATGTGAGCTTGTTGTAATTTATTACATGTTCGCAAAAGGACAAAATTTAATTTTAGCCAAAAAAAAACAATTTAAGTCGAACCTTTTCGGAGATTTTGATCTATTAGATGTTTCCATATTGGTTAACATAAATTTTTTACATCTGCCATTTCTACATGTTTTTATCTACTTCCTACATATACATACACGGCTGTGTGCGAGAGAGAGAGGGAATCAGTCTGCGCTTGGGAGGCCACTGAAATTTCATTTGTTCCTTCTGACTATATTTATGATCCGATCTGATCCAAATTCAATACTCTGATAGATATAGTAATTTTCTATGATTCTGCGTTTTTGGTTTTCCCGTATCTTCAAAATTGTAGATTTTCATCTTTTGTGGGGGCGGAAGGGGGCGTGGCCAAATTTTAAAACAAACTCGTCTCGGTTTGATATCACAGGAGCTTGGATAGAAAGTTTGGTGGTTCTAGCTCTTATAGTCTCTGAGAACTAGGCGTCAAAAAATTCGATCAGGCATAGCGCCTACCCCTGTGTGTGAGAGAGAGCGAGAGGGAACGATGCATTTCGAAATTGTTTTCTTCATTGTGGCTATATTTATGAGTCGATCTGATCCAGATTCAACACTCTGATAGATATTGTCATTCTCTACGATTCTGCGTTTTTAGTTTTCTCGTATCTTTAAAATTGTGCATGCCACAGATTTTCGTCCTTGGAGTGGGCGGAAGGGGGCGGGGCGAAATTTTGAAATACACTTGTAACAGTGCGATAGGACAGGAGTCTGGATACAAAATAGTGTTCCTCTAGCTTTTATGGTCTTTGAGCTATAGGCGCTAATGAAGACGGACGGACGGACAGACGGACGGACAGACAGACATAGCTATATCGACTCGGCTATTGATGCTGATCAAGAATATATATACTTTATGGGGTCGGAAACGCTTCCTTCTGGGTGTTACACACATTAATTTTTTGCACAAATCTAATATACCCCTTTACTCTTCGAGTACCGGGTATAAAAAGAAATTTATACCCTATTAGCCGCGAAAGTGATTTTCGTGGATTACAAATTAATTTGGAATGTGAAGATTCCACTGTTTGGTAGACATCCATCCCATTTGTTTAGGATTATTCCAATGCCAGTTGAGCATGAAAGGGAATTGGTCAAGGCAGAGTTGAGCTCTAGTTACTACTTAGTATATAACTTCGAAATTGATTCCTATCATTCGATGACTGAAGCTACTTTAAACAAAGGTCAAAAATGGCAAGCAAATAAAAGGGTATGTGAAGGTAATTGGCATTGGAACAGCGCGAATGACAATTCTTGTGAGATAACTCCATTCAAACCAAATAGTCTTTCAAATTGTGTTTATAGAAAGATATCAGAGACAAGGTCATTTTGGGTCGAAATTGAAAAGAAAGGTTGTTGGCTCTTCAAAGTTCCAGTCAACACTAATGCTAGAATTCAATGTAGTAACTCAAATCAAGAGTTAATTGATCTGCCTTAACAAGGAATTTTAACAATAATAAATGGTTGCACTGTGCGAACCAATGATAATATATTAGTACCTCATCATAGTCTTCATACAGAAACCCACGAGACAATTTCATCCTTTTATATAAGTAATATAAGCAAAATACCAATAATTGTTTGGAATCCTTTAAATGTACCATTAATTAACCATACTGAAGAAATTGATAAGTTGAAAACCGAATTAAAATTGTTAAGAGAAGGTCATCATGAATTAAAAGGACTTAAGTTCCATTATGTATCTGGACATGCAGACTTGATTATCGGAATAATAATGGTGTTAATATTAATAATCTATGCCATAAGAAGAATTAAGGTAGCGCGAAGACGGCAAACAATAGCACTTCCCTATCCATTATAATTTACTTTAAAATGATCATTGGTAATTGTAATTATAACTATAAAGAAAATATATACAAATGTAAAATAAAAAAAGAAAACCATGCCACTTCCGGCCCCTTTGCAGAATGCTCAAGCAGAACATAATTATTGTTTCACACTTAACTGATCTATATATAACTGAGGAACGTACATAAAATAAGTAATTTATGACTGCTAGGGTGTGTGTTCATAAAACATGAACAGGAACCGACAAAGGCCAACCAATAAACAATACAGTCCACTTGAAGGAGGCCACTTGAGAAAAAGGACACATAGAGTTCGACCATAAAATCATATACATGGGCACGTCGAACCCAAATCTATTAACAGATGTTGTTTGCATGTAGTAGGTGTCATTAGAAGGGATGAGCGTGGGAACAAGTGCTGCACATCCCTCCTTTTCTTAGCGTTGGTCTTAGTTTTAATTACCTTATATTTTCCTATATATAGTGCATAAGTTTTGAAAATAGAACAGTTCGAATTTACAACTCAACTCGCAAGTGTTTCGACTTTTCTTTAAGGTCTTAAAATTAGATTTGTGCCAAAAGTGGATATGTATAACACCCAGAAGGAAGCGTTTCCGACCCCATAAAGTATATATATTCTTGATCAGTATCAATAGCCGAGTCGATATAGCCATGTCTGTCTGTCCGTCCGTCCGTCTTCATGAGCGCCTATATCTCAGAGACTATAAAAGCTAGAGCAACCATATTTTACATCCAGACTTCTGTCATATCACACTGTTACAAGTGTATTTCAAAAAATCACCCTGCCCCCTTCCGCCCACTCAAACGACGCAAATCTGTGGCATGCACAATTACAGAAAATGACCATATCTATCAAAGTGTTGAATCTGGATCAGATCGGATCATAAATATAGCCACAATGAAGAAAACCATTTCGAAATGCATCGATCCCTCTCGCTCTCTCTCACACACCGGGGTGGGTGCTGTGCCCATTCGTCCAGACGAGCGCCTAGATCTCAGAGACTTTAAGAGCTAGAGCAACCAAACTCTCTATCCATGCTCATTTGATATCACGTCAGTACAAGTGTATTTCAAAATTTTGCCACGCCCTTTACCGCCCCCACAAAGGACGAAAATCTACAATTTTGAAGATACGGGAAAACCAAAAACACAGAATCATAGAAAATGACCATATCTATCAGAGTGTTAAATCTGGATCAGATCGGATCATTAGTATAGCCAGAAGGAACAAATGAAATATCAGTGGCCTTTCAAGCGCAGACTCATTCCCTCTCTCTCTCGCACACAGCCGTGTATGTACAGTGGGGAGCAAAAGTGATTCCACATTCAACATTTTCATGTTTGAGCGCTCATAAAATCTAAACGAATGAAGTAAATGAAACAAACTTTTTTTTTTAGAATATGTAATATGTAACAAATAGCCGGTAATAGTAAAATAATATAACAAGCAATGTAATAGTTAAGAATCAAAAACCAAAACAAAAGGTATGTACTCAGTTTTGCACCTTTTATGAAAAAATCAAACGGAGTACCCTATTAATACTTTGTCCATAGACCTTTATTGTGTATAACATTTTTTATGCGGCTTGGCATGCTCTCAACCAATTTCTCAACAATGCCTTTCGGAATTCGATTCCACTCCAGTTCGACACGACACCAAAGATCGTCTAGGTTGGATGGGGCTGATTGATACTGCCCGAGCCGTCGCTTCACGATTGACCATAGGTTCTCAATCGGATTGAGGTCGGGACTTTGACCTGGCCACTCCATCAACTTAAAATGTTGGTTTTCCAGCCATTCTTTAACAATTTTCGCAGTGTGCTTAGGATCCCCATCTTGTTGAAAAATGATTTCTCCCTCAGGGTACGCACACTTGACCAGAAAATTGGGAAGATGGGCTTGCAAAATATTTAAATAACCTTCTTTTCGCATTATTCCGTCAATTTTTGGAAAGGTTCAACGTGCCACCATGTAAAACACCCCCAAGCCATTATATGTCCTCCTCCATGCTTTACGGTTTGCTTCACATGATGCCTTTGAAGCTTGTCGCCAGGCCTACGCCAACAATACTGCTTCCCATCCGACTGGAAGCGGTTAAACTTGGATTCGTCCGACCAGATAATACGTTTCCAGTCTTTAACAGTCCAGTTTTTGTGTGTCCTTGCGAATTTCAACCGAGTTTTTCTCGGATAGAGCTGGTTTATTTTTTTTCACTGATGCGGCGTATCCAATTCTACCCAGTGCTCTTCTAGCTGTCCATCGACTGACGGTCTTATTTATTTGGGTAGAAGCCTCTTTTGGTGTTAAAAGCTTATCTGTCCGCATTTTGGACATCATAAGTCGAGCGTCAGTTTGTTAGGAGGCGACGGCGACCATTCAACACGCTTTCCGAAGATACATTCAGCCTTTTTAGCACCTTGACCATCACTGACTGACTAACGTGCAGCTTCTCAGCAATAGTGCGTGTCAAAAAGCCACTTTTAGTCAGGCAAACAATACTCTTTTCGGTATCTGGCGATAGCTTCCTCATTTTACGGACACAAGTTAGAGACTAATTTTTAAACTCAATAAATCTACTTTGAACTATAAGAAATGTGTAATTCTGACAACGAATAATGAACAAAGAAGACATATAACGGTAAATCTGCAAGTCTTTTGCTGGTAAGAAACGAGGGAGAGAAAAAACAAGTGCGAATAACGAAAGGTGCAAACTGAGTACATGCCTTTTGTTTTGGTTTTTGGTTCTTAATATTACATATTATTTTGGACGCAGCTGTATATATTTGATGGGGTCGGAAACGCTTCCTTCTGGGCGTTACAACATATCTAGTATACCAGTTTACTCTTCGAGTACCGGGTATAAAAAAACGATGTATTTATTTTGAATCAACTAAAATTAAGGGCTATATGGAAGTTTACAGAAGACTAATCATTATAGCTATTTACAATTTCCAAGGTTCTGCAACAAAATTAGGGAACAATTCGGTGTTAATGCAAGCTTGGTAAATGTTAAATGCAATTGTCGGTGTGCCAGGAATTTAAGGAGATTGAATAAAAACAGACCACTTATGAGAGAAGCCTTCTTCTGTTTGGCTAAGAACACATGTCAAGGACGAGGGGTGGCAAACTTTCGTGCTGGTCGGCTTAAAAAAAAGCACCCTGTATCATGACATTATGACCTACGAAAGGAGGAATGTGTTTGAAGTTGAAACTACAGGCTCCAAGTTACCTTGTGATTGTGGCTACTACATTTTCTAATAGGAGACGGGTTCAAATCGAATTTTACAGATTTCGAAAGTAAAATATATTGAGAATATACTGTAAACATTTCAGACTAAAATTCAAAGGATTGACAAAGTCACAGCTCATTGTCGAATGAGCGCCGCAAGCGCTCTTCATCAGTGCCGCAATACTTAAACGAATTTTTCTCGAAACATCGTTTTCTGTTTCGGTATGGGTTCAATTTCAAAATTGGATATGTTATTATGCACATCAATAGATATCACTTTAAAAATTTTTTTGAGTTTTGAAAAATGCCTTCAAATTTCCATTCTATTTTCTCATAAAATAAAATTAATGATAATTGATAATAAAGAATAAATTATAATTTTTTGTTTCAGACATCCCAAACTGCCGCTACGCCATGACTAGTCTACCTGCTTTTTTTTGTAGATGTCCACTGTGGCCATAGAAATGAATAAAATATTGTAAAATCACAACAAAAAAAGTCATTAAAAAATTAAAATAATTATATTTCATTGTTTTGAAAAAAATTTTCTAGAAATACAGTTTAAATTTAGGCGTTCACACCTAACTCCCCATTTAAGAAAATATTTATAAAATGTATTTACCTTATCGTATAAAGTTTTCCGCTCTATAGAGTCTTCTTGATCATCGGTTTCTGTGATCGTGTTCATGGCACTGCCCATACGTTTTGAAGAATCTTCTTGCAAAAAGACGTCCAACAATCCGGAGAATGCCACACCAGCAAGCATGCATACCACAGGTGTTAGGGTCAACATTAGGCGCACCATTACTCCGGCAAAATATACTGCACTTATGGCATAAAGCACAACAAAAACCCGCTCATCGTTAATTTGTTTGATGCAATACCAGACACCAACCGGGAAAGCGCATACAAGAATATGCAAATCAAAGAAAAATGAGAACCAAGTGGTTGGCTGATGTTCCGATACAGAAGCAATTATTGGGATATGAATCTTCGCATAGCCAGTGTCCCAAAGTGAGTAAAATCGTCCACTCCATGGTGCAACAACGCCAAACATAGTAAGAAGAACTACTGCGACAAATACCGATACGCCAACAAGCAGTGCGCCGACAAAAAACAGCTTTCTAAATTCGTTTCGCGATAATACAGACTGCAAGTGACGCAACGTAGCCACAGCCATGAGAAGCACGAACACGCCAAGTGCAGCCATGTGTTCACTTGTACGTATTGGCTGGAATCCAACAAACGGTATTTGCATGGAAAAAAGGAGTCCAAGGATGTAAAATGTGCTATAGCTCGTTAACAGACGTGGCGAGTATCTACCCATTATGAGTAGCACAAACACATGCAGGGGAATTAGGTTGATGATGAATACATATCCACCCCATGCAGAAACCATGTAAAAGTACGAAATTGCAGCACCTGCCGACCAGAATACGGATCCTGTTTTGACTGAACGCACCCATAGGAAGTATGTGAACTGAAGAGCAAATATAGCTATTCCCTCGTTGTCATATGATCCAGCCACTGAGCGGCTAATATATCCGGGCACAATTGCTATAAAACTTGCAGCGAACAATCCAGCTCCAGACGACCATAACTCCTTTGTCAATAAATATGTGGAAATAGATGTTAGGCCACTAAAAACAGGTGCCAAAAATACGCAGATGTCACGAATATGGACCGGAATGTTGAGTACGTGGAGAATGTAATGAATTCCTCCAGAAGTTATCATTAATCCTGGATATACGGTTCCACCAACGATACGGCCCAAAGGGTACCAAGCTCGTTCATCAAACCAATTAAGGAACTTGTACCATCCATGCTGTACCATGTATGCCGTGGCTCGATAATTAAACCAGGGATCAAACTCGTGGATAATTGATTCAAATCGTATGACAGCAAAAAGGCGTGAAGAAAATCCGGCAAGCCAGGCTATTAATAATATTGAAAACGTAATAAGGCTGCTGTAGCCAGCAACCTTACTGTTTATTATTTTTGGGGTTCGATTCATTTCTTAATTCAATCCAGAAACGTTTAAAACTTAACACCGATCAACCACACATTACAGACACGTAGTCTAAATATCACCGGTTAGAATTGCCAATATGCACAGATGATGTATTTTTATCGATAAATTATATTCGATAGACATACATTAATGGTATTCATTTGATCCGAATACCAGAAATATTTATATAATTAATATTATTTTAGAGGAGGTCCTGAAAATGAATAATATAAATATGTTTAAATCAGTGGCCTAGTACTCAGATCCGAAAAAAGTGCTATCGAAAAAAAACCAAACCGATAAAAACATTTTTCTTCGCAAATGGTTTTGCTAGGGTCATTCCGCACTTAGTGCTAGTACTCAGACGAGCAAAAATTTTGCCGGCAAAATTTGCAAAATAAAAATACTAGCGGCCGAGTGTGACCAGGTGTGCATGCCCTACGGTTACACTGTGTACAAATAAAATCAGTTAAGAATTTAAATTTTGAATCAAAGCAAGCAGAAATGTTTTATTTGTGGGCGCTGTGGCGCTGAAGGACGACAATTCACGGCTAATGTACCGCAATATTGTATAAATGCATTTTTGCATTTCAATAAACTATTTTTTATTCCCTATTTATCACCTAAATTTCATCCCTCAACGATTTCCAAGCTTTTCTGCACGTTTCACCTGGAATACATACCTATGAACATTCTTTCACATTTTATAATTACTTGAAATTGTACTCTCTATTCATCACTGCAGCCACAGACTCCCATGCGCCTCTTATTGCATTTGCATCAAATTGCTTTTTATTCGCCAAATTACATAGCAAATGCATCTGCTCGAGTTCTTTTAATAATAATAAAATCTCCTCGTCGCTAAACTTTTTTCGATTGAAAACTTGAAGACCACAGTTGTGCTTTTCCTTGCATTTCACAAAAAAAAAAAAAAAAAAAAACTACCCCAATCTCTTTATATTTTGCTTTTTGAACTCCATAGCCTTGTGTTTACGTTTCGATTTCGATTATAATCACACACATATGCACGCACACCACTTCATTTATTTCACCGGCCAAATAAATTTCTCGTGCCTGGCGGAATACCACAAATACCATTAAATACTTTTCCAGCATATATCGGCAATTATTTTGCTCGTGCTGAGTACCGCCAAAATAATGACCCTAGAGGGATAATTTTGCCGGCAAAATATTTGTATCGGTTTCATACGAATATCAGCCCTGATTTCTTCCGATAACATTTTTTGCTCGTTTGATTACTAGGCTTTAGTACTCAAATCGTCAAAAAAACATGCCGATATCTACATCTACATACGTCTTAACTACGACTCGTGGTGATGTGTGCGAGAGAGAGAGAAAATGGTAACCGCTTGGAAGGCCACTGAAATTTAATTTGCTCCTTTTGGCCATAATAATGATCCGACCTAAGCCAGATTCAACACTATGATATACTGTGTTTATGCTAGGCCCATTTCATGAAATCATTTCATGCAATGGGGAAAAAAGTGTGTGCATAAACACCATTTCATCTATTCGTTAACACACGATAGTTGACTATGAATTCAGCCTGAATTCATGAAATGGTATAGTCTGACCAGATTGAGTTTGTACAAATTAGGTGGCAACGCCGGGCGAAAAAAATTCAAAATTCGCATTGCCTTCACGAGAGCCATCAAACGTTTGTGCCTCCACTAAGCGGACTTAGAAATACATTTTTTTGTTCGCTTTTGACGATTATAAAAATACATTTGCGCTTTTTCCATCTTGTTTTTTATTATGAACAGCAAACTACAAACAGTGTGACCAGAGTTTACTTCAAAATGTTTGCCAAATTATACGTCTGGCAGCTCTGCTGATATGATTTCATGTACTCGTCTCCGTCGGATAAACAGGGGCTAATTTAATTTCACGCATTGAAGAATTCATGAAATTCATGGCATAAACATAGTAATAGATAAGGTCATTGTCTATGATTCTGTATCTGTTTTCTAGTATCTTGAAAATTGTACATGCCACAGATTTTCGTCCTTTGTGTGGGCGGAAAGGGGCGGGGCGTTGGTTGCTCTAGCTCTTATAGTCTCTGAGCTATAGGCCCTAATGAGAACGGACGGACGAAATAATATTGGTTGTTTAGTTAATATTATGAGATATGCCTTAATATAAAAACCATAAAATATAACCCGCGATTGGCGAAGTTATACGGCAAAATATTGACCATACATAGACCGTTGTAAAAGTGAAGCAAAATCGAGGGGGAACGTTGTGAGCGCGGCTCTACTTTATACACGGTACTCAGTCCGTATATATGTATGTGAGCTTGTTGTAATTTATTACATGTTCGCAAAAGGGACAAATTTAATTTTAGCCATAAAAGAAAAAAGTAATTAAGTCGAACCTTTTCGGAGATTTTGATCTATTTGATGTTTCCATATTTGCTTACATAAAAAACTCGTCTCGGTTTGATATCACAGGAGCTTGGATAGAAAGTTTGGTTGATCTAGCTCTTATAGTCTCTGAGAACTAGTCGTCCAAAAATTCGATCAGGCATAGCGCCCACCCCTGTGTGTGAGAGAGAGCGAGAGGGAACGATGCATTTCGAAATGGGTTTCTTCATTGTGGCTATATTTATGATCAGATCTGAGCCAGATTCAACAATCTGATAGATATGCTCATTCTCTATAATTCAACGTTTTTAGTTTTCTCGTATCTTTAAAATTGTGCATGAAACAGATTTTCGTCCTTGGAGTGGGCGGAAAGGGGCGTGGCGAAATTTTGAAATACACTGGTAACAGTGTGATATGACAGGAGTCTGAATGCAAAATTGCGTTCTTCTAGTTTTTATGGTCTCTGAGATATAGGCGCTCATGAAGACGGACTGACGGACTGACGGACAGACGGACGGACAGACAGACATAGCTATATCGACTCGGCTATTGATGCTGATCAAGAATATATATACTTTATGGGGTCGGAAACGTTTCCTTCTGGGTGTTACACACATCCATTTTTTCAACAAAACGGTTGCGTTTTATTGTCCTCAGTATCCAGCAAGCTGTAACGACACGATTGTGGACTGAAAGATCAGTTTGTATTCCCGCCAGTAAAATATATGCGTCTATTGTTACTAAAGTGATTGTGAAAAATGGAGTGAAAAATTGGTCGCAAAACCAAAAAAGGATATGAAAATTTTCTACGTGAGGAGAAGTTTGCTTTAAAAAAAGCAGTTGAGGCAAGGCAAATTCTTTGACGGAATACGGAAAATAGGCATTTTGATCATTTTGACATTTTGGTGCCTCCGTTTGCGCTGTACTTCTTCCTATTTTTTATTTGCAACAATATATGCCACCCCCATGACAATAAATTCGTCGTCAGAGTCGATTTGTCTCCTTTTTAAATTTTAATTGAACCATCACACTTGGCGCTGTTTACAAGAGACAGCTGATTCATCAAATTGACCGACCATTTTATAGGTACTTGGTCACTTTATTTCAGTTTTTTTCCTTACACACGAAATAAATAGCAAGTTCCTGACAGTAATTTTACGCAGTGCTGGATACTATCCTTTAATAGTAAAACTATTTATTTTGTGCTCTAATCGATCAATTCAGATTCATTTGAAAAATTATTTTTTTTTTGAAGTGTTTAATAGCCTATTTATAACCTATTTACACTACAGTGAGTTACCTATCGATAACCGAGGAAACTCAATAATTCAGAACTGGTGTCTACACTACACAAAAGTTGAGTTATTGAGTTTCGGGCAAAACTCGAGTTTCATTTACATGGGGCAGCATAGGGGCCCTAGAGGTGGCAAAAAAATTGAGTTAAGGTTGAGTTTCAATCGAGTTTTCCGATTTTCCGAATATTTCAACCCTGATCTGCCTATCGTGGAAATATCACCACTAAAAAAACAACAATAAACATATGTGATTATGGAGAAGAGAGGTAAACAAACAAATATTTCATAAAAACAATACTTTTCATACAATTTTATTCCTAGACACGAGATTTGTTTTTTCACTTAAGGCCTTACAGGCATTCCTGGACTTTTGGCACATTTTTAAAAATAAATAAACAAATAAATGAAACAAAATTGTACTTTTTTTAATTTTTATTTATATTATGTTCATGAAATGGCGTTTGACACAGCAAATAGAAACACTACAGTACGAGATTCAGCAGAGGATCCTAGGCAATGGCTATTCTCTTCTACAAAGGTATTGTCAGTCGAAAAGGAGTGTCTTTCTTTTGGAGTTTGGGCAACAGTTCATCAAGTATGTTGAACGCATGCCTTTCCATGCGGAAATTTTCCTTAGAAAAGGCATCAGAGTTCTTCGCAACGTCCTCCTCCCAAAATGATCCATATCGCGGCTATTATAATTCAATATTATTATAAAATAGAAGCACTTGAAAATGAAATGCCAATATCTTACCAGGGTCCAAATGCGTGTATTTAAAATGTTATCCAAATACTCCACAGTTTGTGCAGACATTGTCGCCAAATCAATACATCGCACCATCATTGCATCTAGCTGTGTCGAATAAAACATAAATGCTTTCTCGATGTTCATATATGTGCAATTTAATAATATAAACAAAACAACGCACGCTCGTGTTTGCCAGCAAGCCAAAACTCAATAACTCAACTTTTGTGTAGTGTAGACACCAGTTCTGAGTTATTGAGTTTCCTCGGTTATCGATAGGTAACTCACTGTAGTGTAAATAGGCTATAAAAAAAAATGATATGATTAGAAACGGTTTGGCGGTTATTGTTTGACAAAACTACTCTCGATACCCCTAATAATTTCAGTATTTTGTAAAAATGCAACACAGAGTACGGTATCACTTGACAATGATGTGTCGCATCATAAAAGATGCGACCGCATCTTTGTCTTCTCCTATCCACACGTGACTTACCTGTAGCATTGTTGCATCTTCAATATAACTGAAAAATGCAATGCTGTGGCCCAGTGTAAAAAGGGTATTAAAGCCTATTACTCAGATCCGAGAAAAGTGCTATCGAAAAATTTCAAGGTTGATATTCGTATGACACCGATAAAAACCTTTGTCTTGGCAAATGGTTTTGCTATACAAATTCTGCATGTAGTCCTCAGTTCGACAAACAAAACATACACATATATATACAGGAAAATTTTTGCATGGTATTTGGGGTATTTTAACTGGCCCCTTGATTTTCATTGATATGGCAATAAAACTGAGGTTGTGTGCGTGCATATGTGTGAGGTCGATAACAAAAAAATGCTATGTAGTGCAGAAAAAAAAAACAAAATAAGTGGTTAGGCAAATTTTGAGACGACAACAAAATGTAATTAATAATGGCTAACGAGAAGAAGGAGTTGTTATGAAATTCAGGAGATAAATACGGAATGCAAAATATTTTATTGCATATCTGTTCCTAAAAAATTCCATTTCCATTATGTTACCATAATACATTCCTGCTTGCTTTGGTACAAAATTTGAATTTTTAACAGATTTTTTTGTGTACAGTATTACCGCAGGGCATGCACACTTGGTCACACCAATCCTACTAAGCAGGACAGGGCAATCGTTGTTACCCACTAATATGTCATATAAAAATAGCTGAGCCGCAATGGTTCTTCGATCCTCGAGAGAGGAGAGGCGCACGAGGTGGCATCTGCGCTCATAGGACGGCAGTGGACTGGAAAATTGCAAAGGTTGGAGTGCAAACTTCAAAAACTTCCTTCTCGATACGCGCAATCTGAACGACACCAGTGGGGTTCCAAACCACTGAAGAATACTCAAGGCGAGAGCGCAAAAGAAATGCATTAAGACTCAGCCTCGTATATGGGTCTTTAAACTGGGATGCATTACGCGTTACAAAGCCGATCATGCCATAGGCTTTTGGCAAAATGAAGTTCAAATGCTCGATAAAAAGAAATTTGGAATCGCACAAGACTCCAAGGTCATGTCTCTCCGTCAGCTTCAAAAGCGGAAGGCCATCTATCGAATACGAGGCCTGAACATTGAATACACACTTGCTAAAGTACACAAAGTAACATTTGCTAACATTGAGAGGGAGCGAATTAAGTGTGCACCAAGGAACGACTCCATCTAGACGTTGTAGAGGGATACTGTCCCCTAAAGTTTTGATGGAACGTAAGATTTTCAGATCATCGGCATACAGCAAATGCTGAGAAGCTTGAATGCTGAGACATATGTCATTAATGAAGATAGCGAACAGCAACGGACCAAGAGCACTTCCCTGTGGAAGGTCGGAAGTAGCCAGATATGGGTCCGATTGCTTTCCATTCACTAATACAAAATACTCTCGCTGCTGCAGATATGAAATGAAACAACTAAGCACGCTCGAATGAATCTCCAGCCGATACAGCTTGGCTATTAGGGCATAGTGGGAGACTTTGTCAAAGGCCTTAGAAAAATCAGTGTACACCACATCAGCTTGAGAGTGCACTTTAAAGGTATGTGTGCAAAAATTACTGAAGGCTACCAAATTAGTGGTCGTTGATCTACCTGGCATAAAACCATGCTGATTTGGGCTAATGTACGACTTCATGAGGAAAGTGATCTTTTTGGCAATGATGCGCTCAAGAAGTTTTGAGACATAGCTGAGTTTGGCGATTGGTCTATAATTAGAGATAAAATTCCTAGTACCTTTCTTAAAAACGGGAGTAATCTTGGCAGTCTTCCACATTGCAATAAACCGACCCGTTGACAAAGAATTACAGAAGAGAATTTTAAGGGGTTCACAAAAAGCAACACCACAGTTGCGAAGCAGGAAGGCAGAAATGCCATCATTGTCGGGTTTAATCGAATTGTCAAAATCAGCAATTGCCTCCAAAATGTCCGAAGGGATGGAGTCTAAGACATCAGACTCATGCACAACTGCGTATGGCTCAAAATTTGAGCTACAAAATTAAGCAAAAAGGTTTGCTATGCCACTATAAGTATTTGAGCTCAAGTTACCAAGGTTCATAGCTGAAGGAAGAGCACTCGTCGACCTTTTTGAATTTATGAAATGCCAGAACGACCTGGGATTCATTTTAAGTCCCCTTTCAGCGTCGGCAATATACTGACTATATAAAAATTTGTTTAAAAAAGAAATCTTCCGCTTGTGCTGAACATACTATCCCAGTCAACAGGGTCACGGGTAATCTTGAATCATTTAAAAAACTTGTTACGCAGATTCTTATACCTCATAAGACCTTCGTATACCACGGTAGCCTATAGGAGCCACACACTCTTCTGGAAGCATTTTTATCAACAATATGATGAACGGTACGAATGAAAGCATTATAAGAAGAGTCCACACTAGGATGCGAGAGAACAGAAACCCAGTTTAAGTTCAACATTTCATCGCGTATAGCATTCAAATTTACATCAGTAAAAAAATATTCAGAGTCGGGTTCAGTTAAGGGGAAGTAACTATTGAAATTAGCTGAGAATATCAATGGCAGGTGATGCATGTCACACTCTGCAATAGGCAGCACGCAACATGCAACGCAGCAATCAATATCCGCACTAACAAAAACTAAGTCTAGAATCTTATTTAACCTATTAAAAACATTATTAACTTGGGTTAAGCCCATACTAAAAAGGTCATAAAAAAAAGACTTCGTGCAGCAAATGCACATTGCTCGGCATCATAGCCGACGACTGCGGATCGGCGGTCCATACGATGCTGACGGTCTCGTTAATTGCCACACATATTGACAATAATCTGCGTATGCGCACTGTAAACATCATAGCTGATCTTCGGTGGAATATATGAAGCGCTAATACACAGCGTCTCCGACTGACCGGCGACAGACACACCAATCTGATCCAAGATAGAGTCGCCATCAAGGAGACAAATCGGATCACAGCGTAGGGTGATCCCACCCGCTCTGCAGCGCTTCGTTTTGGCAAAGTCTCTGTCCTTACGAATTACTTGGAAAAGGTTAGGATCAAAGAACTCGTTGTCGAAGAAGTTTTCGTTGAGCCAGGTTTCGACAAGGATGATAACGTCGAAATCGCACGTAGATATTGCCAAGTAGACTGCTTGAGCCTTAGTGCGCATACCAGAAATGTTTTGAAAGAAAATGCGGATGGATTTGGCCCCATCCATCGGCATAGTCCCAGGAAGTGGTGGTGCCGTCCGATTAGCGGTCACGAGAGTAGAATCCAGAGGAGGGTCAGGAACATCACATACGGCAAGGCTCGTGCGTAAAACCTGTCCACACGTCGCAGTCCGAAACAGCAGCACTCCATCCACATCCCGTAGATTGGTCAGGGCGAGCGCCGGGCTGCTGTCTTTCCTCAAATGTCGAGTACAGAGACGGCACAAGTAAAGCACACGAAGAACTGCATTGGCGTATGTTGTTGTGATGATGACGTCAGAAGCGCACACAGTCGAGAAAGAGCGCCAGCAAGAGCATCGTCGTCTGATCCAGCAGCAGCCGAACGAATGTCGCACAAAGCGCAATGCGAATAAGCGCTATATTGTTGTTGTTCCACAGAGATATGCAAATAATTACGCAGCGGGCCGTTGCGCACTGCGAAGAGGCGAGAAAGTGTAAGCAGAATATGCTGTCGAGAAGCGGCGATCCAGAAACCATAGGCGCCGCTCACTGGGGGTTTTTTGAAGTGGATGGAACTGGAACTTCCTCAGTCGGGGTGGACGTCCGCAATGGCACGAGCGTAGGCCGTCAGATCAGGCCTCTGTCTATGCACAAAGCGGGTAACTCTTACCGATACAGGCCAGAATTTGTCATCAAAGACCATCGGGAATAGAGGCTCAGGGACCCCAAGTTTGAAATTAACGAATTTCAACGCAGATATGTCCGCATCCCGCTTGACCAGCTTCGCACAGGAAATTCCGGCATCGGACACCTTGAGCGCCTCTGGCTCCGTCACGGAGGCAAATTTACCGGTATGCAGTTATTTTCTGCTCTGCACTACATTTAATTGCTCACAGCTCGGAGCAATAACAACAAAACGCTTATGATTTTTGCTCCGATTCTTCCTCTCTTTCTTTCGGACTGTTATAAAGCACTCCGAATCAGAAGGGAGAGCGGCAGCTGAACCCGGGTCAATGACTGCAGTCGAAGTGGCGGCCACTAGCCGTGGAGACAGCCAGTCAGTCGCCGGCAAGGCATTGTTGGCATCCTTCTTAGAAGCAACCGGCCTAACCTTCTTATTCAACTTATTCGGGAGGCCAGCCTGAACATCGGACTTGAGATCCCGATAAAGGCTTTCAAGCTTCCGCAACTTGTCACTGAGTTTATCAATTTTAGAGTGCTAGTCATTCGCAACCACACAGCTATCACACTGCCACAACAGGTTGGGCAGATTTATTAAAACTTTAACAGCATCTGAGGGCAAGTCTATGCACGACAAATGAAACGCACGGCGGAAAAGACGAGCAGCGAACAGCATCAAAGCAGCGAAGCTGAGCAGCAGTGACGTTCAAATTGCATTCCGAGCATTGATGACGAGACATAGCGAAAGCACGACCGAACGCAGTGAGAAATTGTACTCTCTATACATCACTGCAGTCACAGACTCCCTTGCGCCTCTTATTGAAAAAATTGCTTTTTATCCGCCGAATTCCATAGCAACTGCTTCTGCTCGATTTCTTCTAATAATAATAAAATCCCCAATTTTTTTATATTTTGCTTTTTGAACCCCAGAGCTTTGTGCTTAGGTTTCGATTTCTTTTGTAATCAAACACATATGCAAGTTAACGTACCCAATAACATTGGTCTCTTTTACAATTTATTAACAATCTTTGGTGTCCCCAGATTGAATCTCGATCTTTGGATTTCAATCTTTGGTTCCCACATAATTTATAAACAGTCTTTTCTCACATCCCACCTAAAGTGGAAAACAAACTTTTCTCTCATCCGCCTTAATTGAAAAACAATCTCGGCCCACTCTCGCCCCACACCCGGCTTTCGGGTAAACAATCGAACACCCAGCTTTCGGGTAAACAATTGAACACCCGGCTTTCTGCAGATTCTGCATTTTGGTATTTTATAATTCTAGATCTGGATGACAAAATCGAGTCAGTCCGTTTGTTTATAGGAAAATGGTATCGAGGAGAGAACCATTGGGGTTTCATGATGTGGAGATGGAATCCGTAGAGTCAGTCTTGATCTTGGAGCCAAACGGAAAAGTTGACCTAAAACTTAAGTCGCCAAAAACGCGCCGATACCTATCCGGTTGAACAACTTACCTCGAAACTGAAATTCTTTAAGTCTTGTAAAGCTGTAAAAACACAAATCGCCACCGCGAATGTTTAGTTTGCACGCAAACCACTTAATTTATTTCACCGGCAAAATAAATTTGTCGTGCCTTGCAGAATACCACAAGTACCATGAAATACGTTTTTAGCATATATCGGCAATTATTTTGTACGAACTGGGTACAACCAAATTAATGACCCTCGCAGAATCATTCTGCTGGCAGAATATTTTTATAGGTTACATACGAATATCAACCCTGAATCCACTCGATAACCATTTCTTCGCCACTGAATACTAGGCTTTAAATATAAAAATAATACGTTATCATTCGGTATGTGAATTATCGGAACTAAGCATATCATCTTCTAAGTTAACATTTAATAGCATATCTTTAACCCCTTTATCCAACTCTGCGGCTGCATGCAATACAATTTTGTGCAGTGAGGATGGTGCTTTTGCTTGCTTTTCAATTAACAAATTGAAACTTTCTCTTTCTCCGGTGCAAGACATAATATAGAGTCACATCGAACCACTGCTTATTATACTTTTCGAAATTTGGCAATGCTCTATTAATTCTTTTCAATTTTTCCAGCTACGCGCTTACAAATGTTCGTATCCTTCTTTGTACTTCTTTGTATTGTTCTTGAGAATAATTATTATTATTAAACACATTGTTAAATATGTAATTCTCAACGGCAATACACTTTTTGGTAGCAACCTTTTCGTTGTACCAAACCGAACAAATTATTTATCTTGGGATGGATATTTAAAAAAAACGAAATTACTATTAGTTAGGGCAGCCATTGGCAGATCATATTGGACATCCAAATTAACAATACCTTTAAGAATGTATATAAAAAAGAATTGAAACTCTATCGCACGCGTCCGACAATATGAACTCCACCAAACCGTGTAATAAGTGTTTTAAATCAGACTTTTCCAAAGGTCAACTTCTACAGCTATTTTAAACAAATACATGTAATCAAACGTCAAATTCACATTTTTAACAAATAGTAACAAACCTGTAATTGATAGTTCACAATAAATTTAAGCTAAGCTTTGCTTTTTTACTTTTTGTACAAAATTTTTGATAGCTTAACTAAATCGCGCCAAAAGTTATTCATTGCAGCTGTTGCAACATATTTTCGGTTTGGCACTTCATTGCAGCTGTTGCAACATATTTTCGGTTTGACAAAAGTTTTAACTGATTCTGCTATGAAATTTTGAATTAAATGGAGCTAGATCGGCCATTTCGCCCACTGTGCGGCGTTTCCTTCAGTAGCGATTGCATCACGCGTGTGGATTAACTCGTGTGATCGTAACTTCGACTGATTGAAACGAATTAAATTAAGACGCTCCGTTTCGAACTTTACGTACATCTCGAAGCAGTACTGTTGAAACAACCGGCCATATCTCATCATCTAGCTAAATCATCAATCGATACGATAAAAATACATTTTTGTTCGGCTTTTGCTGTGTTTTTAAAGTAAAATTATCGGCAAATAATACCGCAAAAAATGATCAAATTTGAATTAGAAAGCTATAATAATATTCAGACAATGAGCTGGAGCTACAAAGTTTTTGACACCGATTTTTAGCTGCATTTATAAGCTTTTCAGAATTTTAAAGTTCAATTAAACCAGATGTGAGATAGTTTAGTTATGTGAAAATAGGAGCACTATCTATAAAAAAACATTAACATATAAAATATTTTTCAAAAATATTAAAAAAAAGTGTAAAAATTGCTTCACAGCGGAAATGTGGTGTTGCATAGTCTAGTCAAACATTTTGAATTGGTTGGACTTAGAATTAAAAGTTTTTTGGTTGCCCATACACTAATCTTCTCTGTTGCTAACATTATCCAACTGTAATGTGTAAATGAGAGTATCGTCATTTACACATTGCAGTTGGATAATACTATTGGCAGGTCATTTACACAAATGAAGAACACTAACGGAACAAGTACTGATCCCTGTGGGACACCACACGTTACACAAGCAAAAGACTTTTAGTTGTATGAGTTAGAATAAATGAGTGCGCAAAACGAAAAGAATACGACGGATAGGCGTCAGACATTCGAATTATCCGATTTTTTGCCTAATGCATTAATGCATTAATTCTTTTTAATGAAGTCAATGGTAAATTTTAATGGTCAATTTGTATGGAGTAAACAAAAATTCACCAAGCGGTTGTCAAAATCATAAACTACGACAAATTCTAAGAAGGTTTGCCGAAGAAACCATGGGTCTGAAATAAATTTAGAGCTTTCGGATTTCAATTCCTCTATTTTCCGTCAGCGCTTGTCCAAGAATTCGTAGAGCTCGACAGCGGTAGGAATGGCATCCGACAATGTGTTCTCCCATTTCCTTTGCGTCTTAGCATCCAGCTTCTGCAGCAGCACGTTGATTACCATGTAGTCAGAGATCTTCTCATCTGTTCCCAATGCAACGCATACATATGGAGACTGACTGCGTCCGAAAACTCCCGCAGCCTTTTCGGCGATGGCGAATCTGCCCTCTTGAGTCCCAGAATCTTCTTGATGTGTGCCTGAAAAACAAGTCCTTTGTTATTAAAACGGTTATCAAGAATGTTCAGGCCGCACGATAATTGGCACTGTAGAGCTCCAACGATCGAACCGAGTCCAAGGCCACATCTGCAAGGCACGAGCGAAGATGCTGGAACTTCTCGATGTCGCTGAGGTCCGCATCCGATTCAATGACTGATTTAAACATCGCCATAAAATCCGAGTATTCCACGTATCCACCGGAAAAATTAGGCACCTTCAGCTCAGGAAGCCGATGCTTGTGAGCCATGATGATAGTACTGTGTCCAGAATGGCCTGGAAGGATGGTTGAATTGGCAGCGGCGCGTGAGTGGCCCATTTCGAGGGAAGCCAGCAACTCAGCTTTCAACGAAATGAAGAGAGTATCGAAATTGTTGCGCATCTCACTTCCAATCTCATCTTGATTGAGCGCCTCCAGCTCTTTATGGGCCTTATTTAACTCCTCCCGAACTTCGATTTCCGTGTCGGTGAATTTGTCGATTTTATTGCCGGCGAATGATTCGCCAATCCTGTGCACTCGATCATATACGGACTGAACTGTACGCTTGTAAAGATTCAGCTTGATGTCAACCGTCACAATATTTCCGCCCGCGCCTGTATTCGGATCGCTGTCCATTGTAAACGGTGTGCAATGCAACGAAACGGAAATAGAACACCGCTTAAGCGACGGTGTGCTGAGCTAGAATGAGAGACACGAAAATCCATGAACCGTGGCTGCCGTCGAGCATAGAATGAGAGACTCGACGATTATGCGACGGGGAACAGCGAGAGCGGGAATGAGGGACACGAAAAGTCAAGAACCGTGGCTGCGGTCGAGCATTGATTGAGAGATTCGACGGTTAAAATAACGGAATCTCAGACGACCGAAACTCTCACTGACTTTGCACATAAAACTGTTCTTGATTGTGCATGTATGTATTTTCTGGTAGGAATACTGCATAGAAACTAAAGTGTTTAATAATTTACTGTTTTAAATGAAACGCGATCAACAAATGGCTTTAATCACGTCGGGGTCACCAATGTATGAGCTGCCAAGCTTTGTTGGCATCTTTTTTATGTCCAGAAACAAGTGAGGACGAATTGATTTAATAATGTTTATTTATACCGGCGGCTAGCAGAATCCGATTGCTTGCCCTTTGCCCAGCCAGATAAATGTTCACGAGATCGAATATGCAACCAATGCGCAGAGAGATTAGCATAGCACCTAATTTCGCAACGTCGGCTGATAAATGCTAGAGCCGAAGCGGCGGCTGCGGAGAGCCCTTAGCAGAGAAATCAATCAATCAAATCAAGAAATCAAAGCATAATACGATAACACGGTGGTAAGGAACATAATCGTCCTAAAAGATGAAGAAAAAAACAACGCGGAAAGTGCTTCCTTTTAGACGGTATGATGTTTTTCTCAGAATGATTTTTAAGACGTGACCGCGTTTATCTATCAATTAATTAGCGCCAGATGCCCAACTATATAATAAAAACGAGGGGGAACGTTGTGAGCCACGTCTACCGCCGCGGCTCTACTTTATACCCGGCACTCAGTCAGTAGATATGTATGTGGGCTTACGATTTATTATTATATGTTCGCAAAAAGGACAAATTGAATTATTGCCAAAAAATACAATTTTAAATAATATTAAGTCGAACCCTTACGGAGATTTATATATATTAGATGTTATTTGTTTCCATTTCTGTTTACATTAGCTTTTTACATCTGTCTTCTCTACATGTCTTTACTTATATACGGTTCGTATGAGAGAGAGAGATGGAATGAGTAAGCGCTTGGAAGGCATTGCGTAGCCACTGAAATTTCCTGATCCGTCCTGATCCAGATTCAGCAGTCTAGAAGATACGGTAATTTCTCGTATCTTAAAAATTTTAGAATCCACAGATTTTCTTTCTTTGTGGGAGCGGAACGAAACGTGGTAACATTGTAAAATACACCTGTATTTAAGTGATACCACAGAATCTTGGATAGAAAGTTTGGTTACTCTGTCTCTTATAGGGGTGTAGTGTGAGAGAGAGAGCGATGCAATGCATGCATTTAATCCATTGCAATGGAACGATGACTTTCTAAATGGTTTTCTTTCCTGTGGCAATGCTAATAATCCGATCTGATCCAGATTCAACACTCTGATAGATATGCTCATTCTCTATGATTCTGCGTTTTTAGTTTTCTCGTATCCTTAAAATTGTGCATGCCACAGATTTTCGTCCTTTGAGTGGGCGGAAGGGGGTGGGGCGAAATTTTAAAATACACTTATAACAGTGTGATATCACAGGAGTCTGGATGCAAAATTTGGTTGCTTTAGCTTTTATAGTCTCTGAGATCTAGGCGCTAATGAATACAGACAAACGGACGGACGGACAGACAGACATGGCTATATCAAATCGGCTATTGATGCTGATCAAGAATATAGGTCGGAAACGCTTCCTTCTGGGTGTTACACACATCTAATTTGGGCACAAATCTAATATACCCCTTTACTCTTCGAGTACAGGGTATAAAAATCCTCAGACACTCCTGCTTCCTCCATACCACACCGTTCGCTTTAAGCACTAATTTTCAAAGCGTTCTCCGACGTTCCGGCGATCATTCGTTATAGTTTCCCAAACAACTTAGTACCATTAAAAGCGTTACGTTTCTCCAATAATGTACAGTCCAAGTTGCGTTGAGTTTGGAGCATTAGCGCCTTTTCTGGAAAATTTGTGCTAATATCGGTAACTACCGACTGAATAAACTCCCTTGTAATATCTTATGCTTCCAAGAATACGATCCTAATTGGATGGTCCTTTGCGGTGGTCCTCCTCTTACTTCCTGAGGCGGGTGGTCATTTTACCGAACCGCGTTTAGCTATCAGCTAAAGTTCTGCTGGCAGAATGTGCAATATAAAAATACTGCCCTGCGGTAGCACTGTATACAAATAAAATCAGTTAAAAATTCTAATTTTGTATCAAAGTAAGCAAACGGCAATGCACTGATAAAAGCACCGCAATATTTGGCTTTTGCGGTACAGAAATGCAAACAACTGTTTTCTATTCACTACTTATACTCTAAATTTCATCACTCAACGATTTCCAAGCTTTTTTGCACGTATCACCTCGTCGCTAAACTCCAATCTTTTTATTTGTGTTTTTTGCAATCCATAGCTTTGTGTTTGGTTTCCTTGTATTTCGACTGTATTTCAATTGTAAACACACACATTCACGCACTCCACTTCATTTATTTGACTGGGCAAATAAATTTTTCGTGCCTAGCAGAATACCACAAATACCATGAAATACTTTTCCAGAATATATCGGCAATTAATTTTGTCGAACTGAGTACAAGCACTAACCATACAATATATTGTAGTCAACTGTCAAGTGGTCAACTTTTTTAGCGCTGCAAACTGATTGCTCCCCAGGTTTAGTGGCCCTGGGACCAGTCTCGGTCTTTATTGTAACTAGCTTTTGTTTACTTATAAAACAGTACTAAGTAAAACTGTAAGACTGTGCTTACGAGCGTGTGGGTCAATGAAGACACCGGTTAAATGCCTCTGATTGAATAAACCATCCATCCTTAGTTAATCGGAGAAAAAGGCTTTTCGTACTTTTTGTACACAGCTTGATTAAAGGTGATGTAGATAGGCCAGACTTGTTGAGCCGCATAAACTTCACGATTCCCATTAGAAACACCCTTACGTTCTGTAGATCAAATTAATCTTTTTATGAAACCTTTATGATTTTGTGCTAGGGTTACAATACCATATTATATTAACTACTAATAAACTTCCTCTTCTTAAATTACAAATACTCACATATCTTTCTCGTAATTTGTATTTATTTGTATTTTGAATACGTGCTTAGTTCTTTTAGTCAGTTTAGCTGTTATTTTCCTCGACCTCCTTACGGTTTGGTTAATAGCACCTCTCGATCTGCCTTCTGCTGGTGTCTCAAAATTGAATGGTGCAGGGAGGATCACGAAAGAATTGTCATCGACCGTTATACTCTCCCCGGGACGTCAACTGTAATCAGGAATCGAGTAGGTATTCGGTCGCTAGCATGCGGACTCTGGTTACCTGCTGACCTCGGGTGCCGCTTCCCGCCTACTATTGGGACCAAATATGAGCCTTTCCATGAGCTCATCGCAGACTGCAAGGCCAAGGCCATCGGCCTAATTGTGGGTCTACAGGAACCAAACTAGAGGAAATAAACAAGAGAAAGCAAACTAGAGGAGGGAAGAACAAACTGCTTAAGAAAGTGGTTTGCTCACGACTGGATCATTCCATCGCGGAGGCGATTATGTCAATATCCACAACCGCTATTTCTGCAGTAATTTAAACTTTTTCAAAGAATGTTCGTGATGAGTTTCCATAGTTTGTGTTTCCATGTCATTGTTTGTGGCAGTACACCATCAGTGTAAGCTTGTCAACGAATTTTTCTTGAATAATTTGTTCCCATTATTTTGTTTTTCTTTGGCTATCGTGCTGTTGTCAAAAGATGCTCCCTCTCGCGGAATGGTATATGGGTATTTCCAGGATCGCGAACGTGACATTTGTACGGCTTTCAATGAAAAAGAAAATGGCAAAACTTGACATATTCAAAAATGATTTCTTACGATTATAATGCATTTTATCAACACTATTTTCATATTAAAAGACAAGCTTTGAAGACTTGTCGTTTTCGAATTATTTATAGAAAACAATGCATCGCGAACGTGACGAAAAATGGAAGTCATGTTTGACTTCTGCGAATGTGCCGAATAATTTGAAAGAAAATACTCTTAGACCATAATAAAATAATGTAGTTTTCCATTTTAGAAATAATTTTGGTATGTTATCATCATTTATTCATTTTAAAAGTCATTTGTAACGTGACATCGCGAACGTGACAAGATTTCCACTTAGTATGGGACAGGAATTTTTCATCAAATTTTATTTAGTAAAACAATAATAACAAAGAATACATATTTAATAGGCGGAAAAACATTAGGAAATATTTTTGTTTTTTAAAATATTGTGCTTGAGCTATGTCGGGGAACGGGTCGGCTCGATAATCGATAATCGATAATGTAGCGCAGCGCGCGTGTAATCGATAGTATGTTTCAGTATTTGTCAAGATGTATGTATTATTTGTTGTGTACGGTCACACTTGAAAGTGCCAAAATCAAGCCACGGTTCGCGCTGCGGCATTCCGATTGACGAGAGCAAAGAGAGTGGGAGGCGAGACTGCAAATAAAACGCTCCTATTATCGCACTTCATATTAACGCTACGGGATCTGGCTATTTCTCGTTTCGGTGTTGAAGCGATTCATGGTGTTCAAGGCAACTCCCAACTGCTCAACGTCGGTCGGCGTCATTTCTTTTATTCTTATTCGCGGCTGCTTTATTCGCACGCGGCCATTTGGTTTGCACAATGTCGACTGCACGTTCGCCCCGGCGGAGCCCCCGAATGGGACAGACTGGGGCTACCGCAACTGCAACGACCACGGCAGCATCGACTGGCACTCTGAGCAGTGTCACGAGTAAGGCTGGTGGATTGACGTTGCGGCCACAGACTCCTAAGGAGAGTGGGACACAAGGAAGGAATCCGAGTGGTGCTGTACAGCCTGACGGATCAGGCCAGAGCACGGACCCCACCAAGGGCCAAGTTGCGGCGCTCATGATGAAGATCGCAACCTTGGAGAAGGAGCTGGAAAAGGCAAGGGCAAGTGAAGGACAAAATGGAGCATCCGAGAGACCCGTTTGAAACGGAGTGAGCGGATTTGGAGTGAGCGGTGCGGCTAATACACCGCTATGTTTGAGTGAAGAGCCAAAGCAGATATTAAGTGAGATTCTGCAGCCGGGAGCCGTCAAGAGACCCGTTGGAAACGGAGTGAGCGGTGCGGCAAATGTGCGGCAATGGCAGATATTGAGTGGAAATCTGCCGCTAGATTTGTCTGAGAGAGTGACGCCATATTTATATGAACAGTCGCCGCTGCAATTGAGTGGAAATTTGCCGCCATCATTGAGTGGAAATCTGGCAATAGGGCGACCAGTCACACTGAGCTCAAACTGTACGACGATAAGCTACTTCACAAGGGATGCATGCACTACGGGAACCACAACACAACTTCATGGCACCGATCCCATCGCCTGGATCATATGGAACAGTGTCGCCGAGCCCGTTGAATGGATGGACACCGCGCAAATTGCCTGATCTTCCTGAGTTTGAAGGTCAGCCGGAGGAATGGCCTATATTCCAATGCGCGTTCGTGGAGACAACGGCGGCGTACCACTGCACAGCTTTGGAGAACTACCAAAGGCAAGTCAAGGCCCTGAAGGGTGAAGCGCGAGCTTCAGTCAACTCGCTGCTCATACACCCGGCCAACGTTCAGGCGGTAATGGACCAGCTGCGGTTCCGGTATGGACGCCCGGAACAGCTGATACGCAGCCAGCTGGAAAGCGTGCGAGAAGTTCAGCCCATTCAGGAGCACAACATCTACAAGATTGTGCCATTTGCTAAGATCAACCACGAATGGAAATCAGCACCTAGGGTATCCCACCCTGATGGAGGAGCTGATAGCTAAGTTGCCCTTGAGCAAAAGGCTGGACCCGACGATGCCGACACGAATGTGTCGACTCGAATGGAGGTGACCTGCTATTCCGTGACTCTGTATGGGGAGAACAGGCAGGTGGACACCTACGCGCTGTTCGACGAAGGCTCGTCGGTCACCATGATCGAGGACGAGCTCATGCGAAGCCTAGACCTGGAAGGCAGGAATCGACAGCTAAACATCCAATGGTTCGGCGGGAGATCCACAAGACAGAGCACAAAGATGGTGAGTCTGCAGATCAGCGGGACCGGGAAGCCGAAACGTTATGGGCTAAGAAACGTGTACGCAGTCTCGAACTTGAATCTACCGATGCAAAGCCTGCGTCGAGAAGATTTCAAAACGGCAAGGACTAGCGCACGTTTACCGATGAGGCCATACTGCAACGCAGTGCCGAAGATCCTAATTGGATTGGATCATGCGCACTTGGGCATACCTATGCGAAATAGGATTTTTGGGCCAGGAGGGCCCTATGCAGCCGCCACCAAGCTTGGGTGGGTGGTGTTTGGACCGGTGAAACATCAAGTAAGTTCACCAACTCATAAATCGTGCCTCCTAGCATTCCCACAGGGTAATCTTCTGGAGAAGATGGTCAGCGACTACTTTGAAATAGAAAATTTCGGAGTAAAGCCAGCGCCGCCAGTCGCAGCTAGCGGTGATGCACGGGCAATCTTACGAAATCTCGAGGCCACGACAAAGCGAGTGGGCTAACGGTATCAAACGGGTCTGCTACGGAAGGAGGCTACAGACGAATTCAGATTCATCGTCAAGTACCATCGGGTGCCCAGCAGCGTGATGATTGGAGAACGTGTCCCCACAAAGAGGGAGTTCCTAAGCCTCGTCATGTCAACGTTTGACCTGATAGGATTCTTGAGCTGCTACACGGTGACCGCCAAACTGCTGCTGATGCGAGAGATTTGGCGGGAAGGAGTTGGATGGGATGAGCTGTTGCCAGAGAAATTTGCCATAGCGTTCGAGAGCTGGCGGCTAGAGATAAGCTACGTGAGAGAGTTCCGATGTCCGCGCCACTACTTTGGTTTCGGACGCGTACGGGCGCTGCAGCTGAACGTTTTAGTGGACTCAACCCAATCGGCGTTTGCTGCGGTGGCTTACTGGAGAGCCACGGCGACGACGACGAGCAGGCGCATTTTGCTTGTTCCAAAACGAAGTGTGCCCTAATGAGGACCATGTCCATACCCCGACTGGAACTTCAAGCAGCCGTACTGGGAACGAGACTAATGGACACCATAAAACAGACGCACGGTGTGGCGATCAGCAGCTGCGTACTCTGGACTGACTCTAAAACTGTGCTGCACTGGATAAGCAGCACCCACCGGCGGTACAAACAGTTCGTTGGAAACCGGGTGGCGGAGATTTTAGAGTCCACTGATGTATCCCAATGGAGGTGGATACCATCTGCCGAAAACGTGGCAGACGACGCAACGCGGCCGCAGCGCCATGTGGATCTGAGTCAAGAATCACGATGGCTGGGCGGACCTCCCTTTCTGCGGGAGCCTGAGGAAAACTGGCCGAAATCTTCATCGGATGATGTTTGCTGCCCACGGACCACGGATGAAGAGGAAATGCCATGTTAGTTTGCACTGGTCATGGCAAACACGTTTATATCTTTGCAGAGATTCTCCAACTACGAACGACTGGTCAGGACCACTGCTTGGGTCCGCTGTCGGGAACAGCGCAACGAGCTCGAAGGATACGGCCTTACTGCTGCCGAGTGCGCCGATGGAGAGCTCGTCCTGATAAAGCAGGCACAAAATGAGGCGTTTGCGGAGGAGACGCAACGGAAGACCGTCCCTAAAAGCAGTGAACTGCGAAGGCTGTCGCCATACGTAGACGACGATGGAATTCTACGGGCGTGTGGGAGGATCGATGCCGCCGCGTGCATGGCACTTGACGCACGGCGCCCGATCATAATGTCACACAAGCACGCTCTGACTGAGATGATCGTCCGTCACTACCACGTTAAGATGAAGCACCATAAGCGAGATCCGGACGATGTTCTGGATAACGAACCTACGAAGGTTGCTACGGAGGGTGGTAACCAATTTCCACACATGCAAGCTACTGAGAGCGCAACCGATCCAGCCTGTGATGGTCCCTTTGCCAGAGGACCGGCTCGAGGCCAACGGATGGCCATTCAAGTACACCGGCCTGGACTATTTGAGTCCGTTGCTTGTGACAATTGGACGTCGAACGGAGAAAAGGTGGGTCGCACTTTTCACCTGCCTAACCACAAGGGCCATCGACTTGAGAGATGGAGATGGCACATGATTTGTCCAAAGATTCATGCATCATAGCCATCAGGAACTTCATGTGTCGCCGCGGACCGGTGGTCCGAATGAGAATCGACAACGGCAAGAATTTCATCGGAGCCAATCGAGAGGCCAGGAGATTCGATGAAGTCTTCGAACCAGAGAAGATCCAGGGCGTCGAATAAATCTTCAACTTTCCGGCAAACCCAGCTGAAGGCGGCGTCTGGGAGAGAATGGTCCAGTGCGTCAAGAAGGTACTGGCGCACACCATGAAGGAGTTTGCGCCAAAGGAACAGCCAATTTGCCGGACCTGCCAGGAGACAACAGTCAGCTGCCTGAGAAGTATGCCACACGGAAACAGTGGCGCATTGCCCGGATGATGAGAGACCGATTATGGAAACGATGGGTACGCCAGGAGAAGTGGTGCGCGCATGTCGAGCTTGTGCGTCGCGGAGATCTGGTCTTCATCTGTGATCCGGCTATTCCACGCAGAGAATGGAGAAGGGATATCGTGGAAGAAGTGTTACCTGGCGTGGACGGAGTACCACGACGAGCGGCGGTGCGCGTGGCCAACGACGATCGAGCCAGGATAATGAAGCGTCCCTTCTCCAAGTTAGCTGTTCTGGATGTGGTGAATGCAGCTGCTTCACGGAGGCCGGGATGTCGCGGAACGGATCGGCTCGATAATCGGGAAATTTAAATGTAGCGCAGCGCGCGTGTAATCCATAGTCTGTTTCAGTATTTGTCAAGATGTATGTATTATTTGTTGTGCACGGTCACACTTGAAAGTGCCAAAGTCAAGCCACGGTTCCCGCTTCGGCATTCCGATTGACGAAAGCAAAGAGAATGGGAGGCGAGACTGCGGTACGTAGATTTACTATTGGAATTCTAGGTTAAACTGAGATTCGTATTGTTATCTGTTAATGTGTGTGTGTGCGTGTATGAAGCTGGGTTGTATACGGTACATAAACCGTCTACAGTTAGGTCGTCGCAACTAGAACTTAAACCAGTTGGACTGCGGAGAGGGTATCCTGCGGTGCGCAATTGAGGATCTGAAGACACGGCGATAGCCTCTGATGATTGCGATGGAAATGGTATCCCTTAATGTGCAGGTGAGGGTCTGAAGACACAGCGACAGCCTCTGATGATTGCAGTGGGAATTGAGTGACAGGCAGCTTTAGTACTGTTTCTGATACTGATTTTATTCAACAAAACTTAACTCTATTTATAGGTAAAAAAAGGTACAAAAAGTGCTGATTTAATAAGAATATGTTAAAATGGTAAAAAATAATTAATGTGAAATTAATATTGATTTAATATGATTTTATTGGCTGGTGTGCAAATTGGGCAATTGTGATGATCAGAAATTGCACCAGTGTTGTTGGTCAGTAGAATTCGCTGCCGAGGCGGTTTGTTGTTGACTCAGCTATAATGCTGAGTCGTGATATTTCCTGTTCACCGCATAAGCTTTATTTGTTTTGGTAAAAGTGTCATGTGTATTACATAATATGTCTACATTGTTATGTATGTATGTATCATGTTACTTATGCATAATTCCCCGACTGAACATTCTCCCGGCCGTTGAACTGGTGTTCAACCATCGCCTAAGTTGATGGAAAATTGGCGGGACCTTGCGGTAGGAGCTGAAGATCCGCGCCGTTCTTGGGTTGATGTCCGTGGCTTCCATGACTTATACTTTTTCCGGAAAATGTAGCCAATAGTTAATAGAATTGACATGGCTAGAGCAGCATAAGCAGCAATTTGGTGGTGCTGCACTGTGGTGATATGGTGTGGCAGCTCATGCTGATTGATTGCTGCTAGTTGCTGGAGTAGATCATCAAGTTCTGGTTCGGCTGGTGCACCTCTGGTGGTGAAGCAGATGTCACCGCTGAACTTATATCTCCGAATCGAGTGTAGATTGATTTTACCTCGCTGTTTGTAGTGCTGAAGGTGCTGATGCTTATTTCTGTGTTGCGAGCAGTACATCCAGGAGATAGCGAAAGTAAGCCAGTTCCTTCCAACTGTATGGTTGATGGATATCCGTTGCATATTGCTTGAAAACTCATTGTAGAGTGTGTTGCAAAGATCCATTTGTTCGGTTGCTGAGTTCTTGTCCACAACATGTCCGCCTTTGAATGAATGACGTGACATAATGTTGTTGTTTTGTTGTTTAACAACTGGAACTCGCAGCGATTATCAACGTTAAAGACCGTTTGATGATCAAAACAGATGCATTCTTCGTTGGGTAGTCTGAAGCAGCGTCGAAATTCTTCTGGAGTAAAACCGATGAACTGATCTCGATGTGTGTTTACTGTAATTACAGTTGTTTTGAGATCGAACAAGCTCCAACTCAGGAGAAACTAGCGTAGGGTTTATTGTCCGATGGTGAATACCAATTAGTACATCAGGTATATCGGACTGCATACGTTGAAGACTCGTTATCAACAGAGTTAATTGTGCTGTGAGTCCTAGGTATGCCTGAGTGAGATGATCGCCGTGATATGTTCCTCTTTCTCTGTTGATGGTAGCCACTTGCCGTTCCAGCACCTTCGGGCGATTGTCCGTTGCTGACCTATCTTTCCTGACAACATTGATTGTGGAGTCAACAATCGAGGTTTGATTTCGCAGTAGATGTAGTAGAAAGTCTTCGTTTGTTTTTACCTTTTACTTTACTTTACCTTTACTTTTTACTTCGGCCATTTTCTCAGCGTATTTGGAGTCAAGAACAACGAACAAATTGTTTGCCACGTTTCCTACTAAATCAAGCGGTGATCGGCGTTGTCGAGAGGTTTTCATTAGCATATTTCCTGTTTGTAGCTCATTGTACAAATGTTGAAAATGTTGAAATATGGAATTGCACGCTGGAACATTTTTTAGTTCCGGGCACATGTGTCTTAGTTCGGACATTCCGGTGGACATTACTTGCATATTTTTCCAATATGGATCCAAGTCATAGTATATGATCATGGTCCATTCAGACATTGTCATTCTTGAGGTTCCAATTTTCTCATAGAATATTCCAGGTTTGGTCGCGAATTGTGTCACATTTATTGACTGTGACAACGCTAATGGAAGCATGAGAAGCATCACTAGCAATGTTGATATTATTGAAGGTGCAACTGCCTTTCTGCGCTGTGGTGGTGGCTCATCAGGCCTTGCCATGTCGTTGATGACGGTGATGGAGCGTTTGATCGCCACGTCTTCTGGAAATAACGGTGCTAGACGAGTGATGGAGCGCTTGTATACCCCCGATACTGTTTTAACATCAACCACTCGGACGTGGTTGTCTTGTCCAGGATAGGTCTTAATGATGCGACCCATTGGCCACTTCATTACTGGAAGGTTGTCTTCCTTCACCAAAACAAGTAGTCCTTCGGGCATGTTAGGTGAAGCGGTTTTCCACTTGTGCCGTGTTTGTAATTCTTGGAGGTATTCCATAGACCATTGTTTCCAGAATGAATGTTTTAAGCGTGATGCCAATTCCCAGCGCTTTACCAGTGTTTTTTCTTGATGCTCAGTGTTGACGTCCGGTGGGGTTGTCAATGGTTCACCAATCACAAAGTGTCATGGGGTGAGCGCTGTTATGTCAGTTGGATCGTTTGACATTGGAGTAATGGGTCGAGAATTGAGAATGGCTTCAATTTCAATAATTACTGTGTTTAGTTCCTCAAATGTCAAGGATGTGTTTGAAGTTGTGATCAGCAGCTTTTTTGCTGATTTAACCTCAGCTTTCCAAGGGCCTCCAAACGATGGGGCCCGGGGAGGAATTAATTTGAAGTCCACTTGTCTTTTGTTGCAGTGATTCGTTATTAGATCATGTGCCTTTTCGCTGAAGATGGCTTCTTTTAATTCCTTTAGTTAATTGTTTGCGCCTATGAAGTTGGTTGCATTGTCGCAATGAATAGTCTGGCATTTCCCACGCCTGCTTAAGAATCGACGGAGAGCTGCCAAGAATGCATCTGTGGTTAGGTCGCTCACCAATTCTAGGTGCACTGCCTTTGTGGAAAAGCAGCAGAACACGGCGATGTATGCCTTGTCTGGCCTTTTTTCTCGGATCTTATGGTGGATCGCAATCGGTCCACAGTAGTCAACGCCTGCCTTAAGAAATGGGCGTGCTTGTTTGTCTCTTTGTGCTGAAAGATTGCCCATAATTTTGTTTATTAGCTTTGGTCTGGCTTTGGTGCATCTAACACAGCTGTGAATGATGTTTCTTGCCATCGTTTTGTCGTTGATGACCCAATACTGTTGTCTTGCTATTGCCCTTAGGGCTTGGGCACCGCAATGCATGTTCTCCTCATGGAGTTCTCGCATTTTGACTATCGGATCATTGTATGGCAGTAGAATTTGATGTTTAGCGTTTTACGGAAGTAGAGCTTCTTCTAGTCTACCGCCAACTCGGATGAGCCCATCTTCTCCTAGTATGGGAGAAACGATATGATCGAGCTCTTTTTGTCCACGTTGCAGCTGCCTTAAGTCTGCGGTAAACTCGACTTGTTGGATAGTTCGCATGATTATAGCGCGAGCAATATTCAGTTCTCCTGTGCAGAGTGTCGTTGTAGCCGCTCTATTGGTTTTGTAGCAAAAGCGTAACATGTATGGTACAATGCGTTGAAGCTTGTAAAATGAGTTGCTATGTCTGCATGTGTATAGTTCTTCTCCAAGTGCGCTGGGTGTGATTGGCAAGCTGAAATGTTTCGTCTTTCTCTCGAGATTGATTGTTGCTGTCGGCCATTTGTCTCGGGATCCGTGGAGGAATAGTGGTCCGTATAACCTAGATTGTGATCTGCTAATCTGCTTGCTGCAATTCCTCTTGACAGTACATCGGCTGAGTTATTGGTCGATGAAACGTGACGCCATTGTACTTGGTTAGACAATGCCTGTATTTTGGCTATTCGATTTGCTACAAACGTATGGTATGTCGATGCCGGTGCGTTTATCCAGGATAGCACAATGGTGGAGTCAGTCCAAAAACATCCTGAAACCGTGTTGATGTCCATATGTGAGTTCGGCACCAAGGACTGCAGGGCAAAGTTCTAACCGTGGTATTGATTGCTTGGCTATCGGTGCCACACGTGACTTGGAGCAGAGCAGTCGCACTGACACTTGGTTGTTTTTGTATGTAGCGCGTGCGTATATTGATGCGCCATAGGCTCGTTCTGATGCGTCTACAAAAGTGTGTAGTTCTTGGGTAACTGGAACCTTGCCATCATAGATATGCTGGGGAGTCCGCATTCGTTCATTGCTTGTAGGTCTTCACGGTAGTCTTTTCATTCGTGTTGGAGCTGTAGCGGTAATTCGTCATCCCCGTCCAGCTTTAACTCCCAAAGTTATTGAATGCTGATATTGGCCTTGACCGACACTGGTGAAAAAAGACCTAATGGGTCAAAGACTTGGGCTAGCTCGGAGCATACAACTCGTTTTGTGATGCGTGCAGCTTGGCTTTTATTGGCATCCAAATAACACCTAGAGCTTTCACACTATAGTGATCTAGTGTCCCAGTTTGACATCGCTTACAATGTCCTCTTTGCGGATTCCTTGAAGAAGTTGCTCATTGTTGGAGCACCATTTGCGGAGCTTAAATCCGCAAGGTGACAATATCTTTGTGAGTAAGTAAGTAAGACAATCATCGACGTAGAAATCATTCTTTAAAGTCAACGATCCTACTGGTAGTCTGTCCTTGTTTTGTATTGCCAAGTGATCCATACATTTGGTTGCCATAAACGGAGCAGCTGTTGTCCTGTATGTGACACTTTTTAGCCGATAGTACTTGATGTCCTCAGACGGATTGTTTCTCCAGACGATCATCTGATGGAATTGATCCTCCGGATTTATCCACACTTGTCGGTACATTTTTTCTATGTCCGCTGTGAATACGTATTTATGAGTCCGAAATCGTAATAGAATGGACAGAAGTTCACTCTGAACTGTAGGTCCAGCATGTAGAATGTCGTTCAATGACTTTCCGCTTGCTGATTTGCATGATGCATCAAATACCACTCGCAGCTTTGTTGTGGTACTTTCGGGTTTGAGCACACAGTGATGTGGTATGAAGTAATGCCTTTCCGGGATGTATGATGCTGGGACCATCTTCATGTGTCCTAGATCTTCATATTCGTTCATGAACTCCACATAGCTCTTCCAAGTGTCTGGTGAAGTCCGTCGCTCTAGTGCCAGAAATCTTTTAGTTGCAATTTCCAAAGACCCCCCCAGGGCTGAAGAGTGTTCGGAAAATGGGAGTTTCACTATAAGCCGGCCATCAGCTGCAGTTTGTAAATTTTCTAAGAAATGAGCTTCGCATTGTGTCTCGAGCGGTGTGCGTGGTTTTTCGTCTGTCTCAAGGTTATCCAGAGTCCAGAATCGTTCCATGAGTTCATTTATTCCCGTTGCACAAATGGTCGAAGAACTGTGGGCAGACTTCATTTTTCCTGCTATAATCCATCCCAATTTCGTATTTTGCATCAAAGGGCCTCCTATCTTAAGGTGATGTTGATTTGGGAGGAGCAGGGAATAATAATGTTCTGCTCCGATGAGCATGTCGATTTTTCCTGGGTAATGGAAGTTCGGGTCCGCCAGTGGGAACTTGCTTGGTATGTTTAAGTTCACAGAATCGAGTGCCTGAGCTGGTTGATCTTTTATTATTTGAGGCAGTACAAACGCCTCAATTCTTTGCGTAAAACCGCTGTGAAGGGATTTTATAAGCACATTTACTCGTGCTCTGCTTGTCTTTGATTGACCTCCAAATCCTTTGATGCGCAATGTTGTGTTGTTAAGTTTAAGCGACAACATTGATGCCATTCGTTCAGAGATCAAATTTATCTGTGATCCCGAGTCTAGCAATGCTCTGAAGTTAGCAAACTGTCCGTTGGTAGCTTCTACTGCCACTCTTGCTGTGGCCAGTAGGTTGTAACTATTGTTATTTGCTGCACAAACCATTGGTGCCTTTGGTTCTGTGGATGCGAATGATGCTGTCTCCAGATGCAGCATCGTGTTGTGTTTTTTGTCGCACTTGAGGCAGGTTCGATCTGGGCATGCGTTTGTTTTGTGATTTGTTCTAAAACAATTAACGCACATTTTTTGCTTTTGTACACAGTTTAGTCGTTCTGCTGGATATCTGGAGCGAAACTCTTCGAATGCGTAAAGCCGATGGTTTGCCATCTTGCAAAATGAACATAGCGGTGCTTGTGCATGTCCTGGGTTTGCTGATGCGCAGGACGTACCTTTTGGCTCTTTCTTCAATGTTTGTGGCTTCCGACCACTTCCTAGAACTCGAATTCTCTGCTCTAGGGACTGAAGTATTGTGTCCAATGGCTGTATATCTTTTGAGCTTCCCAATGATTGCTCATACAGAGCCTTATTTTTGACATCTAGTTTGTTTCTGATTATGGCAATCAATATTGGATTCCATGTGGATATGTTGATGCCGAGCCCTTTTAAGGCTGCAAGTGACTCTATTGTTGTTATGTACAACTCTTTCAATGACTTGGGATCGTCATTGATTGTACTATGATTGAGTAAATGGTTCAGTACCGTATTTGCAACATCTCTGGGGTTGTTGTATGTTTCAACAAGAATGTCCCAGGCTATTAGATAGGTGTCCTCTTTTAGATCGATGTGTCTTATCAATCTTTCGGCCTCCCCAGTAACGGTGGTTTTAAGGTACCACATCTTCCGTACTGTGGGCATGTTTGTCTCATTAATCATACATGAGAACAAGTCGTAAAACTGGGACCATTTCAGTATGTCCCCATCAAACTTTGGAATGGTGATGCCTGGAAGCTGCGCGTCATCATTTTTTGATGTGGCTGGGTTCGCCAATGCCCTTTGAACGTTTTTTTTCAGTGATAGGTACGATTTTATGTCGTATCCTCTTGCTACTGGGTTCTCATATTCTTCATAAATGCTGAAATGGACTTCTTGTGCTTGAGTCCATAATGATTTTATCAAATCACTTGAGGAACGTCCTCCCGCCTCTGAAAATAGTTTCAGATTGCGTTTTATGGCTTCGACTATGGCTTTTTGTCGGCGACATAGCGAAGGCAATTTGCTGTAATCTACATTTGACTGCTAATTGAGGTCATTTTCTTTGGAGATGGGCTGACTTTCCCCAAGATTGTGTGATGCCTGTTCCAGCTTGTCCAGGTTTTCAGTAAAGATCGCAACGTATTTTTCATATGTGTTACGTAGGTCAATAGAGAACTTTATGTATTTTTCAGTTTTATATTCCTCTCGAATTGTGGAGTCGTTTGTGTTGAAACGATCCCATGCATTTTTGAGTGCTGATATTTTGGCTTGAAAGTATGAAGTTTTTTGCTTCCTTTCTTGAGTATCTTTTTTGAAGTTTCGAATGTACTTCGAGATTTCCTCGCCAATTTCCTGCTGCATATTGAATGCCTTTGTGGCGGCAGCTTATTCCTCCTGTGGATTATCCATTCTGTCAACTCGTCTCTTTGTACTTCTGACCCGATGGGAGTGTTTTATTTGCTTTGCAGCTGGATTACGCTCCGAATCGCAACCGTTGTTGGTCAAAGAAGTACAAGCAGACTTGACCTATTGGATGGAGGGGGTTGTGCTGGTTCCAGTTGATGGAACGCAAGTACAGCAGATAATGTCGATCGCTTGGTTAGCAATCGAACATAGATTTCTTGCTGTTGGCTGTACTCTGAATGTGTCAGAATTGCCGAATTGATAATTGATATCAATTTTTGTGTGTGGCTGGTGCCGTTTGCGTCGAAACCTTTCTCTGTTGCTTTGTTGACAGGATGGTAAGGATGAATCAAGTCGGGGTCACCAAATGTTAATAAGTGTGTGTGCGTGTATGAAGCTGGGTTGTATACGGTACATAAACCGTCTACAGTTAGGTCGTTGCAACTAGAACTTGAACCAGTTGGACTGCGGAGAGGGTATCCTGCGGTGCGCAATTGAGGATCTGAAGACACGGCGATAGCCTCTGATGATTGCGATTGAAATGGTATCCCTTAATGTGCAGGTGAGGGTCTGAAGACACAGCGACAGCCTCTGATGATTGCAGTGGGAATTGAGTGACAGGCAGCTTTAGTACTGTTTCTGATACTGATTTTATTCAACAAAACTTAACTCTATTTATAGGTAAAAAAAGGTACAAAAAGTGCTGATTTAATAAGAATATGGTAAAATGGTAAAAAATAATTAATGTGAAATTAATATTGATTTAATATGATTTTATTGGCTGGTGTGCAAATTGGGCAATTGTGATGATCAGAAATTGCACCAGTGTTGTTGGTCTCTGAGGAATGATCGCATTGTCAGTAGAATTCGCTGCCGAGGCGGTTTGTTGTTGACTCAGCTATAATGCTGAGACGTGATATTTCCTGTTCACCGGATAAGCTTTATTTGTTTTGGTAAAAGTGTCATGTGTATTACATAATATGTCTACATTGTTATGTATGTATGTATCATGTTACTTATGCATAATTCCCCGACTGAACAGTTATCCCTAGAATAAAACGCTCCTATAATCGCACTTCATATTTACGCTACGGGATGTGGCTATTTCTCGTTTCGGTGTTGAAGCGATTCATGGTGTTCAAAGCAACTCCCAACTGCTCAACGTCGGTCGGCGTAAAGCTATTTGAATTTTAAAATTCTTATTGCAGCATTGTCTAGATACTTCTGGCGCTTGACGGGGGATCTGTGTTAATTGTTTCTAAATATCGTCGTGATGCTTGTTTATTATTATTTGTACTCATCTGCATAAAAAGTAAGCATATATGAAAAACAAACCTTTTTTGTCTAACTTACGATGGCGAACGTGATAAACTTTTATCTGAAATTAATACTTTCTCTGGTGCGAAAACACAAAATATTTTGTTTAGTTAAGTTAAGCGCAATTAACTTGCATTAAATATTAATTTTTATCTACTTCCTTCGACTGGATGAGAAGGGACAAAGAAATAGCAGGGGAAAAAAAAACAAAAAATTTACCGATTGTTGGTACTAATATCTTGAAAGAAGTTTGCAACCTTAACATGAATAACAACGAAAAGCAAAACCAAAAAGCCAAAAAGAAAAAAATACATTTTTGACTTTCTTTGCCAATATTTTACAACAAAAACAAGAATATGCTGTGAATTCATTATATTGTTTTAATTCAAATATTTCTTTAACAATATAAAAGAAAAAAACATTGTTTATCAACTTTTACTTTTTTCGTCGTGGTGGACCTTTTTCTGGAAATGCCCATATGCAAGTTTTAAAATGAATTCCATACATCTTATTCTTGTATGCAGTGGGGAAATACCATATTCCATATGTTCTTCTTCAACTATGGAATCATCCAAATTTTTAAAATACTTTTTGGTCTTTTTGCAAAATGCACATTTCAAGGTAGATTTAGTATTGGTTAGTTCGTTAAGTACTTTATCATCTATCATTGTAAGCAAAATTAAAAATTGACATGAATGGTTTTTTCTTCCTTGATTATTTTTACCGGCCTTATATTAGAAAACTAGTTCTTAAGATTTTTTGCTGTGGACTTTATTCTTTGGCGTAATTAAATAATATAGGGTCTTGAAGTTTTACTTCCACTGATATCTCTGTCGTTATTGTTGATTCCGGCACTGCCTTTAGTTTTGCTTGTGTAATGTTTCTGTAGTCAGACAGAATGTCTACATTATGATGGATTAAGGAATTTCGCATTATTGAATATTTCTCCTTAGACATTCGCAAATCCAAAAACAATGCTAAAGCCTCTTCAAATGTGTACTTCCCCGGTTGTGAATTTGGTGGCGTGAGGATGCTATCCTTGATCCTGTCAAGTCTCACCGGGCTTGCATTAAAAACAGCTTTTGTAATACACGACCTCTTGTTTTCCTTGTCGCTCGTGTATTTGATTGACAGTGCCTCTGATAAATGATCCGTACGTATATGACATGTTGCATCTACAAGTTTTCTCTTTCTGAGAATGTGGAGGGTCCATTATATAGCAAGCTGTTTCCAATCTACCAGTTTGCGTTTTTACTATTAAAGAAGTCAGTTTTACGGAATGCGCCCTCCCATTTCTTTTTAATATTAAAATGAATAGAAGTAATTTTTTGCCTTATACTTGTTTACTGCTTCGGGATATCCGATCCTACATTCAATTCATTAATATCAGCTTCCACAAATTCGTTTGAGGTACTTGAACTTCTAAATATCTCAAATAACTTTGCATTATCCATAGCCATTTTCACGTTTATTATGTTCACAAATTGTATTCACTGCTACTTATACGCAACTGGATGCTTTAGAAGTCGATAAAAGACTGGAGTGCTCCAAAAAATGAATGCAATGTACTTAATACTTAATACTTAATACCTATGAATGTATTAAACTTTGGCATAATAAAAGCCAGGTCAGAAAATCTGGTCAAAAAAATCAGATCAAAGGTAAAAAGCAGAGACCGTAAATTATGATTACATTTTATTTTTTTTTATAAAAAAATCACCCACTTCTAATGGACGTAGAAAGAAGTGAACTGTACCAAAATCGTTAGTGAATCGTGAGACTCCATCGTACGAAACTTATCTTGGATCAGTCGGAATCCAGAATTTAGGGCAGCGAATTCATAATGCGTCTGTCTAATAAAGACACGCATGTCGCTTTCAATAGCCCTACAGTCCCAACAAGTCCAGTTCAGGCCGCAGCGAGTCTTAATTAGATCGACAACGCAACCACCAATATGTCCAAAACTGTTATGTATTAGAAAAAAAGCAACATTGCATAAGCCATATGGTTTATATACACACACTAACACTATAACACCCGAACAAAGGAAGCAAATAAAGACGGCAGCGAGGGAAAGGAGTCTAAGCAGATGGCAGGAACGATGGGCCAATTCAGCGAAGGGCAGATGGACCTTACGCCTTATACCGGACATCGCTACGTGGATGAATAGGAAGCATGGAGAAGTCAACTTTTGGCTAACCCAACTGCTGAGCGGACACGGCTGCTTTAGGAGCTACCGCCATCGCTTTGGGCACGACAGCGACGCTAACTGCCCGACGTGCGGCGTAGAAGAGACTGCTGAGCATATTCTCTTCAACTTCTCAATGTTTGCTGAGCAGCGAAGCGGCATTCGCGGTGACACGCTGAACGCCGAAAACCTAATCAACAGGATGGTATCGAGTGAACGCCACTGGTCCATGGTATGCGGATTTGCATCAGACGTCATGCGGAAGTTGAGAGAGCTGGAGCGGAGTCGAAACGGCACAGAAGGAGTGGTCTAAGGGGATCCGCCTGCGAAGCAAAGCTTCCGCGGCATACACGCAGGAACTCAGTCATTTTTCTTCTTTTTATATATATATTCTCTTCCTCCTCATTGTTTTTTCTTTCTAATTGTATTACTTCTCTGTTATTCTCACTTCTACAATATCTAACTAATAAAAATCACAAGCAAAAATCACAATAACAGTAACAAGCGTAATACCGCCGACAATTTACACTCAGAGAGATAACAGAAACACAGAGAGAGGCGAAGCGTGTGTGTTAGATCAGTAAAACAAGAGAGCGTAAAAAGAAAATGAGAAAACCAAATTTGCTGAAAATAAGAACGTAAGGGGATAATAGTAATACACAATTTGGATTAAAATTTAAAATAAGTATACCCAAACACAAAAACACTGAAGTCGGCAGCAACGGTGTGTTAACATACATGTATGTATGAAGATAAGTAGAAGATATATAGAACCCGACAGCAGCTCAGAGAGAGTACAGCGTACAATGCCTATTTCATTGCTTATTATCCATGTTCCAAAAAATTAAAAAAATCTTCCGCTCAAATACTTATTTTTTGTTATTGTCATCAGCTGTTAGTCGATAGGCGGTGCTAGTGCAATAGGCTTTTCACACTGGGCACTGTTTACCGTCTATTTCCTAGACGGTGCGTAAGGTTTTGCCGTTCCGAAAATTTATTTTCTATGCGATATTTAATCTATTGCGATATTAATCTAAATAGCACTAGTCAACATGACTTTTCCGCTGTGGAAAAAATTTATTTTTATGATAGATAAAGGGAAATAAAGTGTTTTAAGCAATTATGGTTTTTTTTAGACGTAGTTTTTTTTTTAAGAATTTTTTTTTAAATCTGGTATATTTTTTCTAAGGTAGTGCTTTTTTCCACATTTCTTATGTATCATACATCTAGTTGTATTGAGCTTTACAGTTCTGAAAAGCTGATAAATGCAGCTATAAATCGTACCCAAACATTTTGTACATGCAGCTTACCGTCTGGAAGTTATTGTGCTTTCGATTTCAAATTTGATAATTTTTTGCGGTATTTTTTTCGTAATTTTTGACTATAAAAACTCAGGAAAAGTCGAAAAAATATATTTGCTTAATTTTTGGTTTTAGATAGGTACATTAATTAAGTGTCATTTAAGGTATCGCTTGTAAAAATTGTCCTTAGCTGTTAGTCGGTAGACGGTGCTAGTGTAATAGGCTTTTCACACTGGGCACCGTTTACCGCCAATACAACCAGATGTAAGATACTTAAGTAATGTGTAAAGAAGAAGCAACACCTATAAAAAAAAACATGCAAAAAAATAACAGAATTCAAAATTTAAAAAAAAAAACTCAGCTTAAAAAAAAAATTATTGCTTACAAATTGCCCCGAATCTATCAGAAAAAGTAATTTTTTGGCCACAGCGGAAATGTCGTGTTGACAAGTGTAATAGGCGTTAATTCACAGATGCAGATCAATTCTTTTCGGATAACATAATCGAGGTCGACCTGGTAGGTTCCTGCAGCTCCAGCACATTTTCTGCCAGCAATGAGAGAATAAGGTGGATAACATGACTGTTCTTGCGAATGTATCTACAGCACGCCTAGAAGAGCAGAAGGAGCACCATAGGAAGCAGGATGAGAGAGCTGAAAAGCGGGAAATGCAGATGCAGGAATCAATAGACACCCAAATTCCAGAGCGATAAGCTGTTTTTTGTTACTTTATTTTTTATTTAGTACGATTTACACAATATTTTGCTATTGCAGATCGTATCTGTTCTGCTGACTGGTTATAATCAGCCGAACTATTGGTGGTATTGGGATGTTCTCTCTGCTCTGCTGCAGAAAATGGATAAGGCTCCCATTAGCATTACAGGCACCTTCACTTCGTTTATTTCCTTGCCTTTTTCCTGAAGCAACTCCGATGCTTCAATGCGTTTTCCAAGGCTTGACTTCTAGTAAATCATAGAGTCATTGCACCTTCCTGTGGAGCTGATGCTTACATATGTAAATCTGTATCTAAAGAGGAACAAAATAAGAAACCTCTTAATAAATACATATTTTCGTGCTGTTTTCTTACCTATAATCCACTAGGGCAAACAATACGGTGAATTACAAGCCCTTATAATTTGGTGGTCGACTGCCTCATCTGCGGGTGGCTTAATTTCGATGTTGCAGCCATCTAGAATGAAAAGGAAGTGTTAAAGCCTATTTATATATAAATATGTTATTGATTTCTTACCAATTGCACCTAGTCACTGGGGAAACCCAATTGCCTCGAATCCCTGAACACACTCATCAATTTTCTCGGTAGGGAGATAGTCGGTAGACATGTACTCATCTAAAAACTCATGGATAAGTGCTCTGCAAAACTCGTGCAGGATATTGCACACGGTGTTTGGTCCCACGACGAAATGCCTACCAACTGTCCGATTCTAAGAGGACAAGCACAAGGTATAAAGGGCAATGGCAATTCGCTTTTCCAATGGAATTGCTGCTCGACAGTTTGTGTCCTTCTTCCAAAGCACTTTCAGACAATTTACTAAAATGTCAAAGCAGGGCCTCTCCATTCTGAAGCTCTCCTTGAAAAATGACTCGTTTTTTTTAAATACATCTTTTTCCCAAAATGTCCCGAAGCGCTTTTACACAATATAAAAACTTTTAATTAAAACTTTGGTTGGATTTAGTATAAATACTCACAAATGATCACAACCTTCCTGGCTTTTTTTCTTTTAAATCAGATATCTAACCATGGAGTAATTATTATCTATTTTCTAAAAAATTTAAAAAATCCGCTCAGCTTTTGTTATTCTCATCAGCTGTTAGACGGTAGACGGTGGCAGTGTGAATCGAAGTTTCACCCTCTGTCAAAAATCCCAACGTTCCCCCGTGACGGGCTCAGTGTGCAGAGTATTAATGTCCCTTCCTTGGGGAATACCAGAAATCGGCCCATCTGTGCTAATGACCATATGACATTAGACTTCGCTAAATTTGCTGCGAAGAGAGAGATAGCATGATAGACGAAATCCAAAAATAATGTTCGTAGTCGTCCCTAAGCCCGACTCTCGGCTATCAGTCGAATAACTGAGGCCCAATTTGTAGCAAAATGTTGTTTTCCAACACACACAGCCATCCAGCCAGCAAAATCGTATCTAAAAAGTATAGCAATCGATAAAGTCTGCCGCAGCGCTGCTCCCAGTTCAACTAGAAAAACAACTGGACGAATATATCTCTCTCGCTCTCACTGCATGCTTTTTGCATAAGGCTGTCTCTATTTTTGCAGCTAGTCCAGCTTCAAAGTCTAATGTCATACGGGTATGAGCTCTACGATTAAAGCTAGATGGCTACGTAGACTGGCGATTCTACTACGAGTTCTCAGATTTATAGACTGGGAATCGCTGTAGACGTTACTCCAGTAGTAGAATGCCCTGAAGATTATAAAGAACTACTGGTTTTTCCGAGGCCGTACTTTTCCCCTTTTCAAAAATGTCTACGCGGCCATTGATATATCCAATGTAGATCAAAGGTGTAGTCTTAGGACACGATACTTGATTATATATGAAATTTTCAGTAGTCGTCGAAGCCAAAGATGGACTATCCTGAGTAGCTCTGTAGTATATGATGCTGTTTGGCCAAAAATTAGCGGGCCGAGAACCCTTTCTGAATAATGTTTTGTAATCTGGATCTGTAAAAAAAAAAAAATTCTAATAATTAACCAAACGTGGAAAATCGAAGCTGTATAAATACATATGTATGTACATATGTGCATCATACATACTTAGCCGAAAGGACTCTGGTCTGCCCAAGACCCTATCAAATTACAAAAAAAATATTTATTTATTATGTATTAATTTTTTTAATGCTACTTACACACATATGTATATACATCTGTCGTATTTTTTTCGACTACGTAATGGGATCCGCTGGTCTGGTATACTTGTATATACATACATACATATGCCTATATGTATATGAAAATTTTTTGATGTATTAGTAAGTTCATAGTGGAACTTGTGAATTTAAACGAAAAATAAAAGAACATACTATGTATGAGAACAGCTCAGCTTTGAATCATCACAGTTTCTTCGTGCTTGTTGAACTTTAGTGCATTCTCGTCTTTCATTCTTAGCTTTGGTTTTCTGTGTGACTAAACAACATAACAATGGATGAGGAACAAATGTGGAAAGGGTTTTTCATCAAATTGCACGAGCTCAAAATGAATCCACCCACTGAACACGAACATCAGTAAGTTTAATATACAACTGTACGAGTTTAATATAGATATGCATATATATTTTTAAATATATATGTATATGTACATACGTAAATGTAATTATGCACACGAATATGTAGACATAAAATTGTGTGTACCATGTTTTTATGAATATTTTCGGGATCCGTTCTGTGTCGATATTACACTACATTTCTCTTATGTATATGCATACATATATGTACATATATACTTATATGTGCGCAAAATAAACAGAAATAGAGATATGTGACTCACGCTTATGTATGTACACTGTACATCTGTATGTATTTATTGGAAGATTTATCGTAGTATGTGTGTACCAGAGATCTGCAGCGCGCTGCCGATTGCCCGTGCCCTAAAGCAAGTGAGAGCGCGACAGATCGAGAGAGCTATATAGAAGGCTACAAAATGAAAGAAGACGAGAGAGGACGGCTGGATAGGCTGCTGCCATGCGGGAGCTTGTATACAGTGGGGAGAAAAAGTGATTCGATACTCATAATCACTGACTTTCGTTGCTCACAACAGCTTAAAAAATTTTATTTAATTTAATTTATTTTATTTGGATTTTCTTTAACCTAGTGCTACAAGATTAACTTATATATAAAGCACTAGTCACAAAATGACTTAATCTTATAATATAGTTTACATACTTGTTTTCAATTCTAAACATTTATACATTTAATTAGTTAAATTAAATTACTTAAATTTTGTAAATTTCTATTTGGTTCTTTAGGTGTGTGTAGAGTTTTAATTTAAATTGTGTTGCGTTTCTAATCAGTTTCATGTCATTTGGGAGCTGATTCCACAGTCGGAGTGCATGAACAAAGAATTGTTTTTCAGACCTTGCGAGATTGCATCTTGAGCAAACAAAATCATTCCTTCTTCTGGACACTGTATGCAAAGACAATATAAATAATATAAAAGACGAACGGTCATTTCTAAAGATTGTGTACCGACCTGCCTAAACTTCAGAACTAAGAATTTCTGGTTTTAACCAGGTCTCTGTAAACACAATTACATGGGATGCAAATGCGACGCTATCCCGAAACAGAGTGCTGAGCTTACTACGCAAGCCTCTAACATTCTGGTAGGTGATTAAGAGAGAGGAAGTTAGTTTTTTGGATGGGTGTACTGGGAAGATGAGGATGGAGCATATTATGGTTTTAAAATTATCGAGTAATTCTATCCAACCTGTTCAATCGCAAAATCAACCCCTATAACGCAATTCGCCTTTCAAGAAATTGTATTAAATTGTCTTGTCTTCTTTGCACAAGTTTACGTACAAACGCACATACATGCATGCATAAGAACTCCAAAATTCTTTGCATATTAAGTCGACCCACAAATACCCAACAGACATTTTATCGAATGTGAAGTCATTTATCACATAGATTATGTATTTTTACATAGGTACATTCCTTCATTATATTCGCGTATAGTACATTAAACAAAATTTGCATATAAGGGGTATACAAAATACTACTTTTTTTGTATTATGAGCAAGCGTCTTCAAATAGTGTCATAGTCCGCAATGAATTCTAAGGTATTCGGTATTTCGTTGAGCGCGGCGTCGTCAACAACCAATACAAACAAACAGACCTAACATGTGTGCACACGTACAGTTGAATCTCAGCCTCACGTATGGGACGAGAGAGCGGTTCGTTCTCTTTCTCTCTGTCTATCTGTCTCTCTCTGTTTGTGAAAAGACAAACGAAAAGACACCCAGCCAAAATGGACTCCAAAAATTTTGTATGGCGAGATTTATCTTACTATTTATATTGTCTTTGCTGTATGGCATAGTTCATTATACAAGTATGCTGGTTCCTTAGTAATTGTTAGTTTATGGAGAAAAATTAAAGCCCTTGCATTTATCCAGCTACTAAGATTTAGATTATATATTTTGTTTGAAAATTGTGAGACATGATCAGGTCTCTTCAGTTTAAAAACATAGCGAGAAATATCATTAAACATCACATTTAGCCTTTGTTTACTGTTAGCATCTGCATTGCAAAAAACTTCTATTCCATATAATAGTGTTGTGGTCAGATATGTTTTGTCTATCAGTAGTTTTAAGTTTAGCGGTATGAAGTCTTTAGTGTGGTACAGTTGCCTGAGTAGGCCATAAGTTTTTCCTATCGCCTTGCGTATATGGTCATTCCAACTTAAAGTTCTATTGAAAACGATGCCTAGATTGTTGGCTCTGTCAACATTTCGAAGGGGAACGTTGTGAGCCGCGTCTAAGGCCATGGTTCTACTTTATACCCAGTGCTCAGTCAGTATATACAAATGTATGTGAGCTTACGATATATGTAATGTATTACATGTTCGCAAAAGGGAAAAATGAATTTTAGCCAAAAAAAAAAAAAAAAATTATGTCGAACCTTTTTGGAGATTTTTATATATTAGATGTTTTTATTTTTGTTTACATACTTTTTTACATCTGTCTTTTCTACATGTCTACATCTACTTCCTACATATACATACACGGCTGTGTGCGAGATATGGAGGGAATGAGTAAGCTCGGAAGGCCACTGAAATTTCATTTATTCCTTCTGGCTTAACTAGTTATATGGGCACAGTTCAATTGGCAGGGACATGATCAGTTTCACTGACTACATAACTTGCCTCGAGTCCAAAACAAACATATCCATGGGACCCGATGACTGGAAGAGAGGACGGGACGAGACTCATCAACATATTTACAGACAGCTTCAAGATGGACAGAGGAGTAGGAGCGCGCTTATATTGCACAGACCCTGTAATAAGGCTGTGCTAAAAGCTACCGGACCGATGCAGCATATTCCAAACGGAAGTATTCGCCATGAAGAAGGCAGCAGAGGTCGCTCAGCAAACTGAACGAGGACATAATGGCGTCAATCTAATCGTTAAGAGCCAACAGGCGATAAGATCCATGCAGTCGTCCGCGCTTAGGTCCAGAAGTGCTCTGGCAAACAGGGAGGCACAAGACACTCTAAAGGTCGGTATATCGACTTCGGATTACGTTGCCGGTTTTGGAAAGTGAGGATAAAATTGACCACCTTATAAACTGGTCGGTAAAACAATTCGTTCTCTCGAAATCCGTTTGACAACCAGAACGAAAAAATATTTGTAAAGCGCACATTTGTACAGCGCGAAATGTGCTGCACAGCGCAAAACACAGGAATGCTTTGATTATTGCATCAGCTGTATATGCTTTGTTTACTTTCGTTCGTGATTTGCAAAAATGTCTAAAGATAAAGTTCGAGGGAAAAACTTTTCCCTTTTCCCTGTGCAACTGTACACTGTACAAAATACAAAAACTTATTTTTGAAAACCAAAATCTCAAAATTGATTTTAGACCCATAATTTCTTTCTTAGAATTCGTTGTAGTTTTTGATTTTGACAACCGCTTGGTGCATTTTTTTTACTCCATACAAATTGACCCATTGTAATGTTCAACTTTGCATACGCACTGGGACACATTCGAGGGCTTAATACATATGTAAATACATATATGTGCGTAGGTACATACCAGAGATCTGCAGCGGGCCTTTGCAACTACTAGTGTACCGCATTCGTACAATATCATTTTCATACATGAGTACTGAAGCACCGCAACACAAATTGATGCGGTGATTTTTTACTCGTTTTTTTTTTTGCTCATCCGTATGCGGTGCCTGAAGTGTGCGTCACATTCTGTGTGGTTATATTTTCGACATGCAAGCAGGCACCGCACAAAAATCTAAACCGAAAATTATGTAAAGACGCATAAATTAAAAGAAATAAAATATTACGGTAAAATACTGATCGTGTACTCCCAATATACTCCCAATTTTGTCCACTTTATTTCACTATTCTGCGTCAAAACATCGCAGTAAAAAACTGAACTCGTCAAAATTTGACCGAGTCAATTTCTGTGCATGTGTTCAGTCACCGCATATTTTCTTGTTGCTTCACACACTTATTCGTTTCTTATGCGGTGTTTAAACACCGCAATCGCATTCTAGGCGGTTCGTGTACCACCGCGATCGCAAAAAAGATGAGTACGCTACTGGTGTCGAAAACAGCCACCGGTGCAGATCTCTGGTGTGTACCTAATCATATCATACATGTGCATGCGTACTTTACTCCATCGGAGGATAGAATTTACGTTTATGGCCACATGACATTAAACATTGGCAACTGAATAGCTTCAGAAAGAAATATAGCATTATGGGAAAAGCATGCAGTGAGAGGGAAAGATGTACAGTGGGGAGCAAAAGTGATTCCATACTCATAATCACTGACTTTTGTCGCCTACAACAGCTTAACGAATAAAGCAAAGCATACCATATTCATATCATATTCCTCCTATTTTTTGTTTGCATCAATATATGCCGCCCCCAGCACAATAAATTCATCGTCAGAGTCAATTTTTCTCCTTTTGCAATTTTAATTGAACTATCACATTTGGCGCTGTTTACAAAACACAGCTGGTTTATTAGAGTAGCCGATATTTTTTTTAAGGTACTTGGTTACACTATTTCAGTTTCGTTCCACACACAAGAAATAAAGAGCAGATTCCTGGCAGTAATTTTCCGCAGTGCTGGATACTAGCCTTTAACGTTAAAAAAAAATTTTTCTAAAAATAACTTCGAAAAAAAATTCTCCGTCAGGGTCTACAAATTTAATTAGCTTTCATTTGAGTTGGTTTTTGAAATTAGTTCACTCCTCGAAGCTGTAGAAGGTACCGCGCGTCGGAAAACGTTTCGAGAAAAACGCGTTTAAAGTTTTATGTCGTAAAAAAATCGTACTGTAAAATCCTAGACTGTTCCGCCAGATCGAGTACATCTCGAGAACTACATGGAATAGCCTTTCTTCCACGTATTCTCCATAGAATAGGGAAACTAATTAGGCACAAAAAAAAAATGATTTTTTTTTCGGCTCTGACGGTAACCTCCCCTTAAGCTGTTGTGGTCGACAAAAGTCAGTGGTTATGAGTAATTGGCTTGGCTTTTCAGTTCAGCAGCGCTGTGGCACAGATTACACTACTCGACAAAATTTAAGTTTTTTTTTTAACCATTTTCTTCCAATATTTTCACTTTGAAAACTCAGGAAAAGTCGAAAAAAATATATATCTTGGGCTGTATTTTTGGTTTTAGGACTTGTGAAATCTGGCATGTAACGTTACTTCTGAAACTCCAAATCACTGTGGTCGATGTCATTTATCGTGCTCACATTTTATGTGCAGTAGTATTAACGTGGGGACGTGTGCTTCGTACTCTAATACTGTGTTTATGCTAGGCCCATTTCATGAAATCATAAACAACATTTCATGTATTTGTTAACACACGAAAGTTGAATATAAATTCAGCCTGAATTCATAAAATGGTGTACAAATTAGGTGGCAACGCCGGGCGAAAAAAGTAAAGAAGTGACGTCGAAACAAGAAAATTAATAGAAAATGTACGTGAAATCAAAGGATCCCTTTTGACTGATGCCCAGTTGACTGAGCTTCTTGCGCAGGTGAAGGAGGAGGATCTTACTTCAAAATTGTATCCAAATTACACGTCTGGCAACACTGCTGATATGATTTCATGTATTCGTCTCCGTCGGATAAACAGGGGCTATTTTAATTTCACGCATTCTAGAATTCATGAAATTCATAGCATAAACATAGTATAAGTATTTTTGAATGAAAAAGTAGTTAAAAAAACAAAAAAGTTTAATTGGATATGTGTGTTAACAGTGCCTGTTTAAAGGAAGATATTAAATTATCACCTAGGTTTATATTAAAAATCGCACGATAGGTTTTTTTAGAATATAATATATGTTTATTGTGTTTGGTGATCGGAGCTGCACTAACCCTAAGCAGAGAGGCCCGGCTGCAGCAGCAGCCGAAAGCTCTGATCAGACAAAACGAGAGCGCAAGCTTTAGCGGGGAGGGAGCTTATGACGAGAGAGATATTACAGGTATTAGATAATAGCAAACAAATCCAAACAGTGATGCTCGATGGCATTTACTTTAAAATGATTATTTGTCGTTCTGCTCCGAACATCCTCCCCCCGTTGAAAGAGCACGGCTTTCAACTCCAGCGTCGACGGGCAGGACGGCTAGCTTCCCAACGGCTCTCTTCATTAGACCCGTCGCTGTTCGAACCATTGAGACTCTGACGATTCCATCTTTGCCTGGTATGGCCTCCTCGACACGGCCGAGAAGCCATTTGAGTGGTGGCAAGTTTTCATCCTTTAAGAGGACGACGCTTCCAATCCTTATGTTTTCCGTAGAATCTCTCCACTTGCTCCTCTCTTGCAGCATGGACATTTGTCATTTGGGACACCTGCTGTCAGCGACTTAGACGGTCAGCGTTGAGATGCGTGATGTCCGGCTCTGGAAACGTTGTGAAGCTCGAGCCCTTTAGAAAGTGAGCAGGCGTAAGAACATCTAGACTGTCTGGGTCTTCTGAAATTGGATAAAGTGGTCGAGAGTTAAGAATTGCCGAAATCTCATATACGAGAGTGCGAAGCTCTTCAAGGTTTAGCACTGATGCGCCGACGACTCGATAGAAGTGGTATTTTGCCGACTTGACAGCTGCTTCCCATAACCCGCCAAAATGAGGTGAACGAGGAGGGATAAACTTCCAGTCGATTCCATCGCTAAGGCAAAATGAAGCGATGACGGAGATGTTTGGCTCACTGTTAAACAACTCCTTGAGCTCTAGCAGCTCATTTCTTGCACCCACGAAATTGGTTGCGTTGTCCGTCCACAAGGTCCGAGGCTTGCCCCTTAGGCTGATAAAGCGTCTCAATGCTGCTATGAATGAGGCTGTGGTTAGATCCTTGACGACCTCCAAATGCGCGGCCTTTGTTGAAAAGCAAACAAATATTGCAATGTAGCATTTGCATGGTGGTCTATTTCGAACATCAGTTTTATGATAGAACGGCCCGCAAAAATCAATTCCAGTTGTGTGGAATGCGGGGTTTGGTTGGACTCGATCCGTCGGCAAGTCTCCTGTCACGTGCTCAGCCAAAATTGGCTTAGTCCGAAAACATCGAACGCATTTGCTTATGACGCTTGCCACCAATTTCCGACCTCCAACAGGCCAATATTTCTGACGAAGCGATGCAAGCAAAACCTGTGGACCACCATGCAATAACTTTTCATGATAGAAAGTTATAATTCGTGATCGGATGACCTTTCGGAAGCAATATTGGGTGCTTTTCATCGTAGTCCATATTCGAGTTTTGAAGCCTTCCTCCTACACGAAGCCCATCACCACCGAGCATCGGGCGCAAAGAAAGCAACTTGCTCTTGGCAGGAAGTGCTGTACTAGCGTTGAGTGCGTTGAGCTCCTCAGCAAAATGAACCTTCTGGACACTTCTTATTAGAAGACGAGTGCCACCTGCAAGGTCGTGCACGGTGAGCGTGGCACCTGATGGAACATATTCCTTGCTTCGAAGGGAGATAAAACGATAAATATATCCAAAGACACGTTGGAGTTTGCCAAACGAGTTCGTGTACTTGCTGTCACATGAGAGGTCCTTTGCAACTGCTCCAACCAATGATGTCTGTCGGCGCTCCGGTAGGTCAACTGCTTGCGGAACCTGAGCAGGCCATCCTGACGAGTCCGATAAAAGGTACGACGGTCCATTTAGCCACAATTTCAAATCTAGGAGCTCTATTGGAGAACATCCCCTCGATACGACATCGGCTGGGTTAAGAGCTGTTGGGACGTGATGCCACTCCATGTCCTTGGTCAACTCCTGGATTTGCGCAATTCTGTTGGAAACAAAAACGTTAAAGTTTGATGGGGCTTTGGACAGAATAGGTGCTATCAAACCGAGCGGATCGTAGAATCTGGCTATAGAAGACAGGACAGTACGTTTGGTGGGCGGGCCTTCTGGCATGATTTGCGAAAAATTGAACAGTAGGTTATCCGAACTAGGATCCCATACCAAACCTAACGCTTTCGCTATATCCGTTCCATCATGAAACTTTAACAGTTTTTCCCTGTCATCCGTAGGCTCCTCTTCAAGCACTCTGGGCTCATTGGAACTCCATTTTCGTATAGGAAAGTGTCCTTTTTGCAGGAGCTCTTTTACTTGACGACGGATCACATTCACCTCCTCTATTGTGTCTCCACCAGATATGAGATCGTCTACGTAGAAATTCCTTCTCACAGCTTGGGCTCCTATAGGAAATGACGCAGCCTCGTCGTACGATAGTTGGTGCATGGCACGAATTGCCAAAAAAGCAGTAGGCTTTGTTCCATACGTAACAGTCTCTAGCTTGTAAATCTTGATTTCATCAGTAGGCTTTTCGCGCCAAAGGATGCATTGCAAATATTCATCCGGGTGCGACATCCGAACACAGCGATACATCTTGCAGATATCTCCACAAAGTGAAATTCTGAAGAACCTAAAACGAAGCAGTGTGTTGAATATTTTTGGCTGAATCGTTGGGCCAGTCAGCAGTAAGTCATTGAGGGAGCGCCCTGATGTGGTCTTTGCAGATCCATCGAAAACAACACGTAGTTTCGTACTGCTGCTGTCGAGTTTTTGTTGTTTTTGTTTTAACAATTTTCAAGCTCCCAAAAGCGCTTTACAGCATTCGACAAAGAATCCTCATCTTCCTTTGGTGCGTGGGTTCCTGTTGCCGTAGCCAGAGCGACTCGATTGTTGGTGGTGTGAGCCAGCCCAGAGACAATCCAACCAAGTTTGGTGTTCTGGAGCGATGGCAGCGTCTCAGCCAAATGCATCTGCCCAGCACAGAGCAAATCAAAGAATATACCAGCGCCTAACAGCATGTCGATTCGCTGAGATCTAAAAAACAAAGGGTCAGCTAAATTGATATTCTTCGGTACATCCCATTCTGCAGCATTAATATCGTAGTGCGGCTGATAGTCAGTGATGACTCTAGTTACGACCGCCGTGAATGAGGAACTATAGCTGCCATACTGAGACTGCATGACGACTTCCACAGCTTTATTCGAAATAAGAGACGATTCTCCAATGCCAGGTATCGAGACGGGCGAGTGCCGATGTTTTAGCTGCAGATGACCAGACACACGAGACGTTATAAAATTGAGCTGCGATGCGGAATCCAATATTGCCTGACATGGGACAAGCGTTCCAGCACGATTTTTAACCAAAACGATGGCCGTAGCTAGCAACACGTAATCTTTCGAGATATTGGGAATAGGTGGAGAGTAAGGTGGAGAGGCTGAGCATGAAACCAAGGCCGATGATTGCGATTGCGGGAGGCTCACGTCTGCATCAATGATTGCAGGTGGAACCGGGCTTTGAGTCTTATGGAGCAACGTATTGTGTTTCATACGACACTGCTTGCAGCTTCCAGACTTACACTGCTGCAAACCGTGGCCCTTGCGCAAACAATTGAGGCAGAGATGCATTTTCTTTGTTTCCTTATAGCGCAAAGTAGGGGACAAATTCAGAAACATGCTGCAATTGGTTATGATGTGGTCCTTTCCGTCGCAAAACCTACAACCAGACTTATTTTCATTATTAGGTGAGGCAATGAGGACACTTGGACTAGGCTTGCGTATTGTTTCTCCCACCTGATGGCTTGGTGTTTCGATTACCAAATCACTTTCCTGATTCTCCATCATCCTGCATCGCTTCTCCAGAAACGAAGCAAGGGCTTTCCATGTCAGCAGCTTGTCGGACGGTAAGTCTTCTTCCCATTTTTCCCGGGTCCTGGTGTCCAGCCTATGCGTCACAATGTGTATGAGAAGTCCATCTAAAATTTCCTCAGTTGATACCAAAGTCCGAATCGCACACAGGTGAGCATTGATCTTATCGCTCAGTTGCCGAAGACTCCTCGCAGATCCCATCTCAACGCTTTGTAACCCAAATATCGCCTTTACGTGAGCCTGAAAATTATGGTATTTATTGTCGAAACGATTAGTGAGCAGTTCCAAAGCAGTCTCATAATTCCCATCAGATATATCGATGGAACGTATGGTTTCTAGTGCTACCCCGTCTAGGCTAGCACGTAGATACTGGAACTTTTCCAAATTACTCAGCTCTTGCTCGTTGTCCACAACGGTCTTAAACATCGAGAAGAAGTTTGGCCAGTCTGCGTAGTCTCCCCCAAAACGAGCCAATACTAGATGCGGCAGCCTCGACTTCCGAGTTGATGCGTTGAGCGAAACTTCTCCAGCGAAATGATGAGGCATGGTGGTTGAGTTTGCACTGATCACCTTCTCCAGTGCTGCTAGCTCGCGATTTAGTTTTGCATCGATTTGCATGTACACGTTCGCGAACTCGGACCGCGCGTCACCGTCGAGCACCGTGAAATCGAGCCTTTCCAAGCTGCTCTGTGCAGCGTTGAACTCGGAGTACATTTTTTCGTGGTGCTTTAATCGCGCACGCAGGTCAGTTTCGTCAAACTGAAGGATGGACTCATCCGTTAGGAATTTGTTCATCGCCACGAGTTGCCGCTGAATAGACCTCGTTTTGGCTTTGTAAAAGTCCACCTCACTGGGCGCCGCCGTTAGAGCATGAACCATATCATGATTTTCCGCCATTTTTTAACGCCACAAGATTAGGGCTTACACACAAACAAAGCCCTATAAGAAGTTTTCCGAGGGGAACGATATAACACCCTATATGCGCAGGCTAGCCGAAACAGCCAAGCGACGACAAACAAACGGTTTCGATTTTCGTTCTGTCTTTGCCTCAACTTCTGAGGGCTTTGCACTGCGCTTGCACTAATACACGCGCAACAAAACCGTTTCTTGGTGGGGATCTTTCACTCAGTTATAAGACCGATTTTGTATACATATACAGCTATGGAAACGTGAAAATGAACTTTGCACTGAGCTGCACCCAAATGCCGGTAATGCCCAATGTCACTGAATATCACTGCAGTACGTTTTGCATGTGTTTGTTCTGTGTGTTTTATGTGCTTGTGCGCCGATTTATGCACAAACAGCTTGACCGAATAATAAATTGCCCGAACGATATCGACAATTTTCTTATTAAATCGTGGTACAGGCTCCAGATCACGTCGGGGTCACCAAAATGTTTAAAGGAAGATATCAAATGATCACCTAGGTTTATATTAAAAATCGCACGATAGGTTTTTTTAGAATATAATGTATGTTTATTGTGTTTGGTGATCGGAGCTGCACTAACCATAAGCAGAGAGGCCCGGCTGCAGCAGCAGCCGAAAGCTCTGATTAGACAAAACGAGAGCGCAAGCTTTATCGGGGAGGGAGCTTATGACGAGAGAGATATTACAGGTATTAGATAATAGCAAACAAATCCAAACAGTGATGCTCGATGGCATTTACTTTAAAATGATTATTTTTCGTTCTGCTCCGAACAGTGCTAAGGAGAAGATTGTTTAAAATTAAGTCAGGTAAAAATGTGGAACGTATATTTAGGCCTTGAACAACAGTTTTGGATAATTAAATTTTTCTCAATTGGGGCGGAGTTTTTGTAAGATATAGTGTCGAATCATTTTTTGCACGAGTTTCAATTGTTTTTGCATTTTTTGTGTACAGAAATATTGCACATGATGTATTGAAACCAGTTGTGCCGTTGAAGTTTGGAACACCAGCCAAAAAATCAAACCATGAACAAAATCCGATGAAGTCGAATATTTTGACATCGCCCGAAAATTTGTCCGCGACAAGTGCAAAACATGATGCCAATCCTACTTTAAGCTTATTTCATAATTTCCATTAGTTTTAATATATGATTTTCCCATCTACATAATGTTATCAATCCGTATATCAATCCGCTACAAAACCTTACAAACTTCAAAAAAGCAAAACTATTAATGGTTTGCGCGAAGAGCTGTACAAATTTCGCTCCATTTAAATTTTTAAAACCGCTTTGTTGATGTTGTTGAGTTGTAAATTCGATTTGTTTTATTTTCACTATATATAGGAAAATATAAGGTAATTAAAACTAAGACCAACGCTAAGAAAAGGAGGGATGTGTGGCACTTGTTCCCACGCTCATCCCTTCTAATGACACCTACTACATGCAAACAACATGTGTTAATAGATTTGGGTTCGACGTGCCCATGTATATGATTTTATGGTCGAACTCTATGTGTCCTTTTTCTCAAGTGGCCTCCTTCTAATGGACTGTATTGTTTATTGGTTGGCCTGTGTCGATATGATGAACATATTGACCGCGGTTTGCTATAGATGTGATAACTGCGAGTTTGTTGGCCTCCTTTAAGTGGACACCTACCTGCTGTCGGGTTCTGTTCATGTGCATGGGTGTGTAACTACTGCGGCGTGACGTGGTGTCCAGTTCTGTTCATATTCTGAACATTTTGCCAGCCAGGATTGTCCGCCAAGGTTATGGTGACTAATTTAATTGATTTGCATTTCTTCCTTAGATACACAATCATTAGTACCAGAATTATGATGATAATCACTGATAGTGTGAAGGATCCGCTGTACTTGTGTACTGGGTGGAAGTGGAGTTCTCTTAGATGAATATTCTCCTTTTGTATTTCCTTGATCCGCTTTTGAAGATCATCAATTTCCTTGCTGTTATTGATTACCCTTGAACCAATTTCCTTCGTTAAAGGGATGTTAACTGATTTCGACGCTTCACTCTCAATCTTTTTTGGCGAAAACAGCGTTGTTCCTCCGGACCGAACTGTACATTCTTGTAGAGAATGTATCCCTTGTCGTGGTAAGTCTTGTATCACCTCATGATTCCTGTTGCATTACATATATGCTGTAAGGAAGTGATCTCGGCTGGGTTACATATCTCAGTCTGCCAGGGCCAATCCACACATACAGCAATCTTGTATAAGTGGGCCTCAGAGACAGATCGGACACCTCGGTGGCCACCTTCCCAACAAAATAGTTTACGCCGGTTGGAACATGCGCTGCTGAAGTGCCCTTCCTCACCACAATTTCTGCAGGCCCATCGTGCGTTTATCGGTGGCTCCTTCTCCTGGCTGATCTCCCAGATGCCTCTGGTGCGGCGGCTCATAAAGTCGTTCGTGGTCGATTAGTCGGCGGATAACCATTGTTGCGAGGAGAGTCCCGATCCCTGGCGGCCTCGTATGCTGATACGTACTGTGTTAGCTCCGTGAGCGAATGAAAGTCTTCTTCTGGTGTACATCTGGTATTCGGGGCAAAAATTCTCGTAAATCCTGGCCAGTTCTTGTTCCTTAGAGTATCGTGGCCACTGGGTTTTCGGCAGGGCGGCGGAGGTTGGTCCCGGCGTGGAGAGGTGGGGCGGCCGTGCGTTTGGGTCTGCCGGACACTGATTGCGGACACTCTAAAACTTTTCGCTCCCGATCATATCCCTCAGGTCCCTGCTCGGGCGCCATCTGTAAGGAAGTGATCTCGGCTGGGGTACATATCTCAGTCTTCCAGGGCCCAGTCCACACATACAGCAAATTTGTATAAGTGGGACTCAAAAACAAATCGGGGCAACTCACGTTGAGAGGCCTTGACGGGGCTTGTGCGGAGTGGGGACGTGGACAAACGGCGCCGCGGTCCACAATTCAAGGTGCCAAATTCCGACGGACGCGCGACTGACGACTAGACCCTCGCTAAACCAACAGGAAAGGGTGTACTACCGGAGGGAGGATTACAGTTCGCGGATGTCGTGCCATCCTTAGGCTTTTTCGCGTACGACACCGTTAGCTAGTTCCTCAAAGCACAGGATTTACTACTATGTGGATCTAAGAGGGCAGAGGGGGTCGACGTTGCGAGCGCTGTGCCAGCCTTAGGCTTTCTCGCGTACAGCGACGTTTTGTTTCACCCCTGGGAATATGGGAAAGGTTTCTAAGGAAGCATCACACTCGGGCCACGCCCCACGCCGGAACAGCAAAGCCTCGGAGAACTAGGCATTGGGGCGGAGGAAATGAGAAATAGTACTCAGGATTTCATTTAACTTTCTTTATTATAGACCTAGATAAACATGTGATTTAAATCAAAAGAATATTTCGCACCACGCCTCGCGTTAGCTTCAGTAGCCATTAAGGGGAGAGGGGAAACGAAAACAAGAGCGTTCACGCTTATCAACGACACACTAACTGCGCATTTGACCAGGGCATCGTTACAAGAGGGGCCGGGTGGGAAAGACAGACGCCAGCTACAAACACGTGGATTTGCGGGCGTCCCTACTCTGAGATCTGGCTATGGTTCCTTCTCGCCTACGGCCTCGGCTTACCCTACGTCTCCTCCTTCCACAAATGATCCTTGGGTGCTCTTCTTGGCGATCTTGGGGCGCAGCTTATTGCGTACATGTACTCCTTGACTCGCGATATTATATTTTTTGTCGGCACAACTTGTCACTTTGCTTTCCAGGAATTGACTCTCGATCATTTGCCGGCAGGCACGCGCCAAAGCCGTCCTCTGCTTGCGGCCTCTGCCCGCGTCCTCTGCCGACACTTCGGCTCTTGCAGTTTTCCTGCGCTTTGTTTTCCCTACTAGGTTAGGTTAGGTAGAGGCGGTTGCCAGGCTCGTCAGGAGCCCACCACACATAGGCCGGTTTCGGCCCGTTGTGATACCGCAAGAGAATCCCCTTTCCTCGTCGTGAGACCTTAATGTCAGCAGTTATCCCATCCGGCTGCTCTTATAAAGTTTGCTGTCTTCCTGGGACAGATTATGGCCATTTCTGAAATGTCTGCTATGAAGGGGTAGCCTATATGTTGTAGCATTCTTCTGCTGAGAGCTGGACAGGAGTAGAACAGGTGCTCCACCGTCTCTTCTTCTTCCTCATCTCTGCAGCTTCGGCAAACATCGTTATATGGGGCGCCCAGCCTGTTTGCGTGGGTGCCTATTAGCCAGTGTCCCGTAAGGGAGCTTCTGCCGAGCCTGCATAGCTCAGAGATGCGCTTTCTGTCTATAGTCGGCCATGTTTGCCGGGTTATTCGACATCGTGGTACCGATTGCAACGTGTTGTCTCTTAGTCGCTTATATTGCTCTTTTATGATAAGCTTACAGGTGGCCATAGGCATACAAATATCTTCCTTATCTTGAAAAAGGGAGATAGTAGTGCCAGATCAGGCCAACTCGTCTGCTATGCAGCTACCTTCGATGTCCCGATGACGCGGAACCCATATAACCATGATGGTAACTTCCTGAAGGCAATTCAGTGCTTCCCTGATTGCAATGACCTCCGCCTGGAAGACGCTGCAGTGATCTGGAAGCCTGAAGGAGTGCCGTATGTTTAGCTGTTTGGAGTAGATTCCTCCTCCGACTTTGTTATCCAGCTTCGATCTATCTGTGAAGATGTTTATGGCCCTTTGTGGGCCTGGAGGTCCCTCGAGCCATTCGTCTCTTTTGGGGATGATTATATTGGAGGGGGTGTCTGTGTGTTCCCTTGGGACGCAGTAGTCCATTTTTGTGGGGACGGTACCGCTATTCAGTATTGATGAGTGACCCATGAGCTGTGGTGCCCATTGGTCAGAGTCTCTCAGACGTATTGCTGCCATTTCTGCACGCTCTTTTTCTGCCAGGTCGAGGCTCTGGAGGCATAGGATGGCATTTAGCGCATCATTCGGTGTGGTGCGAAGAGCTCCCAAGCTCCCACTTTATGCGAATAGCTTTTTTGCATGTGGCCTTCTTTTCTCGTGGCCTTCTTTACTCTGTCTTTTGTATTCAGGTTCCAGTTTAGCTTCTTGTCAATTACCAACCCTAAGTAACTGGCACTGTCGCTGAAGGAGAGCCTGCAACCGTTTAGTGTGGGTGGGTTGAGAGGCGGAATCTTATATATATTTGTAAATAACACAAGTTCCGTTTTCGAGGGATTAACTCCCAGACCTCGAGATTACGTCCATTCAGACAGTTTCGCGAGCTTCTTGGTCATTCGGTCGCAGAGTGTTTGCGGGTATTTCCCCGACAAATCTTTTTGCCAAGAGGCTCTTTTTGCCTTCCTTGTTTCTTTTTGTATAGGGACAGACTGGTCTTATAGTCTGCCCAGTGTTCCTCCCCGCTAGCGCTTTTGGCTCTGTTGAAGAGAGTCCTGTAGCTTTCCCGTAGGATATCTATTTATTTTCACCCCCAGGGGGGGTTTCTTTTTTTTTCTCTTATGTCTGTTTGGGGGGCATGCTGTCGTGAAGGCTTTGTTGCATGCTTCAGTGAGCCTATCCATTAGACGGTTTAAGTCGTCCTCTGTGTTTGGGCATACTGGTGCTTCGGTGGGAAGAAGTCTGTCCATTTCTTTACCATATTTTTCCCAGTTGGCTTTCCTGGTATTAATATAGTCAGTGGGTTACGATAGATAGTATCATCTCGATGTACCTTTAGTCAGAGAAGGAATGTTCCTTTACGACTTTCCAACTCTTGACTATGTCTGACAGTTTCTGAGACATTACGGTGAGGTCGATAACCTCTTGCCGGTTCTTTATTATAAATGTAGGGTCATTTCCCCGATTACAGATTGGTAGGTTAAAGTTTACGATGAAGCTGAACAGCTCCCCCATTGGGTGTGGTGAGCGTTGGCATCGCAGCCTATTATCAGGCCTACGTTTGACCACTCACTATCGCTGGCTAGCTTGCGAACGAGGTCACTCGGAGAAGCCATGTAGGACGACGTCAGTCTAAGATGCGTCCCCTCCAAGTCTAGGCTTACAGCCGTGCTTAAGTTATGGAGCAGAAAAAGGTTTAGGTGTTTTCTTGCAAGAATGCACGTACGAATTTTACCTTCTTTTTGGGTTACAATCAGCTTGTACTCCTTCGTCGCTAGTCCACAGACCTTTTCTCCTTCTATCCAAGGCTCCTGGACTAGGAATACGTCGGCTCCGCTCTCGATCAAGCGGAGTATGAGGGAAGCAGTTACTGCTTTACTGTGGTGGAGATTTATCTGTAGGAGTCTCAGAGAAATGTTCCAGAATCCGCACCACTGTGATGTCGGCGTCTGAGGCGTCGGATACTTCCTCGCGACACATTGCCTCAAAATCGAGTAGCTCTGCATCGGACGAGTAGCCTTCTTTGGCCTCAACTTCTGAGGGCTTTGCACTGCGCTTGCACTAATACACGCGCAACAAAACCGTTTCTTGGTGGGGATCTTTCACTCAGTTATAAGACCGATTTTGTTTACATATACAGCTATGGAAACGTGAAAATGAACTTTGCACTGAGCTGCACCCAAATGCCGGTAATGCCCAATGTCACTGAATATCACTGCAGTACGTTTTGCATGTGTTTGTTCTGTGTGTTTTATGTGCTTGTGCGCCGATTTATGCACAAACAGCTTGACCGAATAATAAATTGCCCGAACGATATCGACAATTTTCTTATTAAATCGTGGTACAGGCTCCAGATCACGTCGGGGTCACCAAAATGTTTAAAGGAAGATATCAAATGATCACCTAGGTTTATATTAAAAATCGCACGATAGGTTTTTTTAGAATATAATGTATGTTTATTGTGTTTGGTGATCGGAGCTGCACTAACCATAAGCAGAGAGGCCCGGCTGCAGCAGCAGCCGAAAGCTCTGATTAGACAAAACGAGAGCGCAAGCTTTATCGGGGAGGGAGCTTATGACGAGAGAGATATTACAGGTATTAGATAATAGCAAACAAATCCAAACAGTGATGCTCGATGGCATTTACTTTAAAATGATTATTTTTCGTTCTGCTCCGAACAGTGCTAAGGAGAAGATTGTTTAAAATTAAGTCAGGTAAAAATGTGGAACGTATATTTAGGCCTTGAACAACAGTTTTGGATAATTAAATTTTTCTCAATTGGGGCGGAGTTTTTGTAAGATATAGTGTCGAATCATTTTTTGCACGAGTTTCAATTGTTTTTGCATTTTTTGTGTACAGAAATATTGCACATGATGTATTGAAACCAGTTGTGCCGTTGAAGTTTGGAACACCAGCCAAAAAATCAAACCATGAACAAAATCCGATGAAGTCGAATATTTTGACATCGCCCGAAAATTTGTCCGCGACAAGTGCAAAACATGATGCCAATCCTACTTTAAGCTTATTTCATAATTTCCATTAGTTTTAATATATGATTTTCCCATCTACATAATGTTATCAATCCGTATATCAATCCGCTACAAAACCTTACAAACTTCAAAAAAGCAAAACTATTAATGGTTTGCGCGAAGAGCTGTACAAATTTCGCTCCATTTAAATTTTTAAAACCGCTTTGTTGATGTTGTTGAGTTGTAAATTCGATTTGTTTTATTTTCACTATATATAGGAAAATATAAGGTAATTAAAACTAAGACCAACGCTAAGAAAAGGAGGGATGTGTGGCACTTGTTCCCACGCTCATCCCTTCTAATGACACCTACTACATGCAAACAACATGTGTTAATAGATTTGGGTTCGACGTGACCATGTATATGATTTTATGGTCGAACTCTATGTGTCCTTTTTCTCAAGTGGCCTCCTTCTAATGGACTGTATTGTTTATTGGTTGGCCTGTGTCGATATGATGAACATATTGACCGCGGTTTGCTATAGATGTGATAACTGCGAGTTTGTTGGCCTCCTTTAAGTGGACACCTACCTGCTGTCGGGTTCTGTTCATGTGCATGGGTGTGTAACTACTGCGGCGTGACGTGGTGTCCAGTTCTGTTCATATTCTGAACATTTTGCCAGCCAGGATTGTCCGCCAAGGTTATGGTGACTAATTTAATTGATTTGCATTTCTTCCTTAGATACACAATCATTAGTACCAGAATTATGATGATAATCACTGATAGTGTGAAGGATCCGCTGTACTTGTGTACTGGGTGGAAGTGGAGTTCTCTTAGATGAATATTCTCCTTTTGTATTTCCTTGATCCGCTTTTGAAGATCATCAATTTCCTTGCTGTTATTGATTACCCTTGAACCAATTTCCTTCGTTAAAGGGATGTTAACTGATTTCGACGCTTCACTCTCAATCTTTTTTGGCGAAAACAGCGTTGTTCCTCCGGACCGAACTGTACATTCTTGTAGAGAATGTATCCCTTGTCGTGGTAAGTCTTGTATCACCTCATGATTCCTGTTGCATTACATATATGCTGTAAGGAAGTGATCTCGGCTGGGTTACATATCTCAGTCTGCCAGGGCCAATCCACACATACAGCAATCTTGTATAAGTGGGCCTCAGAGACAGATCGGACACCTCGGTGGCCACCTTCCCAACAAAATAGTTTACGCCGGTTGGAACATGCGCTGCTGAAGTGCCCTTCCTCACCACAATTTCTGCAGGCCCGTCGTGCGTTTATCGGTGGCTCCTTCTCCTGGCTGATCTCCCAGATGCCTCTGGTGCGGCGGCTCATAAAGTCGTTCGTGGTCGATTAGTCGGCGGATAACCATTGTTGCGAGGAGAGTCCCGATCCCTGGCGGCCTCGTATGCTGATACGTACTGTGTTAGCTCCGTGAGCGAATGAAAGTCTTCTTCTGGTGTACATCTGGTATTCGGGGCAAAAATTCTCGTAAATCCTGGCCAGTTCTTGTTCCTTAGAGTATCGTGGCCACTGGGTTTTCGGCAGGGCGGCGGAGGTTGGTCCCGGCGTGGAGAGGTGGGGCGGCCGTGCGTTTGGGTCTGCCGGACACTGATTGCGGACACTCTAAAACTTTTCGCTCCCGATCATATCCCTCAGGTCCCTGCTCGGGCGCCATCTGTAAGGAAGTGATCTCGGCTGGGGTACATATCTCAGTCTTCCAGGGCCCAGTCCACACATACAGCAAATTTGTATAAGTGGGACTCAAAAACAAATCGGGGCAACTCACGTTGAGAGGCCTTGACGGGGCTTGTGCGGAGTGGGGACGTGGACAAACGCCGCCGCGGTCCACAATTCAAGGTGCCAAATTCCGACGGACGCGCGACTGACGACGTGACCCTCGCTAAACCAACAGGAAAGGGTGTACTACCGGAGGGAGGATTACAGTTCGCGGATGTCGTGCCATCCTTAGGCTTTTTCGCGTACGACACCGTTAGCTAGTTCCTCAAAGCACAGGATTTACTACTATGTGGATCTAAGAGGGCAGAGGGGGTCGACGTTGCGAGCGCTGTGCCAGCCTTAGGCTTTCTCGCGTACAGCGACGTTTTGTTTCACCCCTGGGAATATGGGAAAGGTTTCTAAGGAAGCATCACACTCGGGCCACGCCCCACGCCGGAACAGCAAAGCCTCGGAGAACTAGGCATTGGGGCGGAGGAAATGAGAAATAGTACTCAGGATTTCATTTAACTTTCTTTATTATAGACCTAGATAAACATGTGATTTAAATCAAAAGAATATTTCGCACCACGCCTCGCGTTAGCTTCAGTAGCCATTAAGGGGAGAGGGGAAACGAAAACAAGAGCGTTCACGCTTATCAACGACACACTAACTGCGCATTTGACCAGGGCATCGTTACAAGAGGGGCCGGGTGGGAAAGACAGACGCCAGCTACAAACACGTGGATTTGCGGGCGTCCCTACTCTGAGATCTGGCTATGGTTCCTTCTCGCCTACGGCCTCGGCTTACCCTACGTCTCCTCCTTCCACAAATGATCCTTGGGTGCTCTTCTTGGCGATCTTGGGGCGCAGCTTATTGCGTACATGTACTCCTTGACTCGCGATATTATATTTTTTGTCGGCACAACTTGTCACTTTGCTTTCCAGGAATTGACTCTCGATCATTTGCCGGCAGGCACGCGCCAAAGCCGTCCTCTGCTTGCGGCCTCTGCCCGCGTCCTCTGCCGACACTTCGGCTCTTGCAGTTTTCCTGCGCCTTGTTTTCTCTACTAGGTTAGGTTAGGTAGAGGCGGTTGCCAGGCTCGTCAGGAGCCCACCACACATAGGCCGGTTTCGGCCCGTTGTGATACCGCAAGAGAATCCCCTTTCCTCGTCGTGAGACCTTAATGTCAGCAGTTATCCCATCCGGCTGCTCTTATAAAGTTTGCTGTCTTCCTGGG